>VWZF01003705.1:825207-973053 GCA_013396755.1 Sclerurus mexicanus | reverse complement strand
GGATTTCCCTGTTGAAAAGTGGGTGGCCAGAAAAGGAGCTCTCTCCTCTGAGCTGGAATTTCGGTGAATCACTCAACCTAACCAGGTCACATTTCCCTTTCTGGGTAACAGGGATAAATAATATTTATTGTGATGAACTAGTATAACTTCAGCCACTCTGCGTTTTCAAATGCTTCAATTTCCTTGTGGGGGAAGTATAACAGAAATGCAAATGTTATCCATGAGAAAAAGACAATGTTGGCAGCTGCAGTAAAACCATTGCAAATGACAGGCTCAAGAGCCACTCCAAAGAAGACACAGTGCAATGGGAAATAACAGCTAATTGGGACTCTGAAGATGTGCATTTGGATAACAGAATACACAGATCATTAAATTTCTTTCCCACAGACTAATCTGCTAGTATTTCCTTGTATCCTGTATTGGGTTTGCATGGCAAGGTTTTGGTGATGGGGGGGCTGGATATAGGGGAGACTTCTGTGAGAAGCTGCTAGAAGCCTCCCCTGTGTCCGATGGAGACGTGCCAGACATCACCAAGATGGATGTGCTGCTGGCCAAGGCCAAGCCCATCAACAAGGGTGGTGGCACCTCCGGGACAACAGATTTAAGAAGGAAAGTTGCTGCACAAAAGAAACTGCAGCCAGAGACAGAAGTGAGAATACGGATGAGAAGCAGCTTTGTAGAAGCTGAGGTCAGTGAAGAAAGAGTGAGGAGGTGCTCCAGGTGCTGGAGCACAGGTTCCCCTATAGCCTGTGGTAAAGACCATGATGAGGCAGCAGGCTGTCTCCCTGCAGCCCATGGAGGTTCATGGTGGAGCAGATATCCACCTGGGGAACCCAAGAAGGATGCCCAAAGGAGGCTGTGACCCCGTGGGACGCCTGTCCTGCAGCAGGCTCCCAGCAGGATCTGTGGACCCATGGAGGGAGGAGCACAGGCTGGAGCAGGTTTGCTGGCAAGACTTACAACCCCACAGGGGACCCATGCTGGAGCAGTGTGGTCCTGAAGGACTGCACCCCATGAAAAGGACCATACTGGAGTGGTTCATGAGGAACTGAAGCCCATGGAAAGTACTCACTGGAGGAGTTTGTGAAAGACCATTTCCCATGGGAGGGACACCATACAGGAGAAAGGGAAGAGGGTGAGGACTCCTCCCCTTGGGAAGGAAGGAGTGTCAGAGACAAGGTGTGACAAACTGATTGCAGCCCCCATTCTCCATTCCCCTTGCACTGGTGGTAGGGAGGAGGTAGAGAATTAGGGAAAGAAGTTGCAACTGGGAAGAAGGGATGGGTAGGGGGAAGGTGCTTTTAATATTTGCTTGTACTTCTCATTGTCCAATTTTGTTTTGATTGGTAATCAGTTAAATCAATTTCCTTGAGCTGAGTCTGTTTTGCCCATGATGGTAACTGGTGAGTGATCTCTCCCTGCCTTTATCTCTACCCATAAGTGTTTTGTTGTGTTTTCTATCCTGTGTGCAGCTGAGGAGGAGAGTGGGTGGGCACTTGGTGTCCAGCTAGGGTCAACTCACCACACATTTGAATAATTTTTTTTCCAAATTTCCTTTGAGTTTGACTAACAGGACTGGTAAAGTCTATGCCTCATTCCAACTGTGTTTTATTTGATGTCTTATTCCAGCACCTCAACAGGAACCCTCATGGATACAGGTCTCAGAGGGAGTCAAACTCTCTCTGTGACGTTAGGAAAAGTGTGAAAGTGTCTGACAGTGACCCTAACTTTTGCCACCAATGAAGAAAATGTTTCTGCATGGGTTCAGCTGTTCTTTGGTTTGGTTGCCATCACCTGGTCAGTATGAAGTCTGGCTTCTGCCCAGCTGCAAATACATGCTGATTTTTTTGAGCAGGATGAATGAGAAGATAAGGAGCTAGTAGTACTGTGATGTGGGAGGGCAGATGGGGCAATTGGAAGTGGAGTCAGAGACCACTGGAGTAAGGGGCAGGGGAAAATTTTAAGGATGTGGGATCAAGTTCGTAATTCACAGGAAAGTGTGTTTCATTAAATCTGCAGAATAGCCTATTTTATTCAAGTGTTGAAAGAAGGAAATACCAGCTATGGCCAAAGCTGTTCAAGTACTATGACCTATGATGCCATTGCAAAGCTCTCAGCTCAGCTGGTGTGTTTGTCATGCTTGTGCCTCTGCCGGTGTTTGCATAGCCCTCTCTATTACAGCTCTTTTGTGCTTCCTTCTCTCATTACTGTATTCATTATTTTCTGACAGAACCTCATCCCCTTTGCCTTTTATTACTTCCTTAGTGCTGGTACTCGCAGCAATATCAAACCAATGCCAGCAATTAAGTGACACCACTGCATGTTTCTTCACAACATTGTCTTCCGCATGCCGACCTTTCCCTACCGAAGAGCCACACCGTTTTAAAAGCAGGCATCTCCCAGCCTTGTCTCTCTGGATGTCTTTTCCCTCACACAGTGGGTGACTAGACCCTTTCAAAGCCCTCGCTACCAGCTCAGGGCGTTTTTCATCTTCAGTCACAGCCCTGCAATTTGCAAACAGGGCTCTGTGTTGGCTGACAGGTCAGGAAGCTAGCAAAATAATTCCTTTGGTTGTGATCATTTTTTGTGGAGAGCAGGATAGGATCATGTATTTTTAATATGCAAGACAACATCAACAACCATCAGAGGTGTCCGGGGAGAGGATTAATATTTTGTTCCTCAGAACAATTCAGTCTTACCTTTCAATAGGGCTGCTAAGTTTTTTACTGTAACTAAATGTAATTAAGTGCTTCTGATCTGCACCATGATTTGCAAACTGGAGTCCACTGAAAAGCCCTGACCACGAGCTAAACAAGTACACATCGCTCCCCTACCCACAATGCTAGCCAAAAAGACCCAGGGCTGTATGGTTTTTGAAACACTTGGTGTTAGTTTGGCAGGATTTATGTAGCTTATTGCTGTGCAATGGCCACAAAATACACCATTACCTATGAAAGATAAATGATAACAAGTGTTCTTGCGGAATTTTCTGGCAATCTGGATCTGGCCAGGCAACTAAGTCAACTCTTTTCTGGCTTTCCAGAAAAAACCACTCTTTCTCATTTACATAATGAAATGGCCATAAAAAAATAATACTTTTTTGTTCTTCCCAGGCCACCAAAAGACCTGACATTTTGATGCTCACTCTTCAGTTTGGTCCTCCACATTGTGCCATAGCTGAGTGCTGCCTGCTGAGGCTCTGCACTGTCCCAGTCTGCTACTGGTCCCTTGCTCAGTCACTTCTTTTTCATAGCCATTGTCAAGCCCCCCATCCAATATAGCCAGAAAATGAGTTGGTACTTACTTGTATTGCTGTGTCCTGTAGATCCCTGTTGTGACTCCTACAGTAATAACAGAAAAAAGGTAAGGTGTGTTATTTTACAGCAATTTTTAGCTGCAAGACTTGCTTGGACATTACCTTAACAATACAAACAGCACTGAGGATTATTCATTTGGTTTCAAACTAATTTTCAATTACAAGAATAAATCCAGTATTTCTTGGAAAATCCATTAATTCTAAGGCTTGTAAACTTATTTCACAACAACCTTCTAATGGTGCAATTCCTTGTATAGCTATTACGACCCTCCTGCTCACTATTCATTTATTGATCTGCCAAATCTCGTCTATTATATTCTACAAGTTCACATGAGAAGACAGAAGGAAAACCAATATTGTGTCATGGACCATTGGATTCCTGAGGCAGTAGCACAGCTGGTCCTTCCTTTTCTCACGTTGACATTGACAGCATCTGAGAACGGAAACACAGACTAGATCTGGGTCCCTGAGATTACAAGGTCAACCTTGTACGACAATGGCGATATCTGTGAATACGGTGCAATAAATCAGATCACTTTTTCCTCACGTGCAAATGTTCACTCACTGTGTTTTACTCACAGAATTTGTTTGCATTCATAAAAACATAAAAGAAGCCTATAAATAAAAGCGAATGCAAATATAAACTATAACAAAAAGATACTTAAATTAAGGGAAAAAAAGAACTCTTTGCTACGGATGACAGCAGGGAAGGCATCCTGTATATAACTGCTTCTAAATAACCCAGACACACAGGCAGGAATGCCACCTTGTATACAAGCTGCAGATACAACTCTAGCTAAGACTGCTCAGAGAGGCCAAGCATCCAGCAGCAACACGTGGTCATTTTCATGGAGGAATTATTGCTGGACCAGATCCTTGGTCCCCAGAGGCTGAGCCATGAGCCAACCACACAGGTTATCAAGAAAGGAACTGCAAGTCCCCAGAAAGCTCAAGGATGCTCCAGCTTGGCCAGGCTGAGATTTGTGCTGCTGAGTCCCTCAGGAGCATCCCTCAGGGGCTCGGGTCCCAGGAGTTTCTTGGCCTCTCCAACCAGGCACTGGCTGGACCACTGACTCTGGGGTCTTCAGGGCTCAGCTGATCAACATCCCTCAATCTGCAAAATTTGTTCTGGAGTCAAGGCTCTCCAGACTGCATGGCTTTGACCTGTAATTTCAATACTATAATACACATCTGCAACTCACTTCCAACCTACACACCTGTAATGTGAGACATCAAATTTCTGGGCAAATCCTAAGAGTTTCTACCTTCTACTACAATATGTAAAGATCTGTAACATGTTCCACACGCCGAAAATAATTTCTCAGTAATGTGAAACTGTGTACTTTTGACAAATTGAATCAGTTTTTTGTGAATGTTTCTGATGAAGAGAAATTAAAACCTGTGTTTTTTCCCGGTGATTGAATGCAATCTTAAAAAGCCAAGATCGGTTTGCAGCAGTGAGGTAGTGGTATGTACCCTTGAGTTTAAATGCTATTCTTGTAGCCAGCCACACTCCCAATAAAGCAGACTATTAGACTATGTTCAGTTTCCAGAATGGTGCATTTATGTACCTAGAGAAGTTTAAGGGAATACAGTAATTTTGAGGGAAATATCCTCATATTTTCTAAACAAGGAAATTGCTTATGTTTTTACATTTTCATTAACCTCAGGAAGCATGCACCCTTCTCTTTAACTTCCTAGCACAGTATCTTACCTCTGCCATTGGCTATGCAGTCTAAAATTTAACATCAGCACAACATATGAGCTGTGCATATTTTCACTTTTCCTTTTAACTGATTCTTTAAAATTTGCTGGTTCTCAACAAATTAGTCTTAATGATAAAGGCTAATACAAATATCTCACACAGAAATACAAAATGCTCCCACTGAGGTAGGAAAAAAGTATGGCTTTATGTAACTTTAAAAAAAGCTGAAGTCTTAATTTCTGAAGATTATTGTCCAGTGCATTTGCTCCAGCTTGTTAAAATCAACAAGAAAGGAAAAACTAAATGAATTGAGCATGTAAAGAACAACATCACCATGATAACTTAGCTACTGCTGAGAATAATCACCCAATAGCTTTATGACAAGACACCAGTTCTCCTGGAGTGGATAAATTAATTCTCAAATAACAAAATGAAGGCTGATCCCGTAATATCACATAAACATAACCAGAAATAAAACACCTGATCAAAATTTCAAGACATTAAATCACAGTAAAAATGAAGAAAGAGAGCAAAGCAGGCAGCAAAATTAAGAGCGTTTTTTCCTGCACAAGAGAATGAATGCCTGAACATGAAAGCTCATTCGCACAGGCATCAAGTGAGCTCTTATTTACAAATTTAATTATTCATTTAAAGTTTATTTATTAAGATGCTTTTAATAAAATTACAATCATGAAATGCCTGATCATTTGTACATAACAAAGTGTGGCAGAGATAGGAGAAAGGAAAGCACACACAGCCTGTCACATCACACACTGATTCAATTATCCTTAAGCTTTGAAAAACAAGAAATAAAGAGACTGTCATTGCCCCTTCCTAGTAAATTCAAGAGTACAAATTAATTCCAGAGACAAAGAAAATTCAAAGTTAAGGGTGAGAAGTAACCTTATGCCCTCCATTATATAAAGTACAGTATCCTAATGGTGGTCCTCCAGCAGCGCTGTACTTGGAAAGCTACTAGGCACTGCCACACGTGTCAAACCTGACCCAGACTCTCCTTCCATTCTTGTGAATCAATGCAGACTGTTCCTGTTCATGAGGTCTGATTTCATACAGAAGTGCAGGATATGCACAAACATCTACTCCATTAAATCAGCATATAGTTATAATGATGGATACATCCACACGTGCAGTTTCAAATGTGCAATTCTGTTATATTTGTGATATATAAATCTCAGTTATTCAGCTTTTATTACTGGACTGATTTCAAAACCAGTCCAGCTACAGTTGCTGTGGCCTTTGCAACTTTAATAGCCTAATTAATAAATTTCAAGTGTCAAGCTGTCAGATCGCTAATTACTTGAGTTGCAGGTTAAAAGCAGTGCGGCATGTATGCGAGCTAATGATGCTGACACTCAGTTTTTATGGACAGAAAAGTAATTATGATTTGCATCCTTGCAACAGGGTAGGAGTCCTACAGGCTTCTCTTTTTCCCATTCCCAAAATGATGAGTAATTTTATGCTTGGGAACAGTCTCCTGCTACAAGGCATTGCAGCCTACTTGCTCCTCTTGCTGCTAGAATCATTGCAAATGAATTGAACTAATCTCTCAATATTGACACTAGGA
The DNA here is from genome assembly GCA_013396755.1 of Sclerurus mexicanus. Taxonomy (NCBI): domain Eukaryota; kingdom Metazoa; phylum Chordata; class Aves; order Passeriformes; family Furnariidae; genus Sclerurus; species Sclerurus mexicanus. The sequence continues at coordinate 966,447 of VWZF01003705.1, read as the reverse complement.
TTGAAAAGGAATTCATGTTGCCATGCATGGCTTGGAGCTAAGAGATAAAGTTGATGCCTCAAATTTAGCCTTTCAGTCTCCTTGCTGGCCTTGGTCACTACTTAACTGACATTCCTGTTCATCTGAATAATGTGCAAATCCACAACTCTTGGGTGTGGTCCTCAGGTTTTAGTAAACTGGAACAGCTATGTAGTTTACCTATGGGAAAGCTTTTTAGGAGCTATAGAGACTTGCCCTATGAAATCCAATAAAGATTTTACACCACTCTTTGTGAAAACCAACAGCTATCTTATGAAGGTTTCAAACACATGTTTGAAAAATTAGGAAACCATTCTTTGCATTTTGGAGCCTGAAAATCAGATGCCTTCTACAATGTGTGACTACAGATTCAGATTAGGCCACAGAATAGCATTTAATTATTTTAAAACAGAAGTGGTGGCTAAAATTAACATAATACATGGCCAGTAAGACACGATTGTTCCAGGATTCTGGTGAGTTTTTTAAGGTCCTTCTTCCCCATCTCACACAAAACACTCTAATTTCTGACCATGCAGACCACTCAGGCCACAATACAGTTGTGATGTTATTTTATGTACAAAAAGATGCTCATATATTGCTAGATGAAATCTTGTACATCCTAAGCTTAAAAAAAAAAAAGGAAATTCTATTTTGGTAAGAGAAAAGGAAACCACCCTGAAAAGGAACTTTAAAAATGAGTGGTAGATTTCTGAAATGGCTCTGCAATTCTACCTAATAGAAAATTTCCCACAGAGATGGATGAACAGGCAGAGAGAATATGAGAAAGTCAATATCAACCATTATTCACGTATCTTTGCTTTCCGGTCTGTGGTTCTCCTATTCCTGTATTTATCACAACGCATTTAGTTGTGAGGAAGTGCATCCACGATGGCCACACAGATACACTGACAGGTGCATACCTTGCCCACGCACATCCACACACATGCCACACAAGCACACCGAGTGGTGATAATTGTGTCAGAAACCACAGAGCTGCAAGCACCACTTCACTTTGTCACCCCTACTGGGCACTTCACCTGCTTGTAAGCTGCTAATCCATCTCTTTCCTACTGGACTTACTCTAACTTTACTTTAGCCCACCTACCATCTTTAGTCATCTGTCTGCCTTCAGTGAGCAAGTAGTGAGTTATTTCCTTCTTTTTCTTTCATAACGTGCCAGAGATATTTTGGTTTACACCCCTGGTACTTCAAAATCATGACAATCTCATCCACGGAAAAGCTGTTTTACTGTAGGCAAATGAAGTTTTCTTGGCTTTGTGGTTGTTATTTATTATTCCCTGAACTAAATTTTGCAGAATGGACTAAAAGTTGCCAGAAGAGCTTGCTTTAACAAGGGAAAGACTATAAACAGCATCAATACCATCTTTCAAGCTTGAACACTTCATGGAATATGCTTGTGACATCTAAACAGTGTATGGTGATACAATGTGAAATCTACTGGCTCTTGCACAGGATAGCTGACTTCATTCCCTCCTGACTTACCATGTATAAATAATGTGGTTTCCCTAAGCTTGTGCTGATGAGCTTTATCATGCCACAGTACGTCCTCCCTGGGATACATGCCCAATAGTGGAGCTGGTTTTAAGGGACCAGCGGCTTTGGTCCCTTGGGGGATCAAATACTTCCCTGGAAAATGCTTCTCTGGCCTTTCTGGGCATCACAGCACTGGGCTGTCTGTCTCTCTAGCCAAAGGTGCCCCTTGAAGCCAGGTTGGTGGCAGGAGATTTATGCCCAATCCTCAGCATCTGACTAGAGAGGTCAGTGTAATAGTAAAAGTCACCTCAAGACCTCAAAGGCTTCAACAAAAATTTCAGCTAGTGAAGCCAAATGACACAGGAGCAACGGATGCAAGGAGGAGCTTCCTAACTCTGCAGCTGTATGTGCCCTAAGGTCTCAGGAGCCCCAGTGGGACATCCCACCAGAGACGCCCGCAGTTTTGGCTTGCAGTGAGGAAACCTGTGACCCACACATCAGCATCAGTTCTGCTGCCAAGAGATATGCAAGACTATGTAGCCTTGCTGAGGCTGTAAACAGGGAAAAGGCAGGGGATACTGGCACATACACACTTTGGGGAAGATCATCAGCACATCATCAACCTCAGCACAGAAACTTTAGTTAGGGCTTGCGTAGGACATATTGTGAGGGGCAGGAGGAATGGCTCTACATGATCCTGCATGTCTTACCTTGTTTGGGAAGGGAAACTTGCTTTGCTCTGCCTTTCCTGGTGTATGAATAGCTGACAGTGGCGGAGGCCATGAATGGGTCATCTCCTGAAAAACAGTGTATTCGGCAAACTGTGTTCAGAAAGTCAACAGAATAGGAGACAATGATAGCATATCAGTAGCAAGAGTGCCCGGGTAGTGGAATATTTAAGTTACTGTAGCTTCTAGGAAATGCCCAGTTTTCATATAATCTAGACACTACATGAGCTACAATGATTTTTACAGACTCTTGAGAGCAGTTATTAAGCACCATTTCATTTTCCTGAATAGATAATGCATCTCAAGTGCAAGAAGTTTGATTTTTCTGACAATCTGCAAACACATTTTAATCATACGATGTATTCTGGCTGGTGAGACTAACATGAAGCATGGGAATAGAAATTTCAGTTCATGACCAAGTAATGGGGTACACACTGTGTGCTCATCACAAAATAGATTTCATAGACAAGGTCAAAATGATAAATGCTTAACACTTGTTCAACAGTTAATTCCTAAAATTGCCTTTATCATTGTAAAGGAGCAGAATAAGTTTCCAACTCCAACGTATTCGTGCCTTTCAGGACCCAGACACGTGGCAAGCACTAAACAAGGTGTGCTGCACTCCATCTTTGTCTCCTCCCTGTGTTGTCTTGAGGGACATTTTTTAATACCTAAGAGACAGGTCAGCTTGACCTCACTTGCATGCAGTCATCTTTGACACAGCTTCGGGTAGCAGGCAGACACCTGTTCAATACTGTTATCACTCAAGCCTGAATTAGTTTGTCTCCAAAGCAAGGGTGCTTTTGGGAAGGTGTAAATTAAACACTTCAGACAAGAAGCCTGTTAAAAGAGGGGCTTCATATTCCCCCTCTACCGCGGGATGTTAAGGGATGGGCATGTTTTTTGGACGTGTTCAGCACCAACAGCCATAATATTTGGTACACAGTAACTTCGCAGAATTAATACGAGAAGTAGTGGCAAGCACGAGAGCCCTGAAGAGCTGACCCGTAAGTTTGAAGAGCTGAGGAGCAAATAACATCCTAACTAAGCAGGGGGCTTACTGACAATATCAAGAGTTTGCCTGGCAGATGCTTTGCTGGGTTTTGCTGCCCTTAGCTGACTGTGGAATTGTTTCTTACTGATGATATTCCAAGGAGTCATGCAGAGATCCACAATCAGTCCTAAAATAATACTGGAGTTATATTTCCATGACTCATTCCTTTTTAAAGAGAAAATGTTCTTGTTGGGAGAAAAGTGCATGTGAGTCTCTTGTCCATCCTTCCTCAGTGCTGATGGCACTGCTTCCTGACCCGGCACAGACTGAGTTGTGGCATTTTTTACATAGTGCAAAGTCTCTGGATGTTTTGCCAATGAACAGATCAGCCCTTTCAACACTCTTTATTAGTAATAAATGTCACCTTTAAAGCACTTTTGATAAACAGTTTATTTCCTCATAAAAACTGCATTCTTTTATTTTATTTGAGGCTAAAAAGTTACATGATTTATTATACTTCTGTAATCAATGTGCGTGCCTCTAATCAGAGCATCATCTGGTTTGCAGTTTCAGTATCTGAATTGCTTTGCTTTTCAGTTCTTTGAGGCAGATCATTCATCTTATGACTTCCTTATCTGATAAGTGGCAGCAATAACAGTATATAGTAATTTTTAATATACAGTAACTTCTTAAAACTCAGGCAACAAAACCCACAGGCAGTCAGATTGCTATTTTCTACAAGTATCTAGCACACGTGCTATTGTTCGCAAAAGATTGAGGAATTACATATTGAGAAATATTCCAACAATAAAGGTTTATGACAATAAATTGACAAAAAGGAGATTTGCAATGTGGATATTTAACCTTAAGTCTGTGATTAAACAAGTATCATTTTCATACCGGCTTTTCTCTGCTTTTCCCTTACTGGGACCATTTAGTTACTCTGTAGAAAATAGGACGTGGTGTATACAGATTAAAGGTGTTTCCATAGGTAAAACCCCATTCCCAACCAACCAAAGTGTTTTTCTCTATGAGTCGAGGTGCTGAGCCCAAGAGAATGCATAGGAATGACTACGTGTCCCTTTCCTCTGAAGGGCAACGCTTCACATGATCTCTGTCAGCTGAAGAATGGGGGCAGCCAGACTGGGAACACCTGGTGGCTTTGACCTAAAGTTATCCTACTCGTGAAATATTCTACTCAGTACTTATGATTTCCATTTGCTCAAGAAGCAGTTCTTCCAGGTTACATGGCTGGTGACCCCCACTGTCACCTTCAGGGAAACATCTTCTGAGAAGTCTGCTATATGCCATGCAGAAACCAATCTGTTATGGCAGCAGCGCTCCTTCCTCCCACCTTGCCTGCCCGAGTCTGACAACGATGCCTTCATCCAGGGGAAGGACCAGAGGGCTGATTAAAAATAAGGGTGACCTTTTTTTTTGACATGTCAAAATCTTTCATTTCTTCTTTTCCCCAACATTATTTCTCACCCACACTTCAATGAAAAATAACCTTAATGGTCTTCTTCCCTTTTTTTTTTTTCTCTAGCTAGTGTCTCTTCTCCTTTTTTACTTTGCATTGCAGTATATAATAATGCTTTCTACATAATTTAAATTTGATGTAGCCCTTTCTGACACAAAGATTTAGTAAGACCAGTAATATCTGTCAGGGTTAATAATTGCCATTATCATGAATATCTGAATGCAAATTTACTAGAATAATACATTGAGTTGTGATGATATGGTGTATTTATCACCACCCTTTGGAATTCAGACAACTATAAAATTAAATTGAATTAGGAAAAAATAATCAGGAAACTACCATGAAAATTATCCCAAACTACAGGTTGTCACCACTGAGGAGTGGTAAGATTTAAACACAGTAAAATACTTTTAAAAAAGAGAAACATTAAACTATGTGCACAGTCTCCTTCTGGCTGCCAAGAATAGAATCTCAAAAATCAGGAGAAAGGACTTATGTGTCCAGCAAGTGTCAACATCTTGCAAGGTAAGCAGAAACAAATCCAGAATACATTCCTGTGTCCCAAATCTCAGGATTTTAGACTCTATCTGAAGATATTTGAGACAGATTAAAAATGCTAGTGGTGACATATGATTATATTAAGATAGTTATTTTTAGTACATAGTGATAAATGTTTGAAAATGCAAGCCCAAACAGCAACTATTTAACTAACTGAACAGAAAGGACTCAACTTTTATTGTTAAAATAAACTTTCATGCACAGCTTCTCTTCTCTTCTCAGGTAACTTGCCTCTCTTTGGAATTTGGGATTGGCAGTATTGGCATAAGGCACTCACTAGACTGAAAACTGTTTCAATGGACTGATGAAAATTTAAATGTACTTGAGATCCTCAGAACCTTCAAACTGGTGTGAGAACACTGACTGACACAAAAGATTTTTGAAATCAGAAAAACAGCAGGGTCTTTTTAAGCACAAATCAAACAAAAAATAAGTTAGAAACACCTGGCACCAGAAAATGTTCTAGTCACTACAAAATGAAGGTCTAATTTAAAACCAATTTAGATCCTTCTTCAAACTTGATTATATTAAGCTTTAAGTCCTGACTAACGCTAACTAAAGAGAGTACTGAGAAGACACTTGGAGTCCAGAAGCGGGAAAAACAAAGGATTCTGGATAACAGAAGCATTCCCTGACTAGACTGCTTGAAAATATGGATGAGCATGTGTGCCCAACTGCAGGATAGCTTCTTTGAGATGACAGTGACTGTCCTCCTCCTTCTGCAGCCAGATGCACAAGTCCAAGGGGCAGCTCTGAGGCCTCCTCTTTGTTTTTTAACACACATTTCTCCTTGTGAGGGTTGCAGTGATGTTGTTTAGCAGAGACATCTTTGTGGTGGTGGTGGTGGTGGTTGATGGGATGTTTCATTCACATGCGTACCGTAACTCTACAATTCTTCAACTCTATTCGTCTCCACTTGTAGTAAATCAGTTTTCACTAGTCATACATAAATGTCCAGTTTTACAAGCTATAAAGGTCCAAGCCTACTTAATCTTATTCAACATGCCAACTTGGCTTTTCTTCTTACTGAAGGGAAAACCTTCAAATAAAGAAATCTCTACTATTGCATATCCTTGCTTCAAATTCAGTTTCCGCAGCAACAATTAAGTAACCAGACATTTCTTGTGGATTAATGACTGTTTGGCACTGTTTTGTTTGGGGCTTTTAACCCTAGCTCGTAGGTAATTTTTCAGAAAAAGTACCATTCAGAGGTAAATAATAGTACTCACTCTAGACTTAAGGCAATTCTATTTATCTAGTGCCATCAATCTTGCTGTGTGGCACGTGATGCCAGGAACGGCTGAACTGATTCAAAAAATTGTAATTAATAACAGGTAGGGAGATGGGTATCATCTAGATTTAAAGTCTAGCCGCATGTATAATCTTGCTGTTCATTCACTGCCAAAACCAGAACTTATCATTAGGTCATTAAGAAAACTGACTGTTTAATCCTCCTCTCTGCTTGTGCTCACCTAGTCAGTTTTTGATTAATAATATTTTGTCTCTGCACACATGATGATTTAAGAAATATTTGTAGCATCTCATAAAGGACCCTGTCAAATACCTTTTGAAAATTATTTTAGCTGACTCAACTTCATCCACTGCTCTACTGACATGTCACAGGAATTATAGGAGATTCGTGAGACACAATTTTCCTTTGCAAATATTCTGCTGGTTAGCTCAGGGGGAGTGGAGAGGATCTGTCTTTGTAGTTACCTACACTGAAATGCAGATTTCAGGAAAGCATTAAATATATTTATTCAGCTGAAAGTCAAGGCAACACAAAGCTAATGCAGAGCTTTCCAAGACCCTTTAGCAAGTGATCACAGGACACAGTTTGAGAACCTCTAATCCAGTTACTCTCCTGTTTTCGCAATTTTCTTTCTTTTTTTTTCTTTTTTTTTTTTTTTTTAACACAGGGGACTCTTTAACTGCTGTCACTTGGCAAATATCCCTTTCAGTTCAGTGAAGCTACATTGCCACTAGCTGACAAAACGATTTTAGTGTCAAACATCCAAAGCAAAGAGTCTGACGCTGAAACTTTTGGAGATTATGTTGAAGCTTGGCAGCATTTTCACTTCAGGTGAAGTTCCTATCACCTGAAAAGCCAATTTTCTTTTTTAAAAATTGGATCCTGTAGTATCTGCTTTTGCTGCAACTTTTCTAACCCAAACCTCAAATATACACCTATAAAATGGAAACATAAAGCTGTTTCCTCTTGTTTCTTTATGATGTCACTTATCCATACTTAGAACACTTTTTCTTCCTCATAAGCCCTGTAGTTTCCTTGGAGCAATGGATAATTCTCCGCTTTCCCTTTGAGCAACTTTTATTTGCCATTACCTTTTTGACAGCATGTTATTCAGAACCATCACCACCCAACAAAGTATCTTAACCATTTTCCAGCTTCCGTTGTTTCCTGCTTTACTTCCTGTCTACTATTTGTGCAGGTTTTAATTTATAGTTAATGTTTGTGTTGTGTGCGATGCAAAATGCTTTTCAAACCTGAGATAAGTGACACGTGGTATCACCCACTCGCTAACTGAAGGAGGAAATAAGAGAACAACTATGAGCTCCCTGTCATAGTACTGAAACTGCAGTAAGGACACTGAGCTGGGTACCAGTTCAGCACCGAACATCAGTCAACAGTTTGTTGGTTTGCCCTAGTCTTGCCAAAATGATTTCAGGGAGTCATTTTTTTCTTAGCAATCTGCTGCAAACACATTCTACCACATTTCCTCTTTGGCACCATCCCAAGACTCTTCAAATGCCCCGCGACTTTCTGTAATATGAATTCCTTTCAATAGGTCTCATTGGTATAACATCCAAAAATGTATGACAATCCTGGGGGGAGTGCTCATCAAGGAATTTTTTTGTTCTAAACAAAGAAATAAAGGCAACTGTGTAGCTTGTGACTGTGCTGTTTGTGCTGTGCTTGGTTCTTCAGACCTGCACAGATGGTCATCAGCAGAAACTGCTTGATAGAAACAGGACTCTGTGTGTGTGCCTGCGTGTGTGTGCACGCGCATGCCTGTGAGCTGGGAAGGAAGGAAGAAAGAAAAAAAGATAAATTAGGCCCATGGAAGGGGAGAAGGCAAGAGATTTTGCAGACTGCAGCATTAAAGAATGTGTTCAGCATTAAATCCCCAGATATTTGGTATCTACACAATTAAACCATTTCAAATCACGAACATTTGCAACGTGATCTGTGGATCAATTCACTCAGAAATCAGAAACGTCAGTGCAGTAAGTTTCTGTTAGGAATATATTACATCTGCAACACTTAGTCAAGGTTCAGCAACCTAGGACAGATAAATGGAAAAGAAGACTACAGCTGCTTGCTTATCAAACTGACTTATTTAGGTCCTTCACTGTACACCTATAATAGTTTTGCAAATTTTTATTCATTTTTTGGGGGGACTAAATGAGCCTTTAAGTCTAAAAGAAGCTATGGATATTCAAAAGAAAAGCAGTTTGATCTTAAAGCCATGCCATTTCTTTTATTGGGAAAGGAAGAAGGTACCCCTTTGCAGGTAAACCATAGAACATTTAGAGGATTTCCTTAAAATCTTTTAAATAGTCTTCCCTTAAATGAAAAAAAAAAAAAGGCAAAATACCTGTTCTCAGCTAAGAAACTATGCTTTTAGATGAATGCATTGAGCCATATGATACAGCAAACTGTCTGAAAACCAGCCTTGTCCAGGCAAGCTGAGATGATGAGGTTAATCAAGGTACAATCTTTATTAGTGTATTAACCTCCTGCACCCAAGGACTGTGGATTCTAATTCCTGAATTGCCATGCAAGACTGATGCAGCTAGTTTTCTAGTCTCAGTTGGCAGCAAGCTAACAGAAGTAGCTAATGAAGATGAATAGTTGCCTCTTGGGAGTGGGGGGGAAGAGAAAGAGGAAAGGAAAAGACCTAGGATACTTCAAGGTCCAGGTCTCTGCATGATTTCAAATCATAATGTAAAAGTGTACACGGCCAACATTTTCAAGGACTGTAACAAGTATGTTAATTTTATTAACAAAGCAATGGTAGTGACCTCAGGCTTGCTCTGGAAACATTTCAAGAAGTTAAAACAAAGACTATTAAAAAAAAAAAAAGACCAGGCCACTGGTCAGGGTCTTACTCTGGTTTTGATGGATGATTGTATTAATATGGACAAAAGAGCAGAGAAAAAAATGCCCAAAGCTGAAAAGCAGGCACATTTACTAAAGAAAACATCTGCAGTTTGGAGAAGACAGAAATACCATCACAGTAAATATTTATCAATACTGAAATATCTTCTCCACAAATGCATGTAGTTTTCTAATATAAACATCCCTTTAATCCAGACCAAAATACACTGCTAAATGCAAGGAGGTCACTGAAGCAATTTTTGTGGGGGAAAAAAATCTATTTCTTTTTAAAACCAGACACATTTTTCAAGTTTCTTATTTTGTGGAGGGGTGGAAGCTTTCTGCTAGGTACATTAGTAGTCCTGGACCAAACCCTGGAGAGAAGCTAAAATAGCAGGTCATTGGTTTGGTCACAGCACCAAGCCTGACAGAGCTCAAGAAGATTTTGGACAATACTCTCGGGCTCATGGTGAGACTCTTGGGGATGGTCCTGTGCAGGACTCAATGAGCCTGATGGTTCCCCTCCAACTCAGCATATTCTGTGATTCTGTGAATTCTTTCTCAGTTTCAGTCTTTCATACTCCTGAAGTCATTTTAAGAGGACTGGAGGTACCATAAAGACTTGCTTGGTTCCTGGGAACCTGAGGCCGCATAGAAAGAGCTCTTTTGTGCATCCACAGTGGAGGTTCACCAATGGGTATGAATCGGTATTTTTAGCTCAGCTTGCTCAGCCAACTGAGTGATTTTGTCAAGCTTCATGAAGAGGGGTAACAGAGTGATGCCTGTGTGCTCTGTACACAAGTTAAGGGCAGACATTACATGAAGTAAATACCTTGTGCTTGGGGTTAAAGCTTAAGGTGCTACCAGAGTGCCTTTTGGCTAACACACCTGCAAAGGCTGCCAACTGTAACAAGAAGCAAGGAAGCTTCTGTTCTGTGCTACTACAACAAACTTGGTCAGTGTGAAAAGATGATAGAGAGGGTCAGAAAGAAACAAGTCAGAATTAAAGTATTAGAGGTTAAAATGCTGTCAAATGTAGCTCTATATAGTACAGCTCCAAGAGGTTTTGCACTTGTGACTCCTTAATGAAATTAGATTAAATGTGCTCCATTTACAGGTGAAAACTACACCAGGCTGGAACCTGAGACTGCAGAGCGTAGCATCAAGGCAGGGACTCTCCTTCCCTTTTTCCTGCCATAACACAGAGAGGTTCTGCAAGGCAAAGCAGACTGTAAATCCTTCCCAGAACCTTGCATGGATCTGGCTGACTGCAATTAGCAAACAATTTTGTTTATGATGCTCTGACAACTTGGGGAATCTGTTCATATGCAAGTCATTTATTCTGAATGAGATTAAGAAATCAGTTTAGCACTGTGTGCTTCAGTGTATGTGAATTCAACCATCTGTTCTCAAGGTTGCATTGTGTGCCTCCTAGATCTGAACTGACAGGAAGATGTTAAATCTTGATGGCTTGTATTCTAGAGGCAGCACAGTGGCACAATGTGATGGCTGAAGCCAACAGCTACCAGTTCAGCTAAGAGTACAGAAGTGTACAGAATTGAACAGACAGATTTGTGTCCAGAAATGAAGAACACAATATATATTAGACGGGGACATTGGATCCAGAAAGGAGTTAGGGATCATCAGAGGACGAGAAACTGAGAACAATCTCCCAACATCTCATACTCTTGTCCAAGGAGCTCAATCCATCAGGCTGCATTTGAAAATGGGTAAGCAAGTAGCACATTAAAACTGGTGAAGCCCATGATGGAATAGCCTGTGTCTTTGAACACATTTCTTCAAAAATGCTGGAAATTCTGAGAAGGTCAAAAAAAGGAACAAAAAAAGATCACAGATGTTTACAGAGATCCTCTCTGTTAGACCAAGTGCTACTACGCTTGATTCGCATAAGCATCTTCAGGGGGAAAATCTCCTTCTAACATGACTTCTAGAAAACTTAATTGCAGCCAACTGTCAAGTGTCCCAAGGTAAAAGCAGAACCTCTACTCAACACCTTCAACAGGATTCTCAAGAGATGACTGAAAAAATCAAGGTTGTTCATGCTTAACAGAGTTAAGGTATACAAAATTTCCAAATGGGTCTCAGTGGAAACTGTAGTCAGTTTACAATAATAGAAAAAGACGAAAATCACTAATCTCATTAGTGGTACAACATACGTACTTCTTGTATCATGGGCCAATGGATAGGAGAACAAAAAGACAAAGTGAAGTTAGGAAAAAAGAACAACTTCTCATGAGCTGGTGGTTCACTGCTAGGACGCAGTGCTGTGGAAATGCCTGTCTTCATCTTTTGAAGTCATAAGCTAGCAAAAGGATGATTTTCTGAATTATATGCTTCAGACAAATACAAGATAATGGGCTCAAGACAGGGCAGAGTGGCTGCAGTTATCTGGCTTGTCACACAGGTCAGAACACCAGTCAGCCTGGGTGATAAAATACACCGTTCAGACTCACACCTAAAATGTACCTAAGTGGGATTTTCTTGTTCTGTATTTTGGAGCTTCTTTTTCAGTCCATCAAAATCCTTACCATTTATGGCTCTCATACATGCTTTGTTAAGTCAAGAAAACATGTCAATGCTAGGTACTGACCAGAAAAGGGTGGATTGCAAGAAAAGGATGTCCCACTGCATTTTAAAAAACACAGAAACAGAAGTTTTTTCTTTCCTTACATATCAGTAATCTATGGCCTATAGTTGTCCCCTGCTACTTCTGAGTGTACAAGCTTCAGATGCACCACAACTAACCTTGGGGATTTAACCGAGGGGTCAACACAATGCAGGCATCTTCCCCACCCTCTTGCTATGGTCAGCAGGAAGACAGACTTTAGCAATGGGGCACATCAGTGAACCTAAGATCTGGAGCATCCTCTGGAAGAGTGGGGAGAGGGAGGAGGCTGGAGGGCTGTGTATTAAAACGTGAGGCTTGCCAGCAGCACAGTGGCTCTGGGAGTCCTTGTGAGGGCATTATGCACAGACAGGGAGCCCGGTCTGCCTCTGCTCACCATGCTGTTCTCAGAAGCCAGTGCCAGGAGCATGAAACAACACTTACCACTTCTCCCTGCTACACGAGGGGTGGCCTTTGGGATGCTGCCAGAGCTCCTTTTTTTTTGCCTCAGATGTTCCCAGGCAATCTGGCATTTCTCCTTCAAACTCATTTTAAATTGTGCTTCTCTCTAGCTGCAAACACACGCATGGAGCAGTGAAGGAGACCACACTGTAGCTGCACAATTTACACTTGTCTAGTGTTTATATTAAATGCGTTCTTCAAAGCTGTCCTTGTCTCAAGCTCTGTCTGCTTTAAGCTCTGAAAAAGTATTTAGTGCTTATTATTTCCATTTCGTTTGCAAGGTAGTTTGCAAACCTAAATTAGGCATCCCAGGCATCCCTGTAATCTCTGTAAGCACCATAATATTATTATGAGTTGAAACACATAAAACTGGAACTAAGGTTGAAATAATCTTGAGTCAGAGAGTCCCTTAAGAAAAGCCCTGTCTTGGCACAAATGGCACAAAGGGTGACAATGCCAATCGGTGACTCCACTTAGGAAAAATAGTACAGGGTATGAAAAGATACACTGAAGCCTTAACTCTACTCTGAAAGCACTGTCTTCATCCATTATACCATTTATTTAATTAAAAAGCAGAGTAACACTAGTACCTTACTCATTATTGTAGGCATTACCTGCATAAAAAAATTGCATCAATTTAAAAAAAAAAACACAAGAATTTTAAACCACTTTAACTGAAATCAAATACATTTAGATTTATCTAATTAAATTATTGGAAAATAAAATAAAGAGATCTTTGAAACGGTTTGTAAGTACATTGGTTATGAAACAACTAAACCTGAACTGCTGAAGCCCCTGTATGCACAGAAAGCCTACATGAAGTAGTGTATGGCCCTTCCTCACATTCCTAGGTATTCTCCACCACTGTCCTACCAGACTCTCAGTGCAAACCCAGCTTAGTTTTACAGCTAGAACGATATGAAAAACAATGCTAACAGAAGTTTTTACAACTCTCTAAAAAATTCCTCAATACGTTTGCCAGCAAACAGCAGGTGATTATGAAATTATAGGCTGCATCATGACAGAGGTATGCAAGGAAGTAAGATGGTTACAAACGCTTGTTTATTTCTGAGCTCTTAACTACACGATTTACTCATCCACTTTACAACCAAATTAACATTCTTTTGCTGACATTTCAAAAAATGAGAATGTGTATGTTTTCTTTTTTTTAACCTTGCAGAAATAATAGGGAAAAATTAAAGTAATAGATTAAGAAAAAGGGAACAAGACATACCATTACCACTACTTAATTATGCTGCCTATTTTTCAGAGTGCAGGGAATCAGAAATAACTCCCCTAGCATTGGAAATTTAAAATATTAAAAGTCACAAAAGGTTGTTTTGTGGCAGCAAACATTGTTTTCTTTTGATTTCTCTTCATGAGAAACATCAAACTGCAATTCATTGAAATGAGAAGGTTCAGATAATATCTATGTAGCAATTAATATCCACTTAAGCCTTCAATGACTTTTCTACCCCAGCCAGGTTTTCGCACCTGTTAATTGAAGCTAGTCCTTTAGGTCAGTTCTTTTTCACTTTGAAAGACTTTCTTGGTAAAACAAAGCAGTGGATATATCTTTCAAAGCTTTAGCATACAAAGAAAACCATCAGAAAAAAGATCACAACATGAAGCTTTTTTCCCTACCAGCCATAACAATATAAACAGGAAAGACCCTTAAAATGAAATGGAGACAATTGGAGATTACTGCATTGGTAGAAGAGTACTGTAATCATGAGCATTTTGGGAGCCTGGAATTAAGCCTGGGATTAATCTGCATGGGCAAGGCAACTGCATCTGAAGGGTATATGTGGAGAGAAGAAATGGTGATCTAGACATGATTCAACTAATCCAACTCTGAGTTCAGAATACCAGACATAAAAAATACCAGTGGTATGAAACCAGTTCACTTTCAGTGATGAATTACATCAACCAAAGGGAACTCGTGTTACAGCAAGGCAAAGCAGAGCAGCCTGCCAGGGGGTATGCCGACTGTTCAGCAAGCAGAAACACTCATAATACCTGTGCACCAGACAGACAGAAATTCTAAGATGGAGCACGTTATAAAGTGAGATGAGAAAAGATAAAAACTGTACTTTCAAATTAATCCTTTAATGCCAACTAGCAGTAAAGCAGTAAAGCTTTTAGTAGAGTCTGTTTGGTTTTATTGATAGGTTCAATGTGTTGAATCTCTACCCATATTTTAGCCTCAGTGCCCAGATTCACATCACTATTGGTTTCTGATGCTTAATCTCATTAGTGCAGCTATTTGTATTGATATACCCAATAAGGTTGCTAACACTACCTTAGCTAAGTATTATTTATTGTATCTAGATATACAACAATATTAACACAGTCAAGCATCAGCATCAGCACTTGAGGGCACCATTAAATTCACCCAGTGTTCAGTGAGAGATTTAATGATGGATTTAATAGTATTAAATAGGAAAAAATGCCTTTGGCCTTTACATTCTCATTTAAAAACATATAAAAGAGTAGTAATTCAGGCAGTTATACTTCTTTCAAAGATTTTCCTTTAAATCATGCTCACTGGTATGAGATCAGCTGTGCTTTGGCTGTTATGGTATCTTGACCAAAGACAGAGACCCCATGCCTATCAGAATCACCAAACTGTTGGCAAATTCAGCTCAAGTTCCTATGACAAGTATGTGACTTTACTGCTAACACAACAAAGACTGGTGAAAAATTAGCACAATGATGTTGCCTGTGATCTACACTACAGAGAACTGTGTTAGCAATGAATGTACACAGAGCTGTGAAATAACTGGACCTTAGGTTTTTATGTTGTTTTTTTCCAGGAAATATGAGCAGGTTGGAGTTTTGGAGGGGGAAGGGGGTTGTGCAGCAGTGTGCCTGCTGAATTTTTTCACAGCCTTTAGTGTCATTTACCTTGCTTTTTTCCCATCTGCAGATGTCTGTTACTGAATTGCTTAAGTTGGGAAAGACCTCTGAAATCATTCAGTCCAACTGTTAACCCAGCACTACCTAGTCCACTACTAAACTATGTCCCTTAGCACCATATCTACACGTCTTTAAAATACCTCCAGGAATGGTGACTCAACCACTTCCCTGGGCAGTCTTTTCAAGGGACCTACTGAAGTTCTCTAACCCATCAACAAGAGAATTTCACTCAAGAAAGGCATGAGAATGGTGCTTTTTTTTTCTGTCCTTGAAACAACTGCATCCTTCAGGTCAAAGAATCAGGGCTCAGTATGAACAAGAAACTTTATACACTGCCCAGCCAAGTCCATCCCCTTACACTCAGTTTGAAACCACCAATGGAAGGAAGAAAAATGCTGGAAGACAAAAAGTGCTCTCTATTACCATTACTAGTGACCAGAGGGTCACCTAAGCACCTTTGAGCTCTTCTTAAGCTTGGAAACTCTGGGCCATATGTGCAGGCTCTCAGTGACTCCATATATAGAACTGAATTTATATCACCATGAATGAACAACTGTTCAGCCAAAGGCTTTTTTTTTAAACATATTTTCACTGTCTGTCACAAAAAGAATTGTACACTTACACTAGCAATATGAATACTGACAATTTAAAGATGACCGTAAACTCATAATATTTGAATTGAAACCAAATTTAAGAAGGTTTTTTAGCCATTTTGGCATTAAAAAGAATATGGATCAAATCAAAATTATACTTCCACACATGTGGGTAATAACACTTAAAACTAGACCCTTAGCAGCAAATCATGCAAAAAGCAACAACATCAAAAAAAGCCCAAATGACTGCTTATCAGGAAACATTCACATTTTCCTCTGAAATTTCCCTGCTTGTGAATAGTTCTACTGATGCAGATATTGGGACATTTTGAACAAACTCACTATGTAGCATCTCTCAAGATAATACACCTAGTTTAAAGCGTGAGTTATGCAACAGAGACAAAGAAAGGGACAGGCCATTCTCATTTCTTCACACATCCAGACATGCTGGATTACATATTACAGAGTATTATATAAATGCGGATGTGTTTGATTCCACAGTGCTTTCCAAAACAAGGGTAAAATATTGCTGACATCCAGCCATATCACTGGTGGGAAAGAACCATATAGGGTACACAGTTCACTGCACAACAGAAAGGGGATGGGGAGTAGGCTAAAGGAAATATTATCCAAGGATAAGAAGAAATCCCATTTCTTATCAGACAAGCCCGCAGGTCTCTGATGTCATTTCAGAACATTCATCTTTTGCTATTACAGATATACCTAACCTCCTTGTACAATGAAACACATGCTTCTCAGTTTATCTATTTCAGAAAAATGAACCAATACAGAAAACCAGATTCTTGTTCATGCCATTAGAGCCAGGACTCCAGCATCCACGTTCACACTCTCTTTTTGGTGCAGGAGACATTGAGTGGTCTTAGTTTACACATCTGTAAGTGTGGCACATATGTAACAAGCATATTTTGCACATTTATTTTGGATAATGAGGAAGCAAATTGTAATAATTAAAAAAAAAATATCTGAAGTGTAATGGTTTGCTGAGAAAGTGCCAGTACAGGCACTGCAGAACTGTCTTCTCTTGCAATCGAGAATGACATTTATTTTACTTTTTTATCATCTCCAGCAGCAGGAAATCCAGTATTAGACATTCCTGAAATGACCTTGCAGCACTTTGCCATCTTTGGATGAGATACTTGTAGAGGGTCTTTCAGAGGCCCTAAGCTTTACTTCTGTCTGTGGGTGCTCAGAGACAACTTGTGTTGAAGTCAATGGAAGTTGAATGCATAAATAGTAAGAAGAAGTAATTTTACTAGTAGCAGTAAGGATTTCAAAATGCTAAAAGTAAGTAAAATCCCTCCCTCAAGCTGGTTGCTAAAATGATAAACTTTTTAGAGAATGAAAAGGTTTATGTAGAATTTTCTCTGTTGGTTAAATAATACTTACACAGGTTTTTGCATGCCGATTATGTATCAATTATTGTATAATTGCATCATTACTTTAATTAGATTAAACTGCATAATTGGGATGCCTAATTACAGATTGAGGAGTAAAGAGGTAACTTACCTGACATTAACTGTGGTTCTTGAAGAGGGGTTTCCACAGATTTTGCTCCAGAGGCAAGTTTCTGGTGCAGAAGACTCCTGATTCCTCTACAGTGACAAGACCAGAGGCACCCCCAGGTGCATCACCCCTATCCAGACCTTTTCAGGAGCATCAGCAGTAAGGTTGTGATGGGCAGGGCATTTGCCACTTGGTACCTCACCAGTGAGGTATGTCAGAGCACTGGGCTCCAAGTCACAGTGAGGGAACACAGATCATTGAGTCTGTCTTCGTGAAAAATCAGTTAGTGTCAAGGAAGCTGCCCCTTTCCTCCAAGTGCCAGTCCACAGAGACCACATTCTTAGTTCACAAACAAGCTGCATTTTAACTAGAGATACGGGATGAGAAATGTTACCCCAAAAACAACAAGAGGACAACTTGATCAGCACTCTGATTTACCACCTGGAACTGGGGACTTGAAGAGGTAAATGCATAAACAAAGCATTAGGATGCAGGTCTGAGTACTTCAGCAAACAGACAAGTGGAGTTGCTCTGAAAGATACTCATGTGAAATAGTAATGCAGTAGAAAATTTACCTGGACAGGTCTGCATAGGAATAAATTGGCTTCTAATGCTTTCAGATTGGACACATGAGCAGTTTTGAAGGATCACCTAAATGTGTCAATCCCATTCATGTTAAATGCCTTCTCATCACCTTACTTTGTTATGCCTGAACTGAGATTTTGGGGAAGAAAACAAGTATAAGGCTAAACTGATGGAGCTGGAGATGGATGTGAGACCTACAGAAGTCTCTAAAACTATCTACAGGTTGTGACATAATCTAAACACAACATTTCCAGTGCTGAGCTTATATTCTGTCTGGTCTTTATTGAAAGCTCTCAGAAGAATGAATGCCATAGGGTGGTAAAGTGACTGTAATTCTTTCCCCTTCAGACATACAGGTTTAACTGATCCACTTATGTACCTTCACAAGACATAGCAAGAGCCTGAAAGGAACTCCGTCCTGAAGTTGGAATGGCCTGGTAAGGTGGGGAGACCTGTATGGGAGAAATGCCTCTTGACAACTGAAGCTACAGCTATATAATATTTGGCAAAAGGATCCAAGATTTGGGAAGCCTCAGAATCTTCTGAATTTAGGAAGCGATTTCAGATGGGGCTGAACTTTGTCCTTCAAAGGATGAGGCAGTAGATGAGCAAATTATCAGGTCTTGGGTCTCTTCCCCATGGGAAAGGCTTCCTTCAGATTGTTGCAAACCATGCTGAAATGCCAAAAGAAAGGGTCCCTCCCAGCTACGAACACAAGGTCTCTGCATATTATCTCATTTCGCATTGTGAAACCATGCAATAATTGTGAATGGGAGCTGTAAACAGTTATTTTCCAGAGTTTTGGTCTGGACCCCCTCAGCAAGGTGCCCTGCATAGACCCTGGAAGAGCAGTTTCTTCCCCAAAGTGCTGCAGTCCAAATAAATTAGATGAAACTCAAGACGGATGCAGACAAAGAGAGCGATAGCAGGAAACACTGACTTAATTTTCACTAGCAAAATAAACTCACTAAGATTATGTAACAGTATTTTGAAAGCCCAGCTGCTAGTAGGCATATTTGCTATTTTCATTTTTTTTCCTAGAAGTATCACAGCACATTTAACAAATGGGCTTATTGAAGGCATCATCCACCTCTGTATCCTAAGCAAGAGATGACAAGCAAGCTGAGGGCAAGACCAGCAAGGGCCAAGAAGTGCCATGTTTGACAATATAGGAAAATGGACAATATAGAAAAAGTATCCCATGGTTGAGGATGGAGACTGGCTCAGCATTTCTTCTGTTAGGGTTTATTATTTTTTCTCTGGTAACTCCAACTGAAATAAAAGTGAAAAGACCAAAAACATTATGACATGAGCTGGTGAGACCCTGCTGTCGGGCTCCAACAACAAAGCCGAGAGATGTACTCTGACTGAGCTGATCAGAGAGCTCCTGGGAAGCAATCCAGTCCACACAATTCTTACATTCAGCTTTGTGGAGGGTTCTGCACTTGGCACTAAGATGTTTTGAAGAGCGTTGGCCAAAAAAACTTGGATTATCAGGTGTTGGCTGGTACCAGGTATCAAATTTGGCTCTGGTCCTGGGAGACTAAGATTCACAGAAAGGCAACAGACAGGACTGGCAGATTCATCACAGTGGAGAAACAAAATTGTCCTGATCCTGCTCATTTGAGTTTTCTAAGAATTACAAGCATCCAGAGAGTCAGTGGGGAGGCAGAGAATTTACTGAAGGAAACCATCACAGTATTTTTAATGAAGTGCATAGCAAATACAAGTTGGGAACATGTCTATTACAGGTCATGGTTATTTTTAAATCCACAAATCCCTGTAGGGCCCTGAAAAGCTGAGTTGATGGGGTAGGGCATTTTACAGACCATGCCAACTGGAGGCAGTCAGAAATCGTCTTGAAAGACCTGTCTACTTGACAATACGGAAAAAAACCCCTTGCCTCCCCAGGACCCAAATAAAGCATTTCATGGCTGTACAGCACAGGACTAGGTTGCATGTCATCACCTGACCAGTCCTGGAGATGGGGCAGTGTGCAGCTTCACGCCTGCCAGTGAATTCCAGAGGGAGATTGCCACTTCACCTCTTGAGCTGACCACCTGCACATGAGCATGAGGGCAGATACTGTGGTAGCTGGAAGAGGATGCAATCCTGCTGCACATCTAGCCTGCTGATCAGCAAGGATAGCCTTTCTGAAGGAATGGGAACAAATGGATCTACAGTGCTGTTGGAAACCGGCGCTGCATTTTTTATAAACTAGTGAAATAATGAACAACATAGGTATGAGGCATGTGAGTTGGAGGCTCACCTTTTCTTTTGCTTTGGAGTGCCTTCTGTTTTGTTCTGGAGTTGCCAGGTGAGAAGTAACAGCTTTTTCAGTGCTCACAGGTGTGCTCTTGTTTTCCTGTGGCGCTGTCTTGGTTCATTGTTTAGTCTGAATGTGGGTTAAGAGAGAATTCTCTGCCTTCTGCACAGAGAAAAAACAGGTGACTAACTGAGCCAACTCAGCCACCTATGTTAGAAATTTCCCAGGAATGAAACAATCATCCAGTTAAGCTGATTCTAAGTCATAACAGAGTTCATTGGCCATGAGGGAATGCAATCGCCTTTGCAGGGGCTTCTATGTGGACCAAAAGAGCTAGTAAGAGATCAACTGGTAAAAATGTTCAAATAAAATATGATTTTATGTATAAACACATACTAGAAGTGATCCTGATACCCCAAACTTCTTTCTTCCAAAAATGGAAGGAAGGTTCCTCTGGACACTGACTACACTTCTTCAACTACAGTGAGTTGCATCCATTTTAACAGTGTGTCCTCAAATTGATCAGAGACGGGGGAAGAAAGGAATTAAGACCAAGTTGGTCCGGTTGGGTATTCATCACTCACTTTTATCAGGGTCAGCCAGTGGTGCAGAGCAGTGGAATTGTTAGTGGGAAAACAGTGCTAATGTTTTTACTAATTACGTTGGAGGAATAGAGCTAAAGCTGTTTTATGATTCAAGGCCCCGGATATTGAAGAAAAAGTGTGTGGTTAGAAGCAATGGAAGAATAGTGTGAGGCCACCCTACACCTTGTCTTGCAAGTTACAGGGAAGCAGGCAGGGTGGAAATGGGAGTCCCTGGGGTAAAACTTGTGGGTAGGCAGTTGTTCTAGAGTGAACAGGTAACTATCAGCTTTAAAATGGTGTCAAAATTATTTGCAGATATTTTTAGGAAAGTACACTGATTGATTGTGAAGTTAAAAATTTTGGCCTTTGCAATTTCTTTTCTTTCATTTGCAATTCCATCTATTAAAATTTCACAGAATTGTAAATTCAGACTCATTAGAAATTAATCATTTGCACATTTCCCTTAAAAAAGTGGGCTTTAAATTACAACCAAGTCTTCTATCTCTTTTTAAGTCTTCTACAGCTTAAAAAAAAATTAACTTCTTTAATGTTTCTTTCATTCCTCCCCTCTGTAGCACATGCCTTCAGAAATAACTTCCCTGATACAACACGCCAAATTATATCTTCCAAGGGAGATGTTAGACAAAATCCCATTGACTTACTGGTTGTTGTTGTGTGGGTGTGTACCAAGGAACAGCATTTATAAAGGCATTTAGCATGCCAGCTTTTATCCAAAACAGGTTAATTAAAACCTGATATTATACTAGTACCATTTGTCCCAAAATGAACAGTAGCTATACTGACTGCCAGCGCATTAAGTCTGGTTAATGAAAGGAATTATAATATACTAGTAACAAAGGTATGAGGGATGAGGACAATAAGGAGCCATGTGCTGCATGCCGAGGTCTGTGGAAGGCCCTGATTCCCCCTTGCCTGGTGCTGGCAGCCCCTCCACGTGCCATGGATCCATGTGAGCCTGCAGAAGCATCTGGGGGGACACGTGCCAGAGCCACCCCTGTGCCTGGGGAACACATACAGCCCTGGCAGACAGCTCTCCAAATCAAAGAAGCTTGGGAGGAGTGGTAATGAAGGGAATAAATGCTGGCACTCAGAAAAAAAAAAAGTTATTTTGTTGTGCAGAAGATATTTGTGAGTGATACTGGCTGTTATTACCAACTGCTATTTTTCTGAAATAGATTTGCCTTTTCCAGGCAAGAATGAAGTGAGGTGATGAAGTCAGCTCAGTCCTGTAAAGCCTCAAATCTTCCACAGCCTGACCCAAGCTGAGGCAGAACTGTCCCCAGATCTGGAAATGCTAATATAGTAGGAGTTTGCAACTGCACTATGCTGAAGTGGGAACTGCAGATTATGCTGAAGAGAGGAAGAAATGTGTTTGAAAGTGAATTTTGTAAGTTTCCCAGAGCATCCTAGGTAGCCCCTGCATTTTGTTGTTGCTGCTTTTTAAATCTGTCATGGGCTGTATCTTAAATACATCACCACTCAAATTACTTCTCTGATTTTGAATCCCAAGTGAATGGAAACACACGGCTCCCTGCATGAAAACAAACTGCGATGAAGAGGGAAGCTAAAGATTAGCACTAATGCACACGCTTCAACCCCAAATTCAGTTAATAAAAGATCTATTATATTTCTCCAAAACTTAAAAGATGAAACCTCAATCAAGAGATATCCAAGGAAGCAGGATAGGATCAATAACAGAGCTAATTTTGCAGAATTAAGGAGCAACATGAAGATTTTTAACGAGGAAGCAGACACCTTTGCAATAACTGCACTATGATATGTTGCCTAGCAACAAGATATAAAAATGATGTATAACGCCAGTAACTTCTTTCACATATGAAAACAGCACCCTACCAAGACAGCTTCATAATGTACTCTTACAAACTAAAAATCCATAGAGACCATTAAAGCCTCCATCTTCTGTAATATACTCTGTTAAACAATCATGTGTTTTTGTTAATGCAGTAAAACACTGAATTTATTTAATGATTACCCAATGATATATCAGCACCAGCAAGCAGGAACATTTCTATTTTAAGCCTGCAGAATCCATCCCAAGACATCACGCTCTGATGGAGAACAAATGTGGGGAGCCAGACGCGTGCAAAGTCTGGGAGGGAGATGCACTTATGGGGGGTGAATTAAAATCACCTGCTGCCTGATAAAAAATCCAGCACTACTGGAATGCACGGGAATGCATTTATTGCTTCTTCTTTCTGTGGCTTGTCGTTTAACTCAATATTGCTCACAGAGTACCTCCTGCTTCCCAGCTCTGGAATGGGAGAGGCGAGGAGAGCGGCAGGGTGTGCCAAAAAGTGGGTTGTTACTGCGAAGATGGTTTGACAGGAGCAGGGGAATGAGGGGACTGTCAGAGGGCAAGGTGCTGGGTGCTGGTGGGGCCATCTGCAGCCTGGGAGGCGGGGGGAGCAGCTGGCACTGGCAGCCCCAGCCCCAAGCGGAAACAGAGGCAGCGCTCGCCAGCCCAATTACAAAAGATGGTCCACAGCCAAAACGCAAGGCCTGCAGCCGGAGGGCCGTGCCAAGACACCAGGTCCTCGTCTCCAGGAGGGTTTGTGGGGGGCAGAATGAGCGAGGATGTGACCCGTGCCTTGGGGACACTGTCACTTTCCTTCTGAGGCATCGCACCCAACAAAGCGGCGAGAGGAACAGCCTTAGGAAATACGGCAAGTGAAACCAGACCAGAATAACGCCGTTTAGGACTGGTAATGTGCTACAAGGCTTGTTGAGAAGTCATCTCAGACGTGGCTGGGAGTAGCTGGCGTCTGGCTTATAGGGCAGTTTTGCCCAGTTCGGCATTACAGAGACAGGAAAAAAGAGACTTTGCTTATCCGCTGTGAGTGGGTACTTGTCTCAAGTTACCACCTGCATTGTTCCTGAGTACTCATGGGCACAGGCTAGCTGTGAAACAGCCCTGCAACTCAGTAGCATCATGGATCCTGTGGGAGAAGGTCCACTGGTCCACCCCTCCTTGAGGTCTCTTGACATCCCTTCTCAGTCCCAGCTGAGTCTCCCTGCCTATCCTTTTTTTGAAAGTGATGCGTTGAGTATTTCCAAACTCTGGAATATTTCCAAACCTGCAGATTAACTGAGATACATGTTATATGTGTCTGGAAATGAAGCAGAGGAACAGAGCACTTAATCCTTTGCTGATCTAATGCCTTGAATTTTAATCTTTGCTCTGCCGCTTTTTTCAACCCTTTTTTACCTTGAGCAAAGCACAACAGCTCTCTGTACCTCAGCCCACCCATCTGTTCAAACATATCTGGCGATGTGACCCTCTCCAGCTGACCTGCATTTTACGGGATGGCTGTGAGTCTGCAATAACATGTGATTACATACGAGGACACTTTCAAATGAAAACAATAACCATGTTACTGCACAAAATAAGCATAAACCATTCTCGCATCGAACTTTTCAAAGCATTAGATATATGTGATGATTCACACATTCCACAAGCTCAGCAATGCCAACCAGAACCAAAATCCAGATCACAAGGATTTCAGTGCTGGGAGTGTGGTGAATTATAGGATTCCAGGATTTGTTAGGTGCAGACTACAGAGATCAAGCAATGGAGCCCAGGTCCTGGGTAAGAAGGGAGAGAGTAACACAGAGAGAGGGGAGCAGAAGCAGGCACAATCCTGACCTACTCCCAGGATAATTTCTGCTGCAAGATTTGAAGGTGAAGTGTTGAGAAAAATTATAAAGTCCCATTCTTCATCTAGTACTGGGGACCTGCAAAAGTCCAGAGTCAGGAGACAAAAATGATCAAAGTGAAGCCTGTGTGGTTTCTTTTAATCTTAGTGAAGGCCAACTTTTGAGCTCCAACAGAAAATTTCACTGTAAAAGGTCTTATTCTAGGCAGTTACGGAGATTAAAGGTAACTGGAAAGATGGAGACACTGGCAAGATATAGAAAAATATATAAATATGTAAATGCATAAAGGGAAGTCAAGTGTGACTCCCTTTCCTAATTGCCTAACATGATTCCCACTAGATGCATAAATTACAGCTCCTATTAACAGCACTATGAATAATAATCAGTTTACTTTCTGGCTTGTATCTAAATATACTTTCTATATGATTTCATCTTTTATTCAGCTGTTTAAAAGCAGAACATCTAATTACAGTTCCTATTAGTCTACATTAATTTTTTTTTTTTTTTGCCACAGAGCATGTGTGATGACTGATTTTCTAAAAACAGACAGAATTTTTTAGCATATGGAAAAATCATGTTATTATTAATACATTCCCACATGACTCTACATTTCAATTCCCTTAATTATTTAGTCATTGCTGATTATGTCTTTTCACAATTCATTATCCCATTTCCTGCAACGTGGGCATTTTATTCATTAAGTGTCAAAACGAAGGGCCTGACCTCCAGGAAGATAATCAGGAAATAAGTGGCAGACATAAAAGGTCTGGGTTTCCCTTAAGTGCTCACTTATTTCGGTAACTGTGCCATGTTTTCAGTAAGCGGTGACAGAACCGAAGCGTTGTTGGTAACTGCAGAAGGGTGCAGGGCTGCCAGACTGTGGGAGCTCTGTTTTTCCCCTACACGTGCCGTTCACGTCAGCTGATGGGTTCTGCTGTGCGGTGACAGCGGCGGGGCAATGCGGTGTCACTCACTGCGTAACAGCACAGAGCAACGCTGCCTTTCAAATGTTTGGTGGCAGTGGGGCTGGTTGGCGCTCCGCTACCCGGAGCAACCTCAGGAGTGGGGACTTGGCAAGCTATTGCTGGCCTCAAGTGGCTGCTGCTTCTCAGGAGACTTTCAGACCACGCTGAGTTTTGGGGGGAAACACTGCCCACTCCTTCCTGTTGAAGCCGGACCTCTGGTGAGGAAGAAAAGCCCTGGCCAGCAGCCCAAGAGGCACAGCGAAGGGTCGCATTTCCAGTCTAAGAGTTAGACCATGGGGCTGGAGAGGGATAGTCTCAATGTCTAAGGTCAGGCTTTCACCAGATTAAAAACAGGTCTACGTTGCACCCAGAAGCAGAAGCACATGTTCCTGGACTTCTGCACAAGCCCAGCAACCAGCCACTGATGTGTATATTGGTGTCTTAAAACTGAATACCGATGGAAAAGCAGCAGGCAGTGCTCCTCAGCTTCCCAGGTGCTGAGCCTACCCATTCAGAGCTGACAGAGCTCAGCAGACAGGTGTCCCTTCTAGGTTTTGAAAGGCAACAACACAACCTGTGAGGAACAGCGATGTGGCATCAGCACTCATTTTTTCCCTCTGCCATAGATTTTTGTCAAATTCTGTCGCATCAAAAATAGCATCATAACACAGCCAAATAACAATTAGTCAGTACACACTCACACTCAGCAACAATTACATCAAGATTGTGAAGATGATTTAATTAGCTTTTGATAATGCCTGGCAATTTTGCGAAACTGTGACTAAATATTTGCAGTATTTATAATACATACATATGGATATGCCCATATGTGTGCACAAATATATATAAATGGCACATAGCATGTTTTATTGATAGGGTTTCCATGAGTAAAAATTAATTTGAAAAGCTTAATTTGAAAAGCTTTAATCAACATCACATTAATAGACAGCAGTTTCTTAAATAGCCTCATAGCTAGACAAATACTTTGCCTAATGCCATTTCATTTTCTGCCAGCTGCATGTGATTTGCTTTTGATCTGGCACGCGCTTCGTTATACATTATTAACGAGCCAAACAGCGTGCCCCTGGAGTTAGCATCCTGCCCCTGCTTATTTTTTAACAAATTTCCTCTTTTATTTCGTCCCACAGTGATTAATAGTTTCAGCTAACGGCGGCACTGTTTATGATCTGAGTCAGTAACTTCAGACTATCTTAATCTCCTGTTAGGCAGGTTTTAATTTGCTTACGAGTTTTTATTTATAGCACAGTATGCTTTCCATTTCATACAACAAAAACAAAACCTGCAAATAGCACTCAATTTCTTATTTTAATGTTTCTGATGAACTTTTATGGGAGAGAAAAGCCCAAGCAACCATGAAAGAGGAACTAAAAAGGCAGCTGATAAATACTTATTTTTCAAAACTGCCTTGGTTTTTATCTAGTTGTCTACAGAGAAGTTGTTGCCTTCCAATGTCTCTCTGCAGACAGATCGTTTCTGGTCTGGGTTATTCTGTACCCTATGGTTGTCTGCAACAATGCTTTTAGATGACTTGCTCATTAAACCAGAGTCCTCTGGGGCTTCTGAAGTCCTTACTTTAAGAATCCTTATTTGTGGCATGGTTGGCAGAGAAGAAGCTTTGATTCTTTTGTTAATATTACAAATATTTCCAGCTAACTTTAAGAGCTATGCTGAAATGGATGACCTCTTTTCTATGTTGTTATAGCAGTTCAAAAGAGTCTTTTATTAAGGCAAGTGCTGGATCATTATTGTTTTTTATTGTGCTGCAGTTTTATCTAATATCGGAGGGAAATGATTTGAGGCAAGAGATAAAACACCAAATGGATTTAGTTATCAAAAACTTCATGATATCTTAGCTTGCTGCAGGAGTGGTCTGAATAGATTTTTTTGGAGGATTTGTGTTCTTTTCTAAGCAAAATCTGTATACCCATTACAATGCTCTCTATCACATGGGCAGTGCCAAGGACTATAGGCTGGAGATCTAACTCTGCTTAAACAAATAGTGAGTGAGGCAGAGACAATCACCCAGCCAGGATGACACAGAATTGAGGTTAAAGGGTCAGAATCTGCTGAGCCACTTTCCCAGAGCACTCCCTTTCCATAGAGTCACTCTATGGAACTCTGCATTTCTAATGCCTACAGATTTTCCTTTTTGATTCCCTTTTGCACCGTAATGTATTAAACACCACACTTATCTACACGGGAGAAATAATGGGCAATATCTAAACTTCTGCATAGGGGAGGCCACAGCAGTGAAGGCCACACAATCTGTTTAGGAGATGCGCAGTTGATTACACAGGGAGTGAGACAATTCTTCACTTCTCTGGGGAGTGAGGAGATTGACGTCCTTCTGGTCCCTTGGGATGCAGAAGAAATCCACCTGCTTCCTTCCACTGGTCACTTCTCCAATACTGTGTTTGCTTTTGCCTTTCTTGCATGCATTTTTAACTTATTCGCCTGTTCCTATTCCTGAAGTCACACTGAGCATCCCACTATGGCTCCCAAACTTGTCTCTCTCATTGCTGTGATTTGGATGTCAATGGCTCATTCTGACAGATATTTTTTCATGTTCTTTATCTGTTCCCAAAGACAGATTATCACTGTGGACTTTACGTCCTCCAATTATCTTCTAAGCATTGCCAACTAAACGGTTGGTGGGTCAGTCCTAACCTCATGGTACTATTACTTGTTTCTGTCTTTTTTCTTGTTGAAAAATTTTCTATTCATCATTTCTCAACATAAACTTTAATCCCTCTTAGCTTTATTAAAATAAATAAAATAATTGCTGATTTCAGCAAAGAGACTGGGTGTAGGCAGTGAGCAGAGAGGCATCTTAAAAGGATAGTTTTTCCCATCCTTTCTCCTGTGACTATTTCGATAGATAAAATTCCTGACTGATAGATACCTATCTTTAGATAACTACAAGGTGAGATAAATTCCATCTCAACTCATCAAGTAACATCCACACAGTAAAAAATACTTTACATGCTCTCATTTATTCTAGACTTTGGTAAACCTGTATAATTTGACATGTCATGCTTAGAACAATGAATATGTTAGCTACCTCACTTTTAGAAATCTGTTAGTAAACTATCAGCTTTTGTAGAACCAGAGAGATGCATAATAAAGGTTATAAGAACAGCTTTAAGCACTGCATATTAATAGCTGTGGTAGGATTGACTTGCAGAGCCTTGGTTCTATGATCAGCAACAAGATAATTAGTAAAATTATCCTGCAAATTCATTATCTTGATTCCTTCCACTTGTGCATTTTATTCATTACATACCAAAATGAGGAGCCTTGCCTCCAGACAGATAATCAGAATGTGTCAGACACAAAAGGTCTGAACTTTCTCTAAATATGTTTTGGTAGGTGTGACCTTACATGGTCTCCATGACAGCAAGGAATTTACAGTCATTATTCCAAACAGAAGAAACACTGTGATTTTGCAGAGAAGGGCAGTTGTGCATTTTATAGGTTTTCTAACACCTTAATTCTGTTTTGAGATAAATGACATAAACATCAGATAGTTCAGAAATGTAACAATTTCTTTCTGGCTTAGTCTGAATTCACCTGCAGAGTTGTGCATTGCTCCCCACGCTCCTTGTCCTCCCACTACTCAGACCCATGAACCAGCTGAGCTACACCGGGATTCCCTTCAACCCATGCATCCATGGAATCTGAGGCTGAAACTAAAGTGCAGGAAAGTTCCGTGGGCTGATTTATGCAGGTCTGTTGTCCTGATGTACAGACAGGACACAGCCAGACATTACATCAAAAGCACCTCTTGGCTACCAGAAGTTTACATGGAGTCAGATGGGCCAACAATGCTCTCTTACACAAAGCATCTCATTCTGCAGATCTTTGCAACCTATTTTATGTTTTAGACCTGCCAGGAGGTTCCTGCATCTCTCCTGCTTGGAACTAATGCAAAGCACTTAGCTGTCAGTGCTGAGTCTGTTTGCAAGGAGTGCTCAGACTGGGAGCCTCTGACACTAAACTCAGGGCTGGGTGCCTGCTCCTTCAAGGCTCTCACAGGGGTCAGCGAGCAGGCAGCAGCATGAAGGTGGTTCACAGCAAGAGCCTGACTTGTTGCACACCAGAAAAACAGTGCAGTGCTTGGATGGACTGACACTGCAGCCATCTGGATTCAGAAACAGCAACAGAGCAGTGGGGAAATGAGCAGACGGGAGCTGGAGAGGAATGGCTGGGATGGGCTGGTGTATGATCAGCCACATTTTCCCTTTTGCCTCTGCCTGCTTCAGCACTTGATTCCCCTGTCTTTGCTCACAGAACACTCCATCTTCATATACTTTAACGCACTTTAAGTTGTAGGATTCTTGATGTGCTTTTATTTTGTCATATGAACTCTGTAAAAATGCAGCTGCTGACCCAACAATGCTTTAAAATCCTTGGTCCTTTAAAAACACTTAAGTTTTCACTTGTAATACTTAATTCTATCATTGCTGCAGCAAAACTCATGCATAGGATGAGACATGGCCTAAAAAGTCTAGTAAGAGTGGTATCTTCAGTGAAAAAACTGAGGACACTTTGAAATGGATCATAAGATTATGGTAACAGCATAACTAGGTACATCTTGCTGGCCACAAATCCTGCGTTATTCCTAGGGTGTACTCTGTCTACCAATACGATGGCTCTCAGCCCAAACACGGGCACTTGAACAGACAGAACAAGATGCAATCATGGATCGGCATGTGTTGAGCTTGCTAACACTATTTCACTGGCGTGACTTTTGAATTATCTTTTGCCAAGTGAAGTGTGTGGGAAAGGACACTGACACCAAAGACCCCAAGTCTGTGTGCTGAGAAATCCCTCCACCTGTCCACCCAAGCTGTGTGGTTTCTGCTGGCAAAGAGGGGCACAGAGAGGGGTGAAGAAACAGACTCCTGTTGGTTTGGTTTCTTTTAAATGAGAACTCACCGAAATCACAAAAATCCAACCCAAACTAAGCCAAAAGAAGAACAAGAAAAAACTCCTTGAAAGCGTAGATGACAAGATATCGAAAGGTACATACACCACAGAAAAAGTAACTGATAAGGAACATCTTTCACAGAGGGGAATGTTTGATGCCTATGTATAATTTATGAATTCCTTATGGCTGTTTTTTACTGTGTAATGCTTTGTAGTCCATGTGCTAAGAAGGAAAAGAAGTTAATGTCTGCCCATGAAAAGGTTGATAGCTAAAGATTATCAGCACCTGAATAGATCTTACCCAAGGAAAACAAAAGGTTCAAGGCCATATTTTTTTCCCTTCCTCTCCAGAGGGGTCTAGGTTTGGATAGTGGAAAATCCCAGACAAGAGAAAAAGGACACCAGATACTAATCCTGAGTCTTAAAAAAAAAATCACAGAGCCTAAAAGACTCCTGTGAGACTCCAAGGGCCCAGAGACAAAGGCAGCTTGTTTAGGAGAAGAGAGCCCGGGGGCAGCTCTCTGAGAAGAGAGACACCAGGGAGGATGAAAGATGCTGCTGCCTGGGAGGGAAGGGAGAGGGAAAGCCAGGCTGAGTCTGGAAGACAGGGTGGAAATGTCATCTTCAGATGCAAGGGAGCTGAGAAGTGACAGCAAAAAAATGGGGAAATTTAGATGAGGAAATGCTTGCAGCTCTTTCATTGCTTTGTCTAGAAACACACACTGCTTCTCCAGCTAAGAGAAAAAAGCCCCAGCCACCCATTTTTCTGGAAAGACTGCAGAACCTGCAGTGGTCACAGAACCTGGACAATGTGATGCATATTAGCAAATCTGGGTAGCCTGCTTAGGTTAAGGGAAGCCTGCATTCCTGTTGTCCCTGTGTGGTGGGCCCACAGATAGCAGGATGAGGACTGCACATCTGCTTGGGAAAAGTCTAAAGTGCCTGAAATGAAAAATCGAGCTCATGTCCCTGTTCCCAGAAAAAAATTTTCTTCAAGCATCACCTTTCTTATACTGTGAGGCTACTGCAGCTTCGAGCTTCCCCATCTGATGAACACAAGAGAGAACCAGCCGCCACGGCAGCAACTATATTTAGCAGTCTATTCTGCTATTGATGCGTATATACCTGGTACCTATTGACTACAGTGAGAATTATTCTGACAAACCACAAGGAGAATAGGTCTTTTAGGATTCAGTTCATATTAACGAAACGTCTAAGGAAAATTACCCTCTTTTTGTCCATGCTGAATTATTCCAGCTTTTCATTAATACTCATTAAGTTTTTAAGGGTTGGCATTTTTAACAAAAAATAGTTCTCGGTAACAGTAAAAAGCCACCCAGACAAATGTAGAAAATGTTTACTCAATTTAATAGGAATAATTTTCTCTTTTGGTGCTCGATTCAACATCAGGATCTGAAGTCAACAAAGGTTGGATCAGGGTCTGCAATTTTTTTTAATTGGGCTCTTCTCATTTACACTAGAGTATGTTGAAAGTGCAGCGCTATAATGAACCATTACATATGCGTACATGCAATACCAGGAAAATTAATAATGTCTTGAAACTGCTTGGTATTTATTCAGCATTCATGAGTAAATAACAAATAAATCGATAATATTAATGAAAAAAAACAAACATGGAAAACCCACACAGCTGGAGTGAAACTTTTTTGCTGCGTGAAGTCCTCTTTCTCTCCCACCGAGTTATTGTCATTGCTCTGAATAACTTTTTCCCCCTGCCAGGGTGAAGTGACAGGCTTGTAATTTCTAT
Organism: Sclerurus mexicanus; assembly: GCA_013396755.1. NCBI lineage: Eukaryota > Metazoa > Chordata > Aves > Passeriformes > Furnariidae > Sclerurus > Sclerurus mexicanus. Next base: position 934,117 of record VWZF01003705.1, on the reverse strand, counting down.
ATAAAATTGCATATTTTTTAACTGAAGTTCGTATGTAAAAGCTTTTATGTCTGAGTGGCTTTAAGTACAGTCAATATTCTTGAAAAAACATCTTTTTAATTAAATAAATTCTGTTGGCAAAAATTAGATTTTCAGAAATTGTCAGAAATATGCTGGTTTATCACCATCTTCATTATAATCTGCACAGTGGTATTATTTGGACAACTGATCAGAATCCCATCATTTAAGGCAACATTAGTAATTTGTGCATAACATAATTGCGTCGTTTCCAAGTACCTCACTTTTGAAGCACACCTGATAGCATTTCACTTCCCAAGGTACTAAGCCCAAAATAACTCTAAGAATGACACAATGTACCGTACACAGTGCCTGGCATTTAGCGTTAATCAGAAAGGACAGCTACTATGGCATTTTGGTTGGTGAAAACTTGATCAGTATTCAGCCAGCCTCTCCTAAAGTATCCTATTAACAGCACCGCAGACAAATGGCTGTGTATGTTCTTGAGCTTCCTTCAAAAACAAATTTTACCTTTCACATTTGCAAAGAAAAAACCTAACCCAGTATGTCCCAAGAGCGGAAAACTACAATGGCAAAAAGATGCCAAAATACACAGAATTAAAAATGCTACAGATTTTCAATCACCTTTTTTTGCAGGGTGGCTAGTACTGTATTCTCCAGTGTTTGAGTTTTTGTACAAGACGGGAGGACGCCCAGTGTGCTGTACAGAAAATCAGACTGCATCTCTCCTAAGAAGGACAGATTCACATACCTGAGTGCTGGCCCACAACTGTGCACATCATTAAATCACTGAACCAGTATGGTTTTGACTGGGGCCAGCTCTTCCAGAGAAAATCCCTGCATGTCTGGGGTCTCTCCCAACCCGCTCCATGGGTGAAGCCACTCTGCTTCATGGCTGTAAGAGAGTTTAGCTCTTTGGGCACAAGCCATACAACAATGATAGGCCTCAGGCTAAGAGAACAGTTATTAGTCCACTTTGCTTGCTAGTATAAACATTGCAATGGAATATTCTTGAAAGCAATTTAATTTCCTTTTATTAGACTCCTCTTTTCTCCCACAATTTCCTTAAAGTCTTTCTGCCAAGTGAAGTTAACTGCTAACTCATGTGTTGCTCCTAAATATGATTAAATAAGATTAACAAAAGAGCATTTGTCTCAGCCCCTAGGTGAGGAACGCTGCCTCTCTCAGACATAAACAGAGAGCTCATGTATCCTGGGTCAGATCAAAATGTGACAGTGGTGGAAGAGTTTCCACTGATCGTCTTCAGTTGTGGAAAATCAGGCACCACAAAGAATTTCCCAGATATAAGAGAATACTGAAAATAATAGTGTAGGAGACAGGAAAAGGTGCATGGCTGAAGTACATGTGTTATGTTGGTCACTGAAATGCACACCTTGATCTAAAGCAGATCTTCAAAGACACGACTTACAGTGGGGATGGCAATAGATCTGTCCTTCCTCTACTCTACAGCCACGCCAGGAAACATGGCGAAGGAAATGGGAACATTAAATTGAGTGGAAAATGTACCATGTAACAGCATCTACTTGCATTCTCTGATCTCGTTGGTTCCTTAATGCCTATTTAACCAAGGAGGAAAATATTGTCACCACTGGGTATACTGGAGGACGCTGCTGTCATCTCAAGTTACAGCTCCTTTGTGGCTTCAATTCTTTTTGAGTGAATCTTACCAAAGGGGTAGAAAGTAGGTTCTTCTCTAAAGGTGGCAGTTGAAGGCATCAAACCCCAGGCTCACAGTGGTGTGGATACCTGTTATTGCCCAAATTTTATTTTTATTTCCTTAGCACTGGTATCACAGATGCTTTCTGGTATTATTATGGTATTAATTCCATCGGCCTCAGAGGAGCAGTAGCAGGGATATACAACATGAGGATCTATCTGGCACTTTGCCATTAATAACAAGGAATAATTTCTCTGTATTGGAACAAGATTGTGATTGTGCCTTTTTTCCAGCTTTGTCAAATGCTCTACACAGAGGGAAAAATTAGTAAGTACTTTATTATATTTGCATAGCAGAGAGGCTGGATAATTCGTTCTGGATCCTCTCTTGCTTTGTCAAATAACAGGGTGTATACACTCACTACAAAACAGCAATTTTGAGAATTAATTCCACCATATTAGCACTATAGTGTTCCATCGGGTCTCTTAGACTGACCTGCCTTTCTCTGACAAAAAGCCTTTGCACACCAGCTACTTGAGTTCTAAAAAGAATACAGGTGTCTTTCCTCTGTACCCTATTCAATTCAAAACCGATCAGATTTTGCTGCAGTTGAAAATGTCAGTGCCACAGCACACGGGTGGCTAATGCCACAGAACATGCCTCCATGTCCTGCACAGGAACCTGGAAGACTGAAAGACAGACCACCTTTGAGTGGCATTAGTTTCTAATTCTCAGTCCCACATAAGGGTTTCTAACTTGATCTCCTATTTCCACTAAACCATTTATAGTTTTTGCCTTTTTAAGGCGATATTTTTTCATTGATACCAAGATTTATTATGTTCAAGTTTTAAATATACAGAGTACTTCAAACCTCAGACTCCTCTGAGACAATACTTTCAACAAAAACAGCAATAGCAGCAAAATCCAAATATAACAATTCAGGGGTCAGCTGATGTACAACTGATTTATGGTTGGTTGATACTACCACTGTTAGTGTAGTATTTTAGTGCCATTTTACATGGTGTTTTGTACCTCAGACTCTGTGTGTTAAGGGCCAGGGAAGCAATGTTTACATGTCTGGGTTTAATGTGCTGGCTGTGAAGGTTTATTGACAGTTGAAAACCACCATGTGGGAAATAAAAAGGATGTACCATTCATGGTGCCCAGACCAGAAGCAGTTACTGTTCAGATGAATTGACATAAGATCATTTAGAGAGGACTCTGATGATCTGACAAAGCCCAACAAGGGACAAAATCTGTGAAAAGTAAGCAAACTCTCCTCAGCATTTTGAATGGAGAAAGAGGTAACAGAGAGACCCTGGTTGCAGCAGACACACAGAGATAGTCCAAGGCACCACATACAGATGATGTACCCTGAAAGCTGCCATGGTGTGAGGAGTCAAGGGCATGGTAGTGTACATAGGTATGGCTCCTCAGTAGTCACTGCAGCTTACATGGACAAAGCTGAAATATCTTTAGCTCTGATACTGCTGCTAATTTTGCTCTAGTAGCACAAGGTACCGTATGGAATGATAATTCTTGCTGAGAAGCTGGAGAAGCTCCAGACAGAGCTTGCTGAAGCTTTATGGTGCTGCCATCCACACCACCAGTTGTACCCAGGCTGGCTGGAGGAAAGCTGATGTAGGTACAGTGACTGCAGTGGAAAAGATACTGTGCAAATGAGCTGGATGAATGGTGTGGTAAGGTCAATGTTAATAGGTGAGTATTGGAGGTTGGATTAAATGGCTCAAACTATGTCTTAATGTTTCTGTGATTTAATGCCTTGGGTAAAATGACAGATTTTTCAAAGACTCTTGGGTATGTATGATTTTTCATTTATTCAAGTAAGAAAGACAAAAAGAATAACACTGAAGAAATGCAACAAGCAGTACACACCAGCCAAATAATGCTTTAATTGCTCTAAAATTTAGGATACTAAAAGCAAAGCCGTGCTGTGAAAGTTCTTCTGAAAGACTGCAATGAAAAAAAGTGTTATTTTATGCATCTGATACATTTTTAATATGATTCTGACACTTTGGAGTATTTCTGTACTCAATGAGACTAATCAAGTGTCAGCAAACTGGGGCTGCTTCTAATTCTCCATACTTTCTCTCTCCCACACTGTCTCTTGTTTGCCTGAAGTTGGTGTGTTCCTCCTGAAACTTTTCCAGGAGCTTCCTACCCATTTCAGTCACAACAGACAACCTGAATTTCTCCATGAAGGTGTGGCCTTCTCACGTCCCTCCCCAAGGTGCCCAGCAGTTTCTTTCCAGCAGTGAGACTGTAATGAAACGCTCTGCTAGTGCAGAGGCAGTTACTGCACCAGTGCTGAGCAGCAAAGTGGGTCTCGTTCCACATGTAGGGTTTACCCTCACTTTGGAAAGCAAGAGGATCGTTTAGAAATATACTGCTGATTACCGTATTTGTGTTCTGCAATTCTTCACATGTCCAACTCCACCAGGAGCTTAACTGCAGCCATTGGGATCTTACAGTCATTAACATTTACAAGGCAGCAGTTCACAGTTGTTGAACTAACAACCTACCTCTAAGAAAGTGATTTTTCTCTCCTCTAAGTATTGACGCGTGCTCCACTGACTGTGATGCTTATTCAAAGTGACAGTGTGTTTGGTAGCATTTCATGTTTTCACAGGACTTGTCTTGTGCAGACAGTTTATAATTTACCTCTGCTCTTATTTTAATTCAATCAGCTGAGGGAGTGCAGCTGATCTCACAGCACATATGGCTGCTCAGGTTTGAAAAAAGGCCCTGAATATTTGACGGGTCAATCCTTAATGCCTTCTGCTAAAGAATTAGCAAGACTGCTAATGAGCCAAGGGATCCCAAGTGGGTAAGGGAAAAAATACAGAATTAGATTCTGTTTTCCTTTTTTTTTAATTTTGCTCAAGTAAGAAGTACAGTACTTTACATGCTCGGATTAGACACACAGGGTAGAGAAATTCAAGTAAATCACTCACCAAAGCCATCACAGTTAAAACGTCATGTTTCCATTAAGTGGATCTCCTGTGGCCATAAGGAGTCACATTCGCAAGGTGATTTGCAAAAGGCCATCTGTGGGTACTCATCCCTGGACAGGACGTTCATGGCACCAAGGAGAGTTCTCCTTCACTGGGATGGATGTTCACAGCTAGAGTTCCTGTCCTTTCACTGCCTCCCCAACTGCTTTTCCTATCATTCCTGAAAGAAACTTATATGTCCTCTACCCCACACTCCATCCTGTCTGCCCACTGCTCCATGCCGTTCCAAAGGAGGTGTCTTCTTTTGTGTTAACTGGCTGTGCTTGGTTTTTTTCCAGCCATTTCTCTGCATTCCTGTTGCTCCATCAGCTTCCCGCTGTCTCCTCGTCCTGCAGCCAAACACTGTTTGCAGGCCAAACACTCAAACTATGCCTGTCTCTCCCCAGTTCAATGACACCTCTCATGTCAACACAAAAAATCCAGGGAATTCGCAAGAAACATCTTCAATAATTAAAAGCTCAGCTTGTCTGTGGGTTTCTTTACAGCAAAGCTGCTGCAATTCTAGGAAATCTCAGCTAAGACTGTAAGAATAGCAGGATCAATCTCAACCACTTACCTTACAAATCAAGAGCTGCCTGCACTCAACACACTCCCTTACTGCTTAAATCCATAGCAAATACACTCAGAGGGCATCTGAAGTTGGTTGCAATAGTCAACTTAGCGGAGAGGCACGACTCTTGTAGCTCCCATTTTTTGAAGGTACTTCAGTAAAATAAATGTTTAGTCCAAACCCCACCATTCATAACAAAATAAACAGTTCCACACACTAATACAGTCAAATAGAAATCAGCCAAAATTACTATCACAGAACCACAGAATGGTCTAGGTTGGAGGTGACCTTAAAGGACCTTTTACTTCCAACCTTCCCTGTCATGGGCAGGGACATCTTCCACTTGACCAGGTTGTCCAGAGCTCCATTCAGCCTGGTGTTGAATACTTCCAGAAGTGGGGCATCCACAGCTTCTCTAATTCTCTGGGCAACCTTTTCCAGGCTTCACCACCCTCACAATCAAGTATTTTTTCCTAATATCTAATCTAAACCTACTCTCTTTTAGTTTGAATCTATTCCCCCTTGTCCTATCACTACATGCTCTTGTAAGAAGTCCCTCTCCATCCCGTAGGCTCTCTTCAGGCACTGGAAGGCTGCAATTAGGTCATTCCTAAGTTGTCTTTTTTCCAGGTTGAACAACCCCAATACTCTCAGTCCTTCGTCATAGGAGAGGTGCTCCATCCCTCTAATTCTCTTGGTGTCCCTCCTCTGGTCCTGCTCCAACAAGTGGATGTTCTTTCTGTGCTGGGGACCCCAGAACTGAAAACTGTGTTTTAGCAAAGAAGTGAATGGGTTGGCTTTGGCGATGTCTCAGGAACTCACATAGCAACTGCTCCACGCACGGTGGAATAAAGGATATTTGTGTAGTACTGACTTTTATTTTCCACTTCAAAGTTTTCTATCATGTCTAACAATGCAAAAGCTTACAAGAAATTGCCTTTTACATCTACTAGTAAGTAATAAGGCTTTTGTCTCATGTTTCGACATTACATCTGTAACATGGTCTCAGTGGAGTTATTTACATTGGTCTTAGTGGAGTTATTTACATTAAAGGTTCTCTTGGAAGTTTCTCTGTCCTTGATGTGCGTGCCTCCAGTTGGGCAGAGAAGCCACTGCACTTTGAAGAAGTTGACATAAATTAGTGCATGGGGTTAGATGAGGTTCAGGATTCCTGCAGTGATTATAAACTCAGCAGGAGACCTCAAAACAGCTCTAATCTTGACAGCGGTACTGTCCTGTTAATCCACCTCCTTCAGGACTGGAAGTGGTTCTGCATCTAGGTCTTGGGGGCTTTCACTAGAAGCTGCAGTTTTGTGCAGAAGGATCTGTCAGTTTACAAGTAACATAAAAAAAAGGTAAGACTTAAGTTGTGGCACCCTGCGTTGCACCAGAAAGTAAAAAGACCATAAAGTCTTGTTGCAGTTAGTGAAAAATAAGATTTGGTGATTTTAAAGCCATGCCTAAACTGATTTTGCAGCACAGGTCCAGATGTTAGCTCCGGCCATGGCCACGTCCTGAAAACGGATGGTGACAAGATCTGTGCACAAACCAGCACTTGCCTCTTCCCACCTTCTGGGGAAGGGAACACAGGGAAGTAGATGGAGCAGACCTGGGCTACACTTTCTACTGCCCTTGATCTTGACTGAGGAATCATGGACAAGCCATGCAAGTATCTGTTCCTTGGAAAGTCACAGCCTGATTTCTGTAAGAACACACTACCTAGAAAGAGAGGATGTTTTCTGCTTTGTGTTGTGCAAGAGACAGGCAAAACTGAGTGGAATGTTCCCTAAAAAGATTAATTTTAAGCATCTTCTTTTTGCTGATGCTCCATACAATAGGAGTGGTCTTTCCTCTAATAAATGCATTTCAGCATGTCAGCTATCTTTTCTGCAGGGAACGTAAGTATTGCAGCTCCTGTGGCTTTTCCTTGTCTGTCTTTGGGCACCTGTATAGCAACTTCATATGTTCTGTCTGAAAGGAAGCTAAGTTTCATCTTTACTATATGAATAACACCTCCAACAAAAACATGGAAATGGCTTTCCTTATAAACAGTCTGTTTGAGAAAAGCAGAAAATCTGTGTTACAACCTCATGGCTCTGTGCAGGATAAAAAGAAGGCATGGAGAGGGCTGGAAAAGTCTGGATGCCAGTAATTTACAAAGTGAGTAGCAAAGACAGATTATTACTGTTGCTGCTTTTGCCAATTAGCATGACAACAACCACTGCTGATCTGGATGGGTATTGTGAGGGTACCTAAGCATTGCTTTTGTACCACACAGCAGTTCCCTGGCTTTTCAAGAAAACCCACTTTTCAGTACAAAAGAGAGCAGATAGATATATCCGATCTGAGAGAGTACAAGGAACAAGTGGGGCAAAAATGTTTGAGCATGAGAAACAGTGGTACAGCCCTGACCTCACCACTGGTTTTCCACCATGCTTGGGAAAAAGAAGGTCCTTAAGAAAGGATCGGAAGACAGCTACGGAGCTGACTGGGAAAGTCTTCAAGGCTCTTCCCAGATCTGATGGGAAGCGCGGGAGAAAGTGATTGATGTAAAACTTAGCACCATTTTGACAGGAGTTGGCATCACTGGGTAAGCTAAAGTGGGATCTAATATGTTAGCATGGACTGGTAGACTTGAGGCCTTAAAATCACAGACGAACAGCTGTACTTGATGTGATAGAGAAGGAGATGACAGTGGTGAGATGTAAAGACAAATGTCTCTGGGCAAGATGTCAAGCTAGGAAAATGATCTGCACAGCAGCATGAATGGAGGTGGGTAACATTGCATTTGTCAAAAACAAGGAAAGGATGCTGCAGCAATCAAAGTGTGTAATGAAAATTCGGGGGACCTGAGACTCATACCCTTGTGAATAAAGAGCTTCAGCTAGAAACGCCATAGAGTAACAGCCTGCAAGGTTTACATGTAGTCTTTGACACAGACACATGAGGGAAGTTCAGAATAGAAAGTGATACCCAGGTTGCAGACTTGGAGGATGAGCAAATTGGAGAGGTTGCTCATCATCAAGGTAGACAAAAGTATTTCTCGAGGAACATTCCAAAGAGAAAAAAAGAGAGCGGCAGCTGTGTTCACTGGTTTGGACATGCATCTTACCATCTCTACTCATACAGTGCATTTTTCTTCTCAGCTGGGGTCCCTTGCATATCCATCTTCCTCTGCGTGGAAGGAATTGTGTCTCCTCTACATTTTTCCCTAATTACATGAGCCAAATTGCAGAACCTAAAGGAGGATGACCAGCTTCTCTGACTTTTCATTTTAAAAACCTTGCACAAAAAAGGGGTGTCTGTGCCTCACATCACATAAGGAATTCATGATATCTGCTACTAATCTGTGACAAACTAGCAGGACTGTGGCTAAGGCTTGTGGAATATGTGTTTCAGTCTTACAAAAGCCTATTTTGTAAATGTTAGCTAAGTAAAAACCGTGCCAGTGAAGTCATAAGCAATATATCATCAGCAGCCTTCAATAAACTCTTTGTGCAGTTAAAGAATTAAAAGCTGCATATTGAGGGAGAATGGAGAAATGCCTTTAGAAACAACAGGCTTAATGCACTACTAATCTCTAAACCAAATATTTATAGCCCTGTAGTTTATAAACCATCAGAAATATTTGGGTAGTTGACAGAAGTGGAAGCCACACAGTAACAGGGAGCTTTTATCATTCTGTCTACCTTGCTTTGTGTTTCAGTCACTATTAGATCAGATTTATAGGCATTGTGAATTACTGAATTATCCTTTTTGAAAAAGAATCATAAAACCCCCTTCATGAGTTAAAATATACGGAAAAGTTTCACTGTTTATAAATTTGTCTGCCACAGAAAATAATCAATATCGAAGCTGATTCAAGCCAGGACATGTCTGGATGTGTATTAATATGCTCCATGAAAATAAACTAGAAATTACTAAGATAAAAGAAATAATAATGAAATATGGAAATAACCGTGGTTTTTGCATATTGTCATTATATAATGGACATAATGAACATAATGACATTACATAATTAAATCCAGGTGGAAAATGACCTTCCTAGACCTCACTTCAAAATTAAGATTTTTGACAGTCATGATTAATGAAAACATGCACTTTGCATGGTTTGTAAACCTGAAACATCATTGTACATTTCAGTTTATAATTTATCCCATTATCTGCTTCTCCATGCATGAAGGTCAGCTGCACTGGCATAAAGTAGCAGTGAAATCTACAGGCTCTGAAAGGTTGTCCTCACAGATTTTTCAATTATTTTTCATGAGGAAATAATTTTGCCTACCTTTTCCTTAGAAAGATAACAATCTACAAGAGCACCATTTTAAGAGCAGTAATTGCAATATTCTTCTGTCTCTTGGCGCTTTTTAGAGTAAACAAAATGGGACTGGAAAAATACAGTTTTTAAGGATTCCTACCCGCAATATTTCTTCAATGCAGCTGTTATCTCCTGTTCCACTGTCCTGTAAACAAAATGAGAAAACAGTTTGTTTTTAAAAGAAATAACAAATACGTCTGAGGACATGGATGTCACATGAAATATATTCCACTCTCTGTTACAGCTTCACAATGAGGCCGAGTCTTTCCAGCATCTGAACAGTTGCACTGTTTTAAAATTCTCCAATTATTCCTCATCAGCACCGCAGGAAGATGCAATACTTGCAGTTTACATTATGACTGCAATACATTTTATAAATTCACAGGATTTTGTTTACACCACTTCTGGGTGCAGTTCCCGCTGTTCTGGCTCTGCTGCGTATGAGTAAGCAGAAGCAAAGCAGTTACTGCATGCATAACGACCCGATACCTGCATTCCTTTATGTTAAATAAATAACATCTTTCCACACCCTTTGTGGAGGAAAGACTTTGCAAGGACACCGCTTCTGTGAAGCCTGACTGTGTGTAGGGTAGAGGCACCTATGCTGTTGAGGGGAGACCTGCAGAGACTGAAGCACGGGCAGCAACACTGAGCTTGGGCACAGCCGTCCTGAGAAGCTACAATTTCCTCAAGTGCCAACCTTAAACCCACCTGTACGTTGTGGTGCTGAGGGTGCAGAAGAATTCGGCTCTCCCAAATAGTATGGCTCGGTCCGGAGCCGGTCTGGAGAGAGGAACTCAAGAGATCTGGCAGAGCAGCTATCCTCCCACAGAAGGATATCCTGCCACAGCTGGCACCTCACCTACATGCTCAGCTTGGGTGTTCGTTAAGCCCAAAACTTTTGCCAGCAAGGACAAGGCAGCGTGAGACACCAGTCTCCCATACTTGGGCCCCACTCTCCCTCCTACCCGCCCTTGGTCCTCAGCTTGCTTGTGCTGCCCAATACAGCTGGGAAGAGAGGGCACACCTTGGATGCAGGTATTGATGCTGAGAGGGTGCCTGTCTCCTGCAGCTCTACGCAAGATACAGGGGGCTGCTGCATCCAGCAAGTTTTCCGGAGATTTACTTCACCACATTAAGCTACCTGACAATTCCCCAAAGAAAGGTTTCTTCCTTTTGCAGAACAGAACTAACTTAGGAAGCAGGGGACTGGGGCTTGAGGTCTTCCCATGTGGGAAGAGGGGATAGGAAAAAACCCAATCTGATTAGTTACTGTGCCCAAAGAACGAGCAGAGAGGTGAGCTTGGTATTCTCGTTTTCAAAAAACACCTGGATGTTCTGAATTTTCAGGTGCCCACCTGGAGATGTATCAAAGCAATCTGATTTTCCAAACTGCTGAGCTCTTCTCATCTGGAAATCAGACTTCTCTACCACATATGTATTTATGCACCCAAAAAGTCACCAGGGACTTTCAAAAATGGGTACCTCTGTGCCTACCAGAGCCAAATGATCCCAGTAGTCAATTTGTGCAAATCCTGCTCCTGGACACCTTCACCACCGCTCCCCAGCCTGAGCTGAGGGACTGAGGAGGTCTGCATCCACAGCTGCTTTCAGCCCACCAGCTGTAACCAAGGTCAGGAGAACGACAGCCCTGCATATGCATGGAAACAATTTATGTTTTGTAATTTTTTTGTGGCTGTTACTTCACACTGATTCCTAGAAAGTCATGAGTACTTTATTGTCTGCACTCCTGCTAAATCTTTGCTGAATACGGTCCTTGATTGTTAAACAAATGAATCGCTTTAACTCTTTTTGGTGCAGCACAAACCCATCAGCTTGACCATGAATTCACCATGAATTACACTGCTGATTTCAAAGGCAGGAACTGAGCATGCAATAAAGTCAGCCTTTGGACAATTACTCATATCTGATGTATGGATGCTGAAGAGAAGCTGCAGCCCTGAGCAGATAGCCCTGTTCTGACCTCAGTCCTGTCCCTGAGGAGCCGCACAGCCCCATGTATGACCTTCCTGCCACTGGAGCAGGGGTACAAGTCTTCATATTGCCAGTGAGCCTAACAAGATGGAAAGAAACACAAAGATCTCTGGATATTTAATAGTTTTAAAATTCATATTAGGTAACTGCTATCTCTCTCTTTTTTCCCTTTCCTTGCCCAAATCCCAGTCCATTCACTTGTTATCCCACTAGCAACAAAAGGAGAGTGTGAAGCCCTCATCATGAACACCTTGTTTATAGAGCAACAAATTTACTGCCTGGCCTTAAATTCTCCATTCTAGTCCGTTGTAATCCTACAGAAGGAGGAATTAGATGACCTACCACCTTATGCTGTATACAATGCATTGAACATACAATAAAATGATGATCTCTATTTCGGTGCAAGGACAAAATGACTTCAGGTAAACTTGGCAGCATGCTATTTCAGACTGGGTTTATAGACAAGCTTCTGTTGCAAAATTAAATAACTTTTCTAGAAGTGTAATTAAAGAAGTCTTCAGATACTCATCAGCAAAAGATTTTGCTTTCCATTACCACAGAACTAAAACTTTAGTATTCTTCCTAGCCTATAATCTCTCTGAGCGTGAAGTAAAAAACTTTTCACAGCTCTCCGTCAATATCATCACACAGCCTTTCAAAAGATAAAAAATGAGCTGGAGACACAAAACTAAAGACAAGATATGCAAAACTGAAATAATATTTAGAAAAAAACTCCCTAAATGTCTATATTTTCCTCCTTATTCTTCATCTTCTGAGTGCCAAATACATTTTTTAAAATTCATTTTTGCTTTGAATACTTATAAGGATCTTAACATTACTGTTGATATCAAACCTTTCTAGAAAAAGGGCAAGGCAGTTGAGAGACCATGCTCTACACACAGCAAGCAACTTCAATTTCATACGGCCTGGGGCCACTGTTGGCTCTTTTTTTTTTGTCATGCTATCATGTAACACAATGCAGAACGTTATTGTGGGACCAAAGGTACGTCTGAAAAGTGTCTGCAGATGTTGGCGTGGGAAAGACTCCCCATTCTCACTTTAAAAGCTCCTCTCTGCCACACCTCCACTCACATTACAGAGGAATACACACTGCTCAGGGGTCTGGCAACCTGAATTAAACTTCGTGGCCATAGTTTAGTTAAAAAAAATAAATAAACAAGCACCGGTAAATGTTTCTTGAAATCTGACTTGAAAGAAGAGATGGCATTAACTGAAGGGAGCAATCAGCACAGAGGACTTGATGTGCTGTTTGCTTCGGTGGACTCGCACGATGCGCACGCACCTGCGCAAGCCTGACGCCGGCAGTGCTGGCAGGCTGTGCAAGGCAGCCCCTCCATCCACTCGACAGCCACAGTGCACTTGTGCAACATATATTTTAATTACTTTTAAAAAAATTTAGAATTCAAACAAGATTAAGATTTTTGAGGCTGCTGTTGCCAACTAAGCTGAGGAGCTGCTCCCCCTGTATTTATTCTGACGCTGATGAACCCAGCTCATTTGTCTCCCCTCGTGCTTTGCGATCTGTCATAACAAACTTGCCTCAGCGAACCTCCAGTGGACCATCAGCGAAATACTGGCAAGTCTTGGGGAGCTGTCAGGGGAAGTGAGCTCCAGCCTCTTCCCCCTCCAACGCTGTGCCCATTACCTTTGTCCCTCAGTCAGTGTGGCCTGAAGAACGCCGCACACCTGCACACATGGGCGGCTGGCGCACAGGCTGGATGCAGGAGCTGCTGCTGAGGATGATGGCAGTGGCTGCTGAAGAAACAGCCGGGAGCATCGTGCTGCTGATAACTCGAGCAGCTAATTACCATGCAAAGCACAGAGAACTGTAAGAAACAAGGCTGACTAAAGGCTACATTGAATTCTTGGGAAACAGAATGTCATTTCAAAAAAAAAGCTACCTCTGTACAAATTTTATATCAGAGCATTACTTCTTCTTCCCTTACCAAGAGCTTTCACATGGATATACATAAAGAAACTCTGAAAGGAATTGCCTATCTTGTGATACTTTTCCTTCCTTTCAAATCTTTATGTTAAGGAAAGAAAGAAAAATCTTTTGCAAGTATCTATTTCCATTTTAGCCTAAGAGATCTTTATGATGCACGCTTTTGGTGCTGTTATTATTTGGACTGCACTAGGTGTTTTTGCAAAGCCTCCAGAAGTTATTGGATTTTTGTCTCCAGTATCAATTAGGCATGATTATAATCTCCAGAAGCCTGAGGCATGTACTCATCCTCTTCCACTCAGTGGGAGCCAGGCTGGCTGTGTTGGTGCTTACACGCCTGTCATCTGCAACCAGCAGCATGACAGTGGCCACCACACATCTGCACTTTGGGTGCCACCTCTGCCTCCACAGCAGCTCTCCCCCTTGTGCTGCACAGCCATGGCACAGCACTGCTCAGTGCAGGGCTGTGGGATTTCCCCGGGCCTAAAGTGAAGATTCAGGCAGTGAATGTTGGCAGACAATAACCTAAAGCCATGACAAAACAAAAAAGGAAAAGGGGAGGAAAAAAGCCCACATTGATGGACCTTGGTCTGAAAGTGTATTAGCGATGGTTCTTTGCCAGGCAGGATACACAAACACATGCACATACATATATATAACATTTTCTGGACAATCATTTTGCTAGAAAGGAATTTCCAGTATCAAGAAATAAGTAAACTCCTTATCCTTCTACTTACTCACATGTGCATCTTCTGCCTGTTGGGTTGTAGAAAACCATTATGCTCACCACAGTTTCCCTTTGATCATAACTCTAAATAGATCTTAGCAACTTCAAGTTGTGGAACAAAATGCTGGAATTGAACAGTTTTGTGCATGAGATCAGAGATGGGACTTGTGGGGGTTCTGCAGAAATATAACAGGCTATGTAAAGGAGTTTTTTGGAAAGCGTCATTTGCAGATGCACAGGAAGTTTTTAAGACATTTAGAGCTTAACTTGTTGATCTCCTGACATGTACTACATCCTCCAAAATGTTCTTTATGGAGTGGTAACGCTGAATGAACACAGGTTCAGCACAAAGTCCTGAACCCCACGAAAGGTTAAGGCTGAGGTTAAAGCTGGTTAAAAGAATAGACCTCAGCCTGGTCCAAATCTTACCTTTCTGTCCCTCATGAAATGCACACTTTTTGTAACATGTTTTCATTCTGAACCAGGGGGTGGAGGGGCAGGCACCTAGATGAAGATTTTATCCCACTGACTACGTTCCCACTCAAAATGCAATTGTGTCACATTATTACCTTAAAAATAAAATTTTAAGAAGCATTCTTCAGTGCAGCTGAGAAATCAAAGTTTGATCAGATCAGAATACTTTCATGAAAAATTTTAAGAAATGCAAATATAATCTGAAGTCACAGAATAAGATACAGCCTAAATCAAGAAGACATTAAATCAAAATATCAAAATGTTTCTGTCCAAATTTTGTAGTTTTTCACTTTAAGAAAAATTTTTCTTCAAAAAGAATGAAAATGGATTTGATTAAAATCAATATAGATACAGACTTTTTCAGTTCTGATAACCTGGAACATCCCATAGGAAAAGGACTGAGAAGGAACAACCTGTGACCAGAACAGAATTAAAAAGGGTATTGATCCTTTCTTTTCTCTCTCCCTCTAACAAGAATGGCATTTTCATTTTGATGGGTGATATGACACCTACCAGCAATGTTTCCACTGCTGTGAGTAGAAGCTCTTTCACTTTCACTGCGAGGAACTGCCGACACTTCAGACACAGAGAAGTGCAGGAGGGAGATGAGAAAGAACAGCTGAATTCTCCTCAAGGTCTGCGTCAGAAAGTGTCGCACTAATTAAAGTTATTAAATCCATCCAATTTACAGACTGTTAATGAACTGTTACCTTTAATAAACGCATCTCTTTTGAAATATAGCCTTCATATTTATTAGGGGGATTATTTTTCCTACCATGGGATCTTGCAACACTCTTCTTGGTTCAAAAGGGAAGAGGAGCAAGTTCAACAAAGATTTTATTTCAAGGAAAAAAAAAGTAAAGAGCAATTTAGAAGAAAATCATCTAGCTTTGCTTTAATGAAGTATCTGGCTGTATTAACTGGGAGCGTCACTGCAACTGGAATATCACAATGCCCCAGTCTTGTACCAGGAAGAGGGAAATCAAAGAAGATGAATCCAAAGTATCTGTAGATAGAGAGAAAAGCCAAATGATCCAACAGACTTGCCTACTAGAAAAGAGAAGCAAATCAGACAAGAGCACGTTTTCTCTTGATGAATGACACTCCCTCAGCACAGCACGCTTAGCAACTCCCCCATAACTGAGGCTAGACAGCAGCTTTTGGAAAGCAAGGAAGTTTATAAAGGAGAGGAGTTCATAAAGCCATAATCTAGAGTACCACAAGCCTTAGGCTGTGCTGGCCCTATATGCAGACCTGAAGTTCAGGTTTGGTGTTCAGTTGAAGATGGATTTACTGTGGATATACAAGTAAAGGCATTCACCATATTCTTTTTCTTTTTTTAAAGTACTAGGGAAATATGTTAAGAGTGTAACTCCTTCAATGCATGACCGTGTCCTGTCCCAGACCTTGAAGTACCTCCTGGCCACATAGCACCTGAGTGTGGAAACAACCAAGCAACTAAGCCACATAGCAACTAAGTGTGGAAAGCCCAGGGTCACAAAGTGAAGTGATGCTGTAGGGCATTCCGGTCTGGATGGGTGGTGGGAGCTTCACTAGAGCGTAGGCACCTACAGTCCAGTTTGGAGGGGATTTAGAAGACCTGGGCTCACCCAGTTGCTGAGAGGTCATCTCCAAACTGATGAGATGGTCCGAGTCCAAGCCTCACTGTTCACACCACAAAAATGTCAAGAGAATTGAAGGCCAACAACTTTTCTTAATCTTTCCCACCCTCTCCATACCTCTAAGCACCATCGAACAATCAATGACTGGAGCTGCACCAGTAACATTTCATCTAGTAAAAGACGCTTGAGAGCCTCAAATGAAACCTACTGGCAGATCAGTGGAGTGATTTTACAGGCTTTTACATTGTATTAATAAAAATAAAATTCCAAACATGCCAGAATTACACCGTGACCCAGAACAATAATAGGGAGCTGTAATGGAGAAGAACTGCATTGTTCTATTAATAAAATATAAAGGTTTTATTGTTATTGGGAAAGATTGATTGTATCAAATCAATACCATGTCACAGCATATTAATGTTTTTCTTCACTAATGAAAAAACAGGGTCTGATGTGATTACACTCTCTTACTACCCATTTCAAAAATATAATGGGTTAGTAATAATGAAGATTGCAACTTGTACTTTTACTCCCTGCTATGTGTTTGATCCTTAGCACAAGAGGTGCTAAGCAAGTGATCTGTGCTTTCAGTAAAGTCAACAGGAGCTGTATGAAAACATTCTCAACAACCCCCTGAATGGACTCCACAACCCCTTCTTGCCACCCAAAAATTGGAAAAAGCCACTACAACTTCTGCAGCACTGTATGCATGCTCTGAACACATCAAGTGACTGCCGCTTGACACAGTGGTCTATTTGTGGAAAGGTTTCCATTATGGATACCAGAGTATTTTGGTTTTGCAGCAGGAAAGGCTTTTTAGTGGAGGTAACAGCTTCCCTCAGCCCATGCAGTTCTCCAAGAGCCCACCCAGGGACCTTGCCCTGCAAACAACAGATACCAGCTTTTCTTCCCATCAGATGCCTGTCCTCTTTCCTGCACAGATGGCCAATCAACTGGAATGTCATGTCCTTAGCGATGTGGACATTTGTCCGCTAGGACCTGGACTGAGACCAATCAATTGCATTTAATATATTGTCTGTGTTTGTTTGGGGAGAATATATGACATCTGTACAGCAGCAACAGTTAGAAAAACAAGTATTACAGAATTGTGAATTTTAACATGAACTTAGCATCAGCTAGTATAATACTTCAATAAATTAAATGGATTATTTTGCCAAGAGATCTTTAAAAGTGTTAATTAACAATAAATCAATAAAAACTATTCAACATAAAAATCAATTACATTCCTGTTTACATTATTTAACTACAAACATTTCTGTTTTGTGTGCTTGTAATTAGCAAGCTATAAAAGATGCCATAAATAGGCACATAATGAGAGGAACTGTTTATAAATGATAATTGGTATCTGTTCCCACTGAGCTAAAGGGTATGTGACTACAAACTGTTCTGCAGAAAGGGTTAAACCTCTTCCAGATAGAAGGTTTTACAGTACACAACTCTGTAGAAACCTCTCCCACAAAAGGCTCCTGATGGAAGAAAGCCCCTGTACACAAGCGTTGATGGAAAGAGTAACATCTACCAGGTGTTCCTTAAAGCCTATTTACATCCCTTAGAAATAGCTCATGGGGAAGAAAAATCTCCCCTTTGGGCAGTGATGGAGACAATAAGAAATGGAACCTGGTACGAGGAATTCAATATTAATAAAACATTAAGAAAACACCACCGTACAAAAAACATCTCTACAAAGTCTAAAAGGAAGACAACAACATCGAAATGCTATTGAAAATCTGTGCGACCATCCTGTTAGCAAAGCTGAGGACAGAACAAAGGGGTGCTTTCTGTCACAATGGGTAACAAAGGTGTTACCCTACCCCACACCTCGTTCAAAGTTAGGGCCAAAGGCTTTCACAGAGGGCTGAAAGAGGATTACAGGATCTTCAAGTGGCAGCCAAGAGCCCAAAACACTGAGCAGCAGCCTGTGTATCCAGAAGGTAACACTGGATTATCTCTCATAAGAGGCTACTACACAGAGATGAAAAAGATTTCCTGGGGAGAAACAAACTCTCATGAACCCCTATTGCTGAAAAGAGGCCTCCTCAGTTTTAGAGACTGAGACCTGATCTAAAGTTAACAGGTAAATAAATCCATGATCTGAAGACCAGAGTAATATTTGGCTTTCTGCTAATCTAAGGATGTCACCAGCATCTGACACTTTTGCCAGTGTCTCTTCCTCAGCAAAATAAATCTCAATCTTTCACTGTAACTGCTTTCCTGAGGGCAACAAGCATCAAGAACCCTTGACAGGGCGGGTCTGAAGTACAGGCAGAGCAGAGAGTATCTGGTGATAAAGCCAGCAGAGTTAAATAACCTATTTGCAAATAGAGAGCTAAACCATTTTTTTTACCTTTCCTGGGCACAGGTCATGTGTTTTTCCTTTCTTTTCCAGATCGTGACTTAAGAGTGAATTCATTTTGATCTGAGACACTTATATTGCATTGCTTTCCCTGATTTGCACAAAATACAACTGCTTCATAGAACATAACAGAACACAGAACATAGAATTAACTAGGAGTTTGAAAAAAGAGGCTATTATATGTAATGAAGAGAGCATCATATGGTTTTGACAGTGACAGCTCAGTCTCTTTGCTAAGAATGGCAATTATGGCATGGACAACTATTTGCCCAAGAGGGATATACTTTGCTATTGAAAACCCAAAGCATTTTCGGTGAAGATAAACAATTGTATGCATTGGCATCTTTAAATCAATGCATTGATGCCTCTGGTCAGCTCAGGTGGATTCTCTCAAAATCCACATGGAAGCTGATAAAACAGCACACTTCTTCAGGCTGCAGTGAAAATCTCTACAGTTTTACTGTGCTTTCAGCATTCCTGAAAGTCAAAAGAAAAATCCAGCTACACTGTGGTCACTGACAGACTGATGGAAACACACTCACTGCAAAGCTACTGACAACAGTACTCTCTAAAGGTATTGCAGTTAATAGGACACATAAAACTTCAAATGAAATGTCAGAGCTGAATGTCTTAGAGCTCAGACATATAAGCTCCTTCCACCAAAGAATGTACATGACACCACGTATACATCAAGGTTTACATTTATATACCAAAGTACACATATGTATGCCTGTATCAATGCAGAGACAATACAAAAAAATCTCGGCAAAAGTTTCCTGAAAACTAACCAAACAAGTGTCCAGTCTTATCAACAGTAGCCTTAATGTGGGAATCAATAAATTCAGCAAATCTGTAAAGTTGCAGAATAGAGAAATAACTTCCTTATTTTTCCTGTTCTGTCTTTCTTACATCCCACAGAAATTTTTTTTAACCGCTGCTTCACTGCAGGCCCAGGGAGCTAGGCAGGAGCCAGGCACCTGCAGAGGTGAGCATACCTCCAAACCTGTAAAACCACCCGTCCCAAGGAGTTGGCAGCTTCCCATCAGTTGCCCCTGCTTTCCTGTGGGCTCTGTGACAGAACCCTACTGTTTGGGCAATCACAAAGACCAGCAGCAGAATAATAAAAGATGTCCCAGGTTTGGGGAAGGGTTGTAGGTAGTTCTCAAGTAGCTGTATGCTACTAGTTAATATTTTTGATGGAAGCCACACTGGTCCTTCAGGCTTGGAGGACAAAAGGTTGGCTTAAAATGATCTTAGTTCTTTATCTTTTGGATTTCACTTTTCTTTCCATATATTCTCAAGTTATCCCCTATTAAAGGGGATATTGCATCTGAACATCACAATGCTTTCTGATCTTATTTTTGCCTGTCACTGTTACAAGTAAGAGTGAAATATAGAAAGAAAATAGAAAGAAAAACTGGCCTCAGCTTTTCCAGATTTTGTGTCTTTGAGAGACTTTGCTTGTCCTTCCAGTAGAGTACATGTTCCCCATCTGCTCGCACTGAGCTCTCCCACACAGCTAATGGGTTATGAAACCCAGAAATACAAAACTCTACAGACCACAACTATTGGCCATGATATTCAGGGGCCATAACCACCTTTTACTGCTACATTAACAGCTTTCTTTTTGATACAGAAAATGAGCCACAAGTCACTCTACAGCAGCGCAGTGCCATGGGGGCATGACTGGTGTATACACTGCAAAGCTTTGGCTGATGCCTACACAGAACTGCTCTCTTAACAGCCCTAGTTCCAAAAGATTATTTTAAATCCTGTACGCACCAGCAGCTGTGCACATCATGCAACACACAAGAGTCAGGAAAAATAAAAGAAGAAATGGACAGTGATAGTAGAGTTTTATTTTTGGTGAGTTACAAACCCAAACTAGTACTGGACAGGTTTCTGAGTTTTCTCAGAAAGGTTATGTTGCCCTTAGATTTGGTTTAATTTCCAAAACTTTCACTGGAAAGCTTCAAACAGCCTCTTGGATTTCCATATTTATTTATTTGAACATATGTGGCGATCCTCCACCAAAAACAGGTTATTTTATCTCTGGAGGAAGAAATGTTCCACGTAACCCCATTTCATTTTAAATGAAAGCTAAATGGATAGAAAATCCCTAATACTGCTCACAGATATTTCCATCTAGGTCAAGTACAACAAATCTGCATTTTTAAGCAGCAGAGACAGCTCTTTGTCCCTGTTGAAAATGGCAGATCTTGTGGCACCCTGAATTGTAACAACACATACAGAATACAGGAGTGCAGTTGGAAAGCCTTTGAGCTGAGAAGCCACATGCTTCTCTTTTGTTACGTGATCTTGATGAATTTATTTCTGTGGTTTTTATTCATGTTTCTGGGTGTTGAATCCTTTAAACTTGTTAGTATTTTCCCTTTTTATTGTTCTCCGCTGCCTTTCACTGTTTTATTTTATTCTTTTGTTCCTTGGTGTAACTGAAGGCAATGCAGTCCTGGGCCTACTACCCTCAGTCTCTTTTATCTGGCAGTGGGTATCAACAAAGAAGTTATTTGTTCTCAACACATTAAGCCCTTCTGTAGCTTTTTACAAATTCTGTTACGCAACTTTGATAGGACCTGGACTGAGTTGTCAGGTACCGAAAGGCAGGGGAGCACAAAGACCTCTCCGAAAGCCAAGCTATGAATGGTGTCATCTTGCTGTTTTCACTTTCAAAGGTGGCTCACAGGGGTTTGCTGAATAGGAGTCGTTTGACAGCAGACATCTGAATTCGTATCGCAGACTCTAAGACACCTTTATGAGAATTTTGAATATCTTAGTCAAGTCCTGAGGATCAAAGCTTCCTATGTAATAAACCTATCATGGGTTACTCAGGGAGATTTTCAGCACTAGTAACAATGGCAGCTGATTTGTCTCACATAACAAGCTACCAGTAGAATATAAGGGTTGTGATCAATACTTTAAGTAGCGAGATAAAAAGCTATCTGAAACTCAGGAATTACATTAAGGTCTCATAATTTACTTTATAAACCATCTCCTATAATTTGAAGGCAAGCATGCATCAAGAGTTCCTTGAAATACATTAAATTTTGATTTTTGAAATCAGAATACTAGAATAGTAAGTAGAATTGGCAGCATAAATGAATATAACGCATAAAACACAAAAAGCTCTTGGCTGGCTTTTGTATATAGCATTAGAAACAGAGAAACACACATTATTTTACAGTGAACTGCATTAAATATAATTGTTATGGGTTTGAAATACTCCAAATTATTTGTTTTGGATGAGAGAAGATGCTCTGCATTTATGATATATGATACCACATTGTCATCAATTGTCATGCTTTGTTTATAGGACTGAATAATTTGTAATCATCAAGATTACTATGTTTAGTCTGCACTCTGTTTTCAGAGAGTGTGTATTAAACAGATGCAATCCTTGTATCTTTTATTTATTTGTTTGTTTATGAAGAGAATGATGAGTGGCTTATTCTCCTGAGAATTAACTACTTGGTGAAGGGTTTCGAGTTTCAGGTCCTGGCTGTTCTTGGAGAGGAGGGAACAGCAAATCTACTCTTGAGCTCTGATTCTTAATTGTGTGCCTACAATGCCATGTAGGGACATCAGGCAATAACACCAGAGAAAAATGAAGATGAACATTTTACAGGCTTCCTTAGGTTTCTGGCTCCCTTTCCTCAGCCATACTTTCAGGAGCATTTCCTGCACGTTTTGTCTGCAGATGTCACTCCAAGTCACCTGTAGCCCAGTTAAAATATTAGGGCAGGTAGAGGATGAGCGAGCACTCCAAAACACGGGCTGTCCTGTAACATTTGCAGCAACAGGTATTTTGTGAGAAAAAGAATGAAATGTTGTTGGCAAATCCCTCTCTTTTTCATGATTCTTTTTCTGCCAGAGAAATACAACTATGAAACAAGATACTCTAACAAGGGTTGCAGGCAAAGACTTTAACTGTTTCTGTGGCAAGGAATGCACAGCCCTGACAGTCAGGAACTGTCTGGTCACTGTTTCCTCTGCCAGAGAGCTGGTGGAAAAATCCCCACTAAAGAGCAGCCCCCGCCTAATTTAGATTTCATATATATTTGCACTACAAACGCAACAGGATTTTAAATACCTGCAGCTGGCAAACCAGTCGACAGCTATGGGCTGAATGCCTGTAACGCTTTATGGGGACTGTGTAGACGCTGCAGCCCATTTGCACAGCTCACCTACGCAGGTCTGAGCTGTAGGGTGGCAGTTATCCCTCACTCACCGTCCAAGATACCTTGTTCACAGCACCTGTATATAAACTAAAGATACAATGCAATTACTCCTTCCTAGCAAACAATCGCAAAACCCAACCACTGCCTTTTAAAAAATGTGACATTGGTTCACTTGCCACCCAGAATATCTGTACCTCTAAGCTAAAGAAGAAAAAAATGAGCAAGAATTAGACATTTTCATTCTTGTCTCCCTGTACTTATACTCTCTTGGAGGTTTCTGCTTGCATAGCAGCTGCTGAATTGCTACCGTTTACTGTCTGGCATATTAAAATAAACTAGCACTAATTTTGGCAATTTGCATAAACAGTTGATGGATCTCTACAGCGGAGGCAGAAGCTCTTCATCTGTGCCCACCTGTGCATCAGACTCCTCAGCCTGTATAAGCACTAACCACAGCACAGATTGCTATGGGAACATACCTGAAGTCAAACGTTGTGCCTCTTTAGGGTCCAGAGCTCCATCAAAGCTACCAACACAAAAGATGTGTCTTTTGAAAGTGGCATAGACTGCTATTTTGTCAGATGAAAAAGATTAAATCATGGAATTACAGCCAGCCCTCTGATCATCTTCATGGTCCTCCACTGGACTTGCTCTAACAGGTCCATGTCCTTCTTGTGTTGAGGATCGCAGAGCTGGACACAGCACTCCAGGTGGTGGCCCATGAGAGCAGAGTAAAAAAGGAGAATCACCTTCCTCACCTGCTGGTCACACTGCTTTTGATGCCACCCAGGACACAGCTGGCTTTCTGGACTGTGAGTGCACATTGCCAGCTCATGTTGAGCTCCTCATCAACCAACACCCCCAGTCACTCTCCTCAGGGCTGCCCTCAATCCATTCATCCCTCAGACTGTTGTGCTTAGGGCTGCCCTGACCCAGGTGCAGGACCTTGCACTTATCCTTGTTGGACTTCATGAGGTTCACACAAGCCCACTTCTGAAGTCTGTCAAGATCCTTTTGGATGGCACCCCTTCCCTTCAGTCGACGCCAGCACAGAGCTTGGTGTTGTTAGTGAACTGGCTGAGGGTACGCTGAACCCTACGGTCTGTGTCACCAACGACGACGTTAAATAGATATCCTGACTGAAAACAGCCTGCAATAATCTGCATTTTTCGTGCATGCACATTACCGTGAAGGCCTGTATAGCACTTCACAATCTAGACATGCAGTGGTATTTATAACTTTAGATACAGAATGGGCAACACTATGTATTTTCAGGAAAGATAACGAAGAGTACCTTGCATAGGAGGAAGGGTTGGAATCATTTTAGGTAGGCAGAACGTAATTCCCCTGGACATTACAGTACCAACTGAAAAAAAGGAAAAGTCCTAACAAACCCTAACCCCTCCCTCAAAAACCTACAAGAGGTATTCTGAAATCAAACAGGCCTGTCCACAAGATCCCAGCTTTTCCACATCAAGCCTGCAGAAACCAAGCCAATTCTCAGCTCAGTCCTTCGCAAGACGGGAGTCAGGGCACAGTGCAGGCTGGAGCTGTAATCCCAGGGCTTTCACGTGCAGCAACAGGGTCCACCCACCGGGTGCCGTGGAGTGGAGGTCTATAAGAACTTGTTAGGAGCCCTCCTAACAGCAGTCTGCCACTGATGCCCAGAAATACCTCTACCACACTTTGGGAGGAAAAGTAGGCAAATGTTTCTGTCTGCCCATCCATTACCTGGACACAGTCAGGTCACAGCATTACAAAATGCTCCCATAATTTATTTGCTCGCATAATATGAAACAGCAAAAATCTACGAAATATATTGGTGGCTAATTGGCAATTTCTTCAGAAATCAAAGAGATAGCTAAAATTGGGATCTCACGGTCCAGATGATCAGCACCACCTCGTGCATGGAAAAATCAGTAAGAAACTATAGAATTAGATGTAAGGAAATACCTTTTTTTCTGCACACTGATACTTGCTTTACTGTCAGCTGGACTTGCAAGGCATGGAGGATGGTTTTGGAAAGTGGAACGAAAACAAGATCAAACATTCCCACCTCCTATCACACTGAACAAACGAATCTGTATGTCATCTTCTTTTACAAGCTTTCACAAAAAGTTAACTGAGCAACAAGTGCACTCCCCCAGCAAGGTAAATAAAATCTTATTTCACCCTTAAGGTTGGATATCCCTGATGCTCAGCAGATCTACTACAGGAAGAGTGGAAGAGGGAAAGTGAAATGATGGTTTGTGCTCAATAAAGGTCTAAAATCTAACGTTTGATACAAAAGCTGTGTGTCTCCTGAGACAAACCATAAAAATGCAATTATTATAATAGTGTACAATTTACCAAAATATTTTGACATTTTTCCAGAGATAGTCTGTTTTCTGGTATTTGCATACCTTTGACTCTAGAGGATAGGCATGTGTAAGCACTGAAGAAGGCAAGACAGCAAGTAACTATTTACTGATTAAATAGTGGATGGGCTTGAAGTTTGAAACCTTAGCATTCCTATTTCACTCTCATTCTTCCACTGGAGGAAGGAGAAGACATGAAGTAGAACGTTCTCAACTCATACAGATTCCTAATTCATGGCATTAATGCCACAGATTTCTCCTCTGCTCTTTTGACTCACTGCTGTCTCCTGGTATGCCCAGGTCAGCCATGCTCAAGTCAGCTTACTTTGCTGAGGTGGTAAAGGTTACACAACTCAAATTGTTTTCCACTTCTAAGAGAAATGAATCCAAACTCAGCTAATTTGTATACAGCTGCAGGCAATATAAACATGGCTGGTTAGAATCCTTTATATAGTATAAGCCTTTGTACTCCATACTTCATGGAAGTTAATAAGTAGGTGTCAAACTCTGAATTAAAATTCCCTGAAGAGGACACAGCACAAAGGACAATAAAAATGATTTTTAAATAATCATAGGGATAAATAGCATCCACTTCTGACAAATGTAAGTGCTGGCATAAAATGTTATTAGGCTACAGAGATTTTCTTTTGTTCAGGAAGTATGTTTTATTCTCCAGCAGTGTCATTCATCATCCTAATGAGCCCTCAAAATGTAAATTAAATAGCAAAGACTGATTCATTCAAAAACATCTTTGTGCTGTGTGTTAAACCTTTTTTCTACTTTTATCCTTATATATTGGTTCATTCTTTCATTGCAAAATAACCCCTCAGCCCTTGTATACTTTAATGGCCAAGTTCAAGCAAAGCATATTTTCAGTAAGCACTGTTTATTCATTGCTGCTTTTGGTACAGTAATTAAAAATAAAAAAAAAGAAAACAAAACCAAACCACAACACCTCATTTAAAAATGTTGTGCCCCTTAAATTATATTTGATCTGGAAAATCTCAGAAACCTGTGCATGCATATGCTTTTTGTTTTATTCAGTGCCACTTAGTACAGGGAAACCCTCAATGGAAAAGGATTAGTAGAAATTTCAAGCAGCTCTAATTTACTGAACTGAATACATTAACAATTAAGCAAACACTGTATTTTTGGTAATGGCAGGGAAAAAAAAAGAATCCAGGGTCATGAGCTAAATTAGTTCAGACTTCTTGTTATCTGTTGATAAGGATATTACACATTCTTACCTGGAATGCAGAAAAGAGGTTTCATACTTGACCTGAATTTATGCATGAGCACACACTCAACAACAAGAGCGACAAGGAACAGGGCTCCTCTGGAGCCAATCCAAACAAAAATATAACAGGAATAGAAAAAAAACACAGTAAAAGCATATCTGGTTTTGGTATGCTTGGTCTTCAGTTATCCTGTTCTCTGCCTCTTTCCTTCTCTTTCCTTTCCCCTAATGCTTCTGTAAATCATCTTCAACTTATTTTGGGTGTATATGTGTTTCTCTGTGTACAAAATGAAGATGGAAATATTATAACAGACAGAGCAAAGTTTGCCTGATGACAAGAATGCTGTTATTAAGCTGCATACAGAAGATTTAAAAGCCACAATCTTCAGAATAAATTACATAAAATCTCAGCACTCAGTGACATTATGCTTTTATGAGGTCGAAATGTTGGGAGTGAGACACCAGGGGTTACAATGAAACCATCCAGCTGTGAAAGAGGTAAGTACATGTATGGTGTCTTGCTGCCAGGGATCCAAAAAAACTACACTAGACCAATACTCCTTTTATTGCAAACCCAGGGAGAGATGAGTGATGCATGGGTGTAATTGAGTTAAGAGAGCTTAGAGACAGGGTTAAGTGTTACAACTTTTAGCTAGAATAGCTTTGATGACAGGTGACCTTTTGAAGGGTTTCTTCCAAAAAACTTAAAATCATGATTTATGAAAGTTCAGTGAAGGCTCCATACTGCAACTGTTAAAGAGACCATACATGTAATTAGGTTAAACTCCACTAAGCAGAAAGAAGAATAAAAAAAGACCGGGATTATGGTATGAAATATTATCACTTAAGAAAATTAAGCATCATGAACCCTAGCTGAGAAAACTTAATAAACCATCTATCATTTATCTTTGAGTGCTGATTCAGAAATCAGACTGGCATTCAAAACTGCAGTGATTGATTAAAATAAATGCATACAGAATAGTAGTTTATAAATGAAGACAGTAATTTACAAATTAAGTAAAGACTATGCACGCAGAATAAGTTGCTGAAGCTGAAAATATATTTGAAGATACTTCAAATACACTCAGCTTGTAGGAAAGAGCCACATGATGCAGAAGCTATCTGAGTTTATACTTTGCTCGACAAACCTTCAAACACAGAGGAGCTACTAGATGAAAAGCCTGCCTTTCACATCCTTGTGAAATACAACACACAACACACCTAGGTACACTACCTGTATTTTTACTAACCATCCTTTTCATGAACACTGAGGTGTTTAAGTACCTCTTATTATCTCTGTTTTTTTACACTACATTCAAAACGCAGATCCTTGGATACCGCATACTGCTGTAAATTAGTATTTCCAGTCAGCTGTCCAAAACCAAAGCACAAAGGAACAGACTCCAGAAAAATCTTCCTGTTAGATGTTAGGACACCCAAGAAGCCAGAAAAGAGAAAATAAAAACTCTTTATTCTGACTCTCTGACAACCAGAAAACAGTGAATTTCATCATGGTATTAAACAAATACTGTAGATTCACTATTTTAAAGCTCATCCACAATACCACAATTTTAATGGCATTCTTAGAAAGGAACAGGGTGTTGCAGGTTTTGTTCGTTTTGTTTTGGGTTTTTTTGGGTGCAGTGCTTCTTGGTTTTGTTTTTGGTTGGTTTGTTTTTAATCAGTGTACGTGTGATTTTTCAAATGTAACATAAATAGCAACAAACAGAATGTTAATGGAACTGATCTGCTCTTGAGTCTCCTCCCAGAGATCCCGGCCTTCTTCAGTATTACTGAAGCCTCAGTGCTTCCTGCAGTGCATGGAGAGGTTACCTGAAGTTTAGCCGTCGGTGCTGTACAGAATTTACAGCCTCTGCTCCTCCTTGGCACTTGCAGACACTTAAAACATACCCCAGAATAAATGCTGTCATTTGGGACCCAGGTATGGTCCTGACAAAGAGTGGACTGCTATGCAGGATTCATTTTGCTGACAATGATGACAATGTTGACAACAATGATGGAAGTGAAATACATCAAAACGCAAAGGAAGCAGCAGAATTAAGCTCTTCTGTGGAAAATGCTCTTGTCTCCCCTGAGCACACGCATCCTGTTCCTTGGCTGGTTTCATTTGTTGCTGTTTGCTACATGGGACCTGTTTTCAAGTCTGATTCCGGTAGTATTAACTACGGCTCCTCTACTCGCTTGAGGGTTTTCTAGATTGTACAGACTCCAGAAATTACTGCTACAGAGGGAATTGGGCAGAAAAGAGAAAGAGCCAGAAGAAATATATCCTTCATATAGCACAATTTGGCAGCTTTTGGTGCACCAGAAGTCACAAACCTCCTCCTAATATCCTTGTAGAGCACAAAGGAGTTAGAAGCAAAACCCATCAGGAATGGGTGAAATGTGAATGCTGAAGAAGAAATAGATTTTGAGAATGCTGAAGGATGCAAACGGACATGTAATATGTCAGACCCTTTTTTCCTTACTATACTTGACACTGTACTCTCCTCATTTTTCCAATCTATATTGCATTTTTTTTAACAAAATGGGTGCTCACAGAATTAAAAACAGGGATTCTGCTTCAAATAACATGCATGTAGTTAATTCAGTGATAAATTATGTGATAATATATTCCTTGAAATATTTTTAATATGCTTTCTGTCTATGCGTGCCATTTTCACTGCATCTACACTTTATCAGAGATTTTCCATAAGTTGTATAATTGTATGGGCACACATATGCACAGACATGCTTGCAAGATATTGCAAATATGTATCTAATGGTTCTTAGTTCAGTCAAAAATATATGCTGCATTATTTGAGAAATAGTTCATGACCATATAATGAAACATCAAATCACAATGCATGGGAAGGAAATTAAGATTGTCATTAAGATTTGCCATTGCCAAAATTGAACTACTATTTTAGCTCTGAGAGCCTCATTTTCAAGTAATTTTGTTCAAACCAGAAAAGTAAGTAAGCAGAAGGCAAGAAACACGTTCTGACCCCAACAAACTTTGCCATTAAAATAGATGCAGGGAATACTATGCATGGAGAGGAACAATATATACAAGAGAACTGAATGGACTGGAGACTGGCTTGGATTTGCCAGCGTTTCTAGAGTTTACTTTTAATAAATAAACATCTCCAGTGGATGCTGCAGGCTAAGTGACTTCCTTGGAAATCCTTAATAAGGAAAGAGGGGTGACCTTGTGGGTCATTTCAGCAGACATGCTCCACTGTCCATGGTGACAGAGACAAGGGCAGGAGACGTAGTGTCCCCACTGGAGCAGGGCATTCAGCTCACTGGGGACAAGGCTGTAGAAGAGGACAGGAACAGGCTTCTCAGTGGCTTTGAGCAGGAAAAGCAGAAACGTAAATTTGATCAGGTAGACAAGAAATGGGCTGACATGGCCAGGTGGAAGGTGCTTTTTGTAAGGGGAGTTCACAAGAGCAGAATGAGACCTTGTCATAAGCCAGGAGAACACCAAGCCAAGAAACTGGACCATTATAAAGCATGGATCAAAGAGAAGCAGTGCCTGGGCTTGCTCTCAAGTGCACAGAATGAGATGAAGGGAGGAGTCAGGTCTGTGCTGCAACACCTCCAGCTGAAGCACATCAGAAACCTTATTTTTTTTCCCTGGCTGATTTCCACTGCCTGACAGATTGCCCAGGTTTTTGCAAACTAGTTACAGGATTCAATAAAACCCACAGTTTTGCCACAAAGCCATTAGCAAACTGAGTCCCTAATATCTCCAGTGCTGTTGAGCGGCAGGTCATTCATTGAGCAAATTCATTTTCTTCTAGACACGACAGTAC
Source organism: Sclerurus mexicanus (assembly GCA_013396755.1). NCBI lineage: Eukaryota > Metazoa > Chordata > Aves > Passeriformes > Furnariidae > Sclerurus > Sclerurus mexicanus. The sequence continues at coordinate 903,749 of VWZF01003705.1, read as the reverse complement.
ATGTGGCAGAATCTGTCCCTTTTTCACACAGCACTGATAAAAGCAGAGGCATTTCTAACTTTGGCTGTGACCCAGTCCTACAGTCATGCTCATACGTTCATGCATTTCATTAAAAGTGACGCATGAAATCACTTAGTGTATTTGACTCTTTAAATACCTTGACAGAGAGGTAGGTAAATTATGAGTTGTTTTCTGTATAAGCAAGAGCCGTATCTGAGTATACACATCCATTTGTATTCAATTCACAAGTATGCAATTAAGAGTAATTGTTTTAACAAATTTAATTATGTGACTCTTGTACTAATATTTTGCATGAAAAACAGGCAAGAGAATAAACAAAATGGCATTAACTAGCCTACTGCCCAAAGGCTGTGAAAAGCAACCCATACTAGGGCTTTCAAAAATACAGGCAGCATTTCTGATAAGATTATGTGATAGTTCAAGGGCCTCTTTTCTTCTTCAGCACACACAGTCAAGTCTTCTGGAATTCATGACCACTCAAAGGCTTTAATGAAAGCTGAGCACATTAGTCAGAATAACCTAATCTCTCTGTCTTTGAAGATAAACTCAGCTTTTCTTGCTCATTCCCACATACACGGAAATGCAGAGACACTAGGAGTGTCATCATCATGTAAGACACTTGCTATTAAATCTATTCTCAATACAAGGTTGACCTGAGGTACGTTTCAGAAATCTTTCTCTTTGTCTGCTCTAATCCATCAGAATCCTTTCAGGTAAAACTACCACATTTATACATCAAAACTGTATTTTTTTAAGTAAAGCTGTCACTTCTAAGGCATGCATCTTTTCAGGAAAATGTCAGCGATGTTATTCTTGGGTGTCCTTCTGCCCAAGAGGCCAATGGAGCCTGAACAATGAAGCAAACAAGACAGCTAATCAATAGCAGTCACAGCACTATTTTTTATCCTCCAACATCTTCATTTTCAACTCGGTACACATCATTACAATAGGAAAACAGGACAGTCAATCTCCATTAGGTTCAAGCACTGCATGAAAGAATTAATTTGGCTGCCTTAAAAATGATAATACAACTGTATGCCCTTAAACCTTCTAAATTTATTTTAAATTTACAGAAAATACTTGGATAGGCAGATTGGCTAGATATGAAGGCAGGGGCATATTGACATTTTTTTCCTGTTGGCAACACATATTTCTTACACTGATGATTTCGCCGAGCATTGGAATACATCCTGTAAATTTTTTTGGTGTAAAGCAATTTCACAAGTACCTGTGTAACTAATCAGATTGAAGGTTCACGATGCCAATTTCTCAGAAGTATGTCAGTGGCACTGAGTCTTGTTGCTAGCTCTAAAAAATATCCTTTAGATTTGGGATTTTCAAGGAGCCCAGGGATTTAGTTGTCCATAAGCCATTCAAGTATGAGTGATGAGGTCCAAACTTCCTTTGGCTATTTTGACAAATCCATTTCAAGTAACTACTCATTTTCACATTTAATTTGAGTTCAAAGCAGTCAAAGTTATGATTCTCCCCCTCCTCCACGCTGACTGCTTTCACTATCTGGCACTGAACACTGACCTTATGTCATTCGCACGTGTATGCATATATGCATATGAATACACATGCAAACACATACAGGCAAAACCACTGAAAGGGGCTGGCATATGGCAAGAACCTTTACTGGTGCTTCAAACACATACGCTGGCACTTGCCACAGAGGGAACAGGGTAGAAAGGAAAAGCACGCCGAGACTTCTATGTCTCCCTCCCTGTACGTCTGTTAACATCCTTTTATTTCCTATATTTAACAGAGAATGTGTATGCAACCATTTGGTCCAGTAAAACCTTTCCACACCTGACATGCTAAACTACAGGGGGAACATTCTTCATGCAGCCAGCACCAAAACAATTTTTTGGCCAGGGCTATTTCAAAGTAAAACTGGGTAGTCTCACAGTTACTAATTATGATGTGGTTCTGCTTCATCAGGCATCCCCATGTTTCAAAATTTCTGCCAATTTTGAATCTATTGGTAAACAGATTTCTCTTTTGTTTTGGGGTATTTAAGCAATCAATACTTAGTCCGTAGGCATGAACTCTGAGGAACAGGACTTAAGAAAAAATGTGACAAATGTTCCTGTCAGAAAATTTATTCTAGACCTGCAATGTATGCAATACTTTCTGGTGGTACTTAATTTAAAATTTTCAAAATATACTTGATTTTCAGCAGATTTATAACTATGACATTAGAGAGATAAGACAGGCAAATAAGACAGAACTTAACAGTGCTTTGGAGGAGCAGCACACCAGGAAAGGTCTTCGGGAAAGAGTATTGCAACATTTAGAGTAAAGCTCCATCATGTAACAGCCATTCTGAACATTTTTCAGTCTATTTTCTCTCTTTTGTCCTCTGGCAAATCTTTCTTAGTATTAGATTCAGCATAAAAATACTTGTAGGTTAGCCTCATGTACTCTCCTGTTTATAGCTCCAGGACATTACAATGACTGTCCCAATGTTTTTGAAACTTCTGGAAAGTTTTCTGCTCCCAGATCTTTCTTCCATAAGGCAGTTATCTTCTAGCTATACAGCTTGAAATGGGCTTGTGTTTTGGGGTTTTTTTTGGTTTCAGTATTATACATTTCCGATTATGCAAAGAAGTGATGGCCGTGATTAATCTGTGGTCTACATGAAGTTTATGCAATGACTAACTTGAAAACCATACAGGTATTTTAGTTCTCCTCTGGATCAGAAATTTTACTTAAAACTTTTCTGGTTTTCATACAAATTCTGAATATGTATTATACTGTCTTTTGAAGGAAAGTGATTTTCTAGTTTACACAGATGTAATGAAGCTATAGCATTCTTTTTCTCTGGGGAAAATTAATCTTTTGGCAGGTCTTAAGGAGGAGGAAATGTACAATGAGGTAATTCTCTCTGGATGATTTAATGATTATCAAGGGATGTAGCTAGAAAGGAATGAAAAAAACATAGAAAATGTTGGGTTTTTTTTAATATTAGATGGGCTTGTTGAATGCTTTAACACCAGGGAACAGAAAACAGTGAAAAGTCCCTGTAGAGAGTTTTATTCACAGAAGAGCAATGCTTTACTGAAACTCGGTGTGGTACCTACCAACCAATGGCCAAAGCTTGTGTGGAGTTTTCACACCTTTTATTCTACATCCTAAACAGGTACAGGGCCACTGAGCCTTTTCTTTTTTTGCTCTTAATAGGAGTGTTGGAGAGAAGTGCACTTGCATCATGGAACCATCAACGTGTTCATTAGTTCTTGCCCATGGCAGATTGTGGTTCTTTGTGAGCAATGCCAGTGGAAATTGGAACATACTTGTTTGAGATAAGGGTTGAACAAAGTGACAGCTGAAGGAGTGACAATCAAGTTAAAGTACTTACTATCAGTTATTTTTTTGGTGAAGTTTGGTGAAGACTGTCCAAGATTTAAATCTAGGTGTGGCTTCAATAACACTAAAGTCATTCAAAAATGAGCACATTTATCCCAGGAAGAAAAGGAACAAGCAAGAAATAGTAACTTTTCAAACTTCAAACTGTGGCTTGATTTTTGGCAGTTTCTAAAATTTTATTCAGGTCTCAAATATTCTGCTACTCGAAAGGTCATTCTTCTTCCAAGGTAACTTCCCTAAGGAGCTGTTTTATATAAACATGCAGATGCAGGCACCTTCTTTACATGCATTTCAAATTTACATTCAATTCTTTCTACACAGGTGAGTAACATGGGTGATGTTCAGAACATGACCAGGACACAAAACAGTAGAAAAGCTGAGCTGTCCACTTACCCCCTTCATTCCGTTTATCCTCCTTATCTGCTCATAATGGATAGAGTCCCATGAAATATTCCAAGCTATGTAGTGTTCGTTAAGACCATCCTTGACAAATCCTGGGACAACCATGCCACAACTCAGAGCACGTAAGCATGGTATGGTGGGGCTGGTATAGACCTAGGGTGAACCTGCACTTCATGACGACAGCTTTCCTGACCATCTCTGCCCCAAACATTCAGATTCGTTTAGTAATACCTGTCTTCCAAATGTTGATACAATGAGCTCCTGTCAGTTTAGCACAGGAGAAAATGAGTTGTTCTCTGCTATACTCTGTCCAAGCACTGTTTCAGTGAGATCCCCCAAACTAAAAACTCCACACTGCCCTAAGGAACTCCCTCAAATCTTACTTTTCTCATCCAGTTTTTATATTTTCAAAGCTTTCAGGGATAAGAGAGAAAATTTTCTTCCATACGTGTGCATAATTGCTGCTAATGCTTGCAGGAATTAGGTCCATTTTTTGGATGAAGTATGTAACCTGTTGTGTACTATTTTATTTTCTTTCAGGTCACTCATCTCTTCCACCCTTATATCAAAATAATTGGTAGCAATGCATGCCTCAGAAACATCTTAGCTGTCACACAAAGTGGATGTCAACAATATCAGTATAAAAAAAATTACATGTTATGCTTTTTCAAATGCAGAGATGGTATGAAAAAGAACACACAGTGATGTGCTATGCATCATTTAAAACCAGATACACTCTTCTGCCAAGATCTTTGTCACTGACAGTGTTAGATGTGTGATTTTTTTCCTTTTTCCTTTTTATAAGGTTTAAACTTAAGGCTTTTTGGTTTTGCTTTTGGGATTTTTTTTTGAAACAAAGGTCACTTACTTAGCAACAGATAAATAAAAATTCAAGCATCCCCAGAAAAATCAATAAAGGTACTAAAAATCTAAGTTGATAATAAATTTTTGTTCCCCCTTCACATAGCTCAGGAATGTCAGTATTTACTGGAACCACTGTAATATCAGATATTTCAGAAGAGTATTGATTTTGCCACTGAAGTGTGACTAAAGGGATAAATAAACTGCTCTTGGGGTCAATCGATTCATTTATCTTTGCTGTTATTTTATAGAAAGTCAAAGCAGCATAAACTTTGATAAATAAATGTTATCATGAAGAAATACTATCCATATGAAGATTTTGAGAACAATGGGAAAACATCTCGTCTGCCAGGATTGAGCTGAAAAATTAGGATTATATTTATGCTCTTTGAGTACTACCAATGAGGACAAAACATGACATTTCTCCGTTGATGCACGCTGCACAGTTTATGATGTGGCTTGGTGAATTAGGATGAGTGTTACCATATGTAAAGTAGAATACTCCACAAGCTACAAAATTCTCACATGATAGGAAAAGGAAAGGGAGAAGAACCTTCATTTTTGTATTTGCAACGAATCTGAATCACAGTTGTACTGATGCATTCTCCTATTAAAAAAAAAATAAAAAATTTGGTAACAGCTGACATACTCAAGTTGGCAAGCAATGAGAATGCTCTGAAGTGACTTTGTGCAGCTTTAACTGCAAGCAGGATAATAGCTACTTCGAGAAGTCACAACGATACTATAAAGATTACAGTGCTAAAGTTATGCAGTGCCTGCTACGATGTGATTATGATGTGAATTTAAGGTAGTAAGAGAATATTAAGACAAATATAGGTTTGCATAAGACATAAGAAACTGCTATCATTGTGAGAAACTATGAGTCTACTTTTGTAAAGCTATATATGTAAATAAACAGAAAAAATGTAACAGCATGAAAATAAAGTGACAGAGAAGGTGTATAACCCTTTTTTATATGATACCTAGGCAATAGGTGGGTGTTATTCATCTGAATTAAAGCATTCAAAAACTAGACACCTCAGCTCACAGCTAGTCACTCTCTGCTCTGCTCACAGTCCATGGAAAGAATCAAACACTTTCAGGAAGCAGTTCCTCTACCAAGATCTCTGCCTAAGAACGACCAGATGAATCAGCCTTTGGAGGCACCTGCTCTGGTTGTTTGACTATAAAAGGAGATTAGGCTAGTCTAGGACATGCAAATTTTAAACATTGCAAGTGAAATGAACTTTACACAATGTGTCAGTGATAAGAAAAACATCCAAAACTCACCAAAGTGAGAGACCAGTAGGTAGTTGTTCAAGAAGTGAAGCTGCCTTTTCTGTAGTCACCAAAATAAAAAAATTTAAAAATTTTAAAAGATCAAAAAGAACTGAAAAAACAGGGACATACAGATGGTTTTAAACTTTTAGCAGTTTAAAATGCTTGCATGGTGCTGAATGAAGCTATCATTGACAAGACTGGAAAAAAATCTCTCCAAGTCTTCTTTTTCTTAAAATCTGGGTTAATGACTTCTCAGTGGGCTCCTAATAAACCCAGGGAAGAGCACCTGAAGAGACTACCACCTTTGTAGAGGCAGTGGAAAAGCACAAGGTCAGTCAGAACAATCAAGGTCTCTTAAGCTGGGCTAGGGAAGAACATTGAGGTTGAACATTTAGAATTTCTTCATAGAAAGTGTGAATGGACTGATTAGGGAGGGACTGGAGTCACCATCCCCAGAGGTGTTTAAAGGAAGACTGGACATGGCACTTAGTGCCATGGTCTGATGGACATGGTAGTGTTCAGTCACAGGTTGGACTAGAGGACCTCAGAGGTCTCTTCCAATCTAATTGATTCTGTGATTTCACCTCAGGCAGCATACCAAAACATGCAAGGCAGTGCCCTGCTCTCCCAGAAGAGCAAGCTTTCCGAGAAGGGTTCCTTATCTAAGGTACTGCATTTATAGGGGAGACACTGGGACACGAAGAAACAATGACAGGCAACTTTACGAAAACTTGACTGTGAAGGCCAAAGAAGTCTACAGCAAGTGCTTTCTTATGAAAGAAAGAGGTTAGACATGGAGGCTTTTGAAAGTCTGAAGGACTGAAAAAGCACAGTTAGCTAAATAAAAGGAAAAAAGAATTGTGTTAGGTGGTTAATGGAAAGAAACTGAAGGCGGAAAGAAAAGGAGAGCTAACAAAAGTTGACAGAACTTAATAAACAAGCAGGTTTCCTTCTGATTTAGCATGTAAATTTCTATTGGAAGAAATACACTGACACAGTTCAGGACTCTGCTTTTTAATCTCTGTGAAACAAAATCTGATTTGGCATCTCAATTGGCATTTCAGAAGTACCACTGTACCTTAGTCTTGGAAGATAGCCCCTACAGCCTTCCTGGGTCTTCCAGCCTTGCATTCTAAGGTCAAAGTAAGGTAGCCCTTGTGTATCCTACAGTTTTATGTAGGCATGCCATGGACAGGTCAGGGCAATGACAGCTGACATACAAGTTTCTTCTGATGACATCAGGGCTCCCCACACCCACACAGCTCTTTAGATGACCAGCTAGAGCCACAGCTCATACAACTTGCCAGGTCATACAATTTGTCTCAGAGACCCAAGAGAAGTTGCTGGGAATTGTTCAGCACGGAACTCTACGTTTTATTTCTGTCTTTTATAAGTGAGGCTAAAAATCCTAACTTACTGTATAGGCTTCAGCAGTGACAGAGCCTTAATGAAAGCCAATGAAAGGAGCTACTGCTTGTGGCTACCAAGTGGCAAACTTCACTGGTGTACAGGCAACCTGCCCTCACAGAGCAGAGATGACTACCAGACAACACATGCATTCAGACTGAAAACTCAGTAGGGGAAGATGATACCCTACTTCTCAATAATGAAGATCAATCGGCTTTAGGGTTCAACCCAGGCACTCAGCAAGACCGTTCTTGGTGAAACATTCTTCAATAAAACTGTTCACTTGTCTGAATTTGACCTGATGTATGTAACTTCAACTTGCTGAATCAGCCAGGGCTGGGTGCTAAAGAACTACAACTACAGCCAATCTTTACGTATTCACCTTGTTTGGAGACTAACAAAGAGCAGCTTAACACTGGTTGGAAACACCCACTAGGACTTTATTTCATTTACACTCATACGAAAGGAGACAGAAATATTGTGCACAGCATATGTGTGTTTTACTGTCTGTCCTGCCAGTAACAGCTGCCAAGTGATGATTTATTTGCTCCAGCAAGCCATTTATTTTCCAACAGTAACCAGAAACAAACAGTAGAGATATAACATTTCCCACGTTCCAACAACAATATTCATGTATGATATAAAAATATTTTTCAGATAACAGAATATATATTCAGTATAAATATATTTTAGTATGAATTTCTTTCTTTCCCCACATTTTCTACTGTCCACTGGTTTATATATGACACAGGGTATGCATCCTCTGGCCTGGGATGCTGTTTTGGCTCATGAACTGGACAACAATAAAACTCTTCCCCTTTTGTAACACAGTTCTGTGAAGATCATACATACGTTTGGGGAAGACGGCAAATCAACCACACCTCTGAAAGGAAAAATCAGTCCCACAGGCGCTATATGTGATATTACTTCACTGCTGTGCTTTGATACAAACCTGGCTTAACACCAACAGATTGTCAAAACCTTGCTTTTGCAAAGCTTTGAAGCAGCAGCGTGTGTCTGAGCCAAAACACATAGGACAGGGGAGGCAACTGACTAAAAAGAGGATAGAAATTCTCTTAGCACGGGGACAAAAGAGCCACTGCTGGGCAGAGCTCTGCAGATGTGCCCAGGGATGGGGAGGTGAGCAAAGGGCACAGGCAGGCTCCAGGGAGATTGTCCTCACCCAGTGATGGGAGGTGAACCTCCCTCCTCAGCAAGCCACATAGCAAGACTCTGCTGACTCCCACGAAAGAGGGAGCAAGGACAGTGAAGCTGCCTTGCCTGGGTTGTTTTGACATATGCTATACCCATCAGTTATTTTTAAATCATGCTGTTTGACAAATCTGCTGAATTCATTCACAATTTCTGATTTGCGAGCTGACTTTCTCTGTTACTTCTAGGAATCTGTGCAAATGGCAACATAATGTTTTCTGGTTTGCTCTATATTTAAAAATCTCTACAGGTCATGGTTCTTCTTATGTATCTCTTCTATTTGCTGACAACAGTTTTAGACAGCAATAAACAAACTAAATAATTAACTCATCCACTTTCTTAGATTTTAAGTGATGCATTATTTAAGAGTCCAGGCATTAAATTCTCAATCCTAAAAACATGCCCCTGGGACCAGCTGCTTTGAAGTCATCTGCAAAGTTAGGCAGGTGTACAAATGCTTGAAGGATCAGATCCTTAAAAAGGTTACCTTTATTGTAATGGTGAGCAATAATCATAATGAATCTGTTTGGTATTCTGTCATGTGTTACAATATAGCACCTGTTCAACTGCCATCAGAGAAGTAATTGTATTTCAGTGTTTGTGTTCTTTTCATTTGATAAATGAGTTTGTTTTATATATTTGCTTTATGCAGTGAAAGAATATTAAAGCAGACCTGGTTAACATGATGTTTGGAAGCGTAAGGGAATTGTTCTTCGAGAGGTTTCACTCCTGTCATTATGAAAGTATTATGAAAAGCTAAACGAACATATGGTTAAGACAATTTAAATGCACTTCTAATGAACAAATGAACACATTTAGCTGCATCAGTTAAAAACCAAAAATCCCCCAATCTTCCCTACTAGTATCATCTCTCTGTGTTACCATCATGAACACCATCTACATTATTGGCTTGAATTTTTATATCCCAAATAGCAGAAAATCAATTAATTGGAAAGCCTGTTGAATAATACATATTGTTTAACCAAATAATAAAAAGTAGATCATCAAGGATCTGGCCCAGGTTACCAGAAGAACAGCACAAGGCAGAATTTTGCTCTTGTATACACATACTGCAAAACCTATGGCAAGTGTCTGAGCTATTTAGAAAGGATGAAGTCTGTTCTTAGATCCACTCAACTGGCCACCCAGGGGTAAGGCTTATTTTGGCTCCTTTTTTTTTTGTGATATGGTTGACGCTGATTTTCTTTTAGTTAGCAGCAATGTAAAGGCTGCTTAACTTTTTTATAATACCTCCAGAACCTGAAGAGCTCTTTATTGCTCCTGGCTATTCAGATAAACTCTCCCCTTCCCATTCAAAGAATGACAGTATCAGCACAAATTCAAGGTAAAACTTAACTGTTACTGATTCAGTTTCCTGGAAAAAACAGCACATTAAGGAAGTGGCAGATGTTACTCTGCTGAATGACATCTTGTGTTAAAACGTGAATATTCAGGGCGCTATTTCTTCCTGGTCCCAAGATGATTCTAGGGATCTCCTAAGGGGTCTTTAAAAAGCAATGAAATTCAGTGCCATGACTTCAAGGATTACAGTGCTTCCCACATGAACATTTGTGCAACAGACACACAACAAACTCTGGTTGAACAAACCACACTTAAATATTTCAAGGGAAGAGTAAGAAGAAAAGCAAAACACCTCCCTCCTCAAAACCCAAATCAGTCCAAAAGAAGGGCAGCAAAAAAAATCCTTCTGAAATGCATACTGCTGGAGACAAAGTGTATATAAGAAACACAACAAGAAATTAATAATTTAAAGCCTGCTTTGTTCAGCAAGGGCTGCAGTCCCTTATACCTGCAATCCTTGTTAAAGGGGAATTATCTTACTCCCGCAGAACGTCACTCGCAGGTGGTAAAGACTCCCTTACATTGAAACATCCACGCTCCTATCATCTTGATTCACATGAATCACCAGACAGAAACATGCACTGAGAACGTGTCACTCATGTGGCCTGTCTTAGCTGTCTGCCTTAAGTGAACTGAGACCGATGAGTCCCCATTTCTCTCCTGTGACAGCAAGGAGAGTCCAGACAATTAGCTCAGGTGTTGACAGTGAAATCTGATCGGTTGAATCCAGTTTTTACAAACAACAGTGGAAAAGGGGGAAAAAGTTGGCTCTTTATGTAGAAAGACTCAGGCGATGATTTCAAAAACTTTAAAAAATCAATGCCCAGCACCACGTAGGACAAGCTGGCTTACCGACTTACTAGACACGGTTAATCCAAACCCCACCAAATCTGTATGACACTGCAAGGCACTCACATGTTAAATAATTATTGTGAATAACTGTAGTTAAAAAAATGGCTACAAGTACACAAAACAGTATTAAAGTATCAGTTTTAAGTGTCTTTCTCAAGCTTTGATTGAAAAGGTGAGTTTACTGGGATCCTTAATAATTCAGCTTTGAACACAGAGGGAAGAGGCTACAGAAGCCTAAACAGAAGTTCATTTTGGCCAACAAATGCAAAACATATTTATGTAAAACAAGGCTCAAAAGATCTCCTGACTATCACAGCTTATTTGTCTTCTCTGGAGCATGTGCACCCAAAGTCTGTGCAACCTGCAAGCCTTCCCCCTCACCAGCCACACATGTTCCTGACCTGGCATTGGGTCTTTAGGTCCCACTTGTAAACCCAGAGCCTTCTAGACACATCTGTTTGCAGGTGGCATTCAAACTAATACCCAGTATTGCTGTGGAGCTGGGGAACTCTGCCTCTCCTCTATGTGTTCTGGTCTGTTTAGAAGATGGGCAGAGAAGACAGGAAATAAACTTCATTGATTAATCTAAGTAATCCAAATAATTAACATCAGTTGGGCGGATGCCACTGAAAAGGTAGTATTTTGCTCAGGCATTTAAGCTGTTCAAAGCACACCCAGTTCTCTCCATGAACAGGAAGACCAGCAGTTCATGAACTATTCATTAACCAGGTCAGCTGAACACCCTTTCCAAGTGTGTGTGATTCAGTTGGAGTTAACTAGATAATAATTACACCTTAACCATGTTTGCTGACCTCAGATTTTGTTCACTCCAGCATTCATAGAATAATAGAATAATTTAGGCTGGAGAAGACCTTTAAGATCATTGAGGCCAGCCATTAACCCAGCACTGCCAAGTCCATCACTAAAGTATGTCCTCAGGCATCATATCTGTATGTTTTTAAATACCTCCAGGCATGGTGACTCAACCACTTCCCTGGGTGGCCTGTTCCAATACTTGACAACCCTTTTGGTGAAGAAATTTTTCCTAACATCAAATCTAAACCTTTCCTGGCAGAACTTGAGGCCATTTCTTCTAATTCTGTCACTTGTTACTGGAAAGATGACGTCAACTCCCACCTAACCTTTCAGGTTGTTGTAGAGATCAGTAAGGTCTCCCTGGCCCTCCTTTTCTCCAGGCTAAACAACCCCAGCTCTCTTAGCTGCTCTTCATAGGACTCTCTAGACTCTTCCCCAGCTCTGCTGTCCTTCTCTGGACATGATGCAGCACCTCAATGTCTTCCTTGAAGTGAGGTGCCCAGAAGTGGACACAGGATTCAAGACGTGGACTCACCAGTGTCAAGTACAGGGGAACAATCACTGCCCTGGTCCTCCTGACCATACTATTTTGGATACAGGCCAGGATGCCATTGGCCTTCTTGGCCACCTGGACACTCTGCTGGCTCATGTTCAGCCACTGTCAACCAGCACTGCCAGGTCCTTTTCCACTGGGCCACATCCCAGTCACTCTTCCCCCAGCCTGCAACACTGCACTGGGGTTGTTGTGACTGAAGCGTAGGACCCATCACTTGGCCTTGGTGAACCTCACACAACTGACCTCAGCCCATCAATCCAGCCTTGTCCAGATCCCTCTGCAGAGCCTTCCTGCCCTACAGCAGATCAACACTCCCACACAACCCAGTGTCTTGCATGTACTTACTGACAGTGCACTCAATCCCCTCATCCAGATCATAGATAATGATATTAAAAAGGACTGACCTCAAAACTGAGCCATGGGGAACCCCACTAGTGACTGGCTGCCAACCAGATGTACCATCCAGTAGGTGCTCCTTTACCTCTCTAATGTGTCTGGTCTCTTTTGCTGTCTTCTCCTCTTCTTTTCTCTTCTGTACTCTCTTTTCACATTTCAAAATCCCCCAACACAGTCTTTCAGGTATAGGTCTAACCTCTACTTACTAAAAGAATTGCTGAATCAGAAGTTGTCAGGGAATTTTGATTTAGCTTTTCCACATTCTATGGAACAAGCAGAGCTATGTACTGATACCGTAGCAGAAATGCCAAAACCATGGTATTTATGCCTCTAGAAGTTATGACTCCATAATTCAGGTAATATTATACTGTGTTTTTATAATACAGTTTGTCTTCAGCAATGACAGTTATAAAGTTTTGAATAATAATAGACATTTTTTAAAGACTATACTAATCTCTTATCTTCCCATTTGTTATTTCCTTGTCCTGCCTGTTACTGTAATATAATAGTCATGCATTATAGACATAAAAGACTCTATTCGCTCACGAGATGTGCACTTCAGATATATTACCTGCAACAACTTTTGCCAAACAAATTAAATAACACAAATATGTCCAGGTCCATTAACCTTCTCTGGCCTCCCCTTCAGAAGTATGACTTTCCTTCTGAACCCTGTGGGACTGATAGTCCCCAGTGGTATATTGCCTTTTAGGGCATACCCCACCCAGACCAAGGAGGGCTGAGAGACTGAAGGAAATGCCCTGCAACTTCAACATGGGCCATATTTGAAGAGATGCCATTTGCCATCTTTCCTTCTTATACCACCAAGGCTTGAGTAAATAGGGGTGGCACTCTGAGGCACATGTTATTTCCAAGGGGCCTTGAAATGGACACCTCTATGGGAGACACACAGGCTCAGATGGTCAACAGTGATCCAAGCAAATGGGACAGGTACAGATTTTAATAGTATTTGTGATCTGGGAACTGGAATGAAAGGACTTGGTGCAGGCCTCCTATATCACAGGCATTCATACGCTCATTCTGTGTCAATACAATTTACAGTCTGGACATATGGGTCTTCCTGGAGTCCATTATAAACTGTACAATGAGACCCAGAAGTGAATCACTGGCTGGTGAGATGGACAACAAACCCCTTACCAAGAGGACTGGGTCCTTGCCTGCCAGATGCACAACCCCTCCTACCACCAGCTCCACACATGACCACATCATCTCTGGTGCAAGCACCTTCTCCCCTGCCTACTCTGTAACCTCTGCCCTGCCTACATCTCCCTGAATATGCTTCCTCTCCCCCGACTGAAATGCTTAAATAATTACATTGTGGGCTACATGGCACAATCCTAATTCTTCACAGCTGTTTCCAGTCCTTCTTGTTTCTCCCCTGTATCATGGCTAATTAATTTTCTATTACAAACCCGCCGCTTCTGAAGGATCTGTGGAGGTTCAGATTAAATGCAAGATTTCAGCCTCCTTCATGTGTCCTTGATAAAGATGATTTTATAGCCTTTATGTCAGATGTTTTGGGCACTAATTGTGCCTGTATTTTACTCAGGTAAATAAATTTGCAACAGTTTAGGTTGGGGTTTTTTTTTCCCCTCTGTAAAGTAACATGTTCAACTGCTGGGATTTTATTTTCTTTCTTACCTTTACAGGATGATATTAGATACAAACAGGCTCATTACTGTGAAGTACACAAACCAGAAAAAAAATACCACAACAAAGAAGCCCTCCATAAAACACATGACCTTCAGGAGAATGGTGCTTCCTTTCAGCCAGTGCCTCCATGGCAAGGATGCCTTGCTAAGGTTAGGGAACATGGTGCCAGCAGTCTGAAGAGCCACTATTGCAGATTAAAAGCACCGAGTGGGGACAGATACAGAGCCATGTGCCCTTAGGAGAGGAGTGATAGCTGGCAGAGGCTGAAAGCAACTAGCAGACACGCAACATGGACTTCAAAACCTGTCAGACTAAGGAGAGACTGGAAAATGGGCTTTCTCTTTTCCAAGTGAGCGCTCTCACTTCCGACCTGTCGCTGAAGAGGGAGTGAGTGAAGGGAAAAGATGATAACAGGGATCACCTCAGCCAGCTTTGCTTTGAATGAGCTTGCCAGGGTCTGCAGTTGCTCAAGCAAGTGAATTTGGAGTAACTAGGTGTACCTGTCTGCAGCCCAGAGTTAGACACACAAGCCTTGGGGAGGAGAACAACCCAAAAATACAGCTCTGTTTCTAAGATTTCCATATGGCCAGCTTCGGTAGGGCTTCTGGGCCCTACTAACAGACACAGACTTCTCCACGCATTGTGCTATCTAAATGTAACTTATTGCTTTGACAAAACATGCTATAAAGTAACAGTTATTAGAAATGTAAAGTGCAATGAATAAAAAATGCTGTGTTCTCCTCATTATAGACAAGTAAAATTTGATTAGTGGAAGTGATTAGTCTATAAAATTTAACTTGCCATAAAGTTAATACTTAACCTAACAACACAGCGTTACTACATTTTCAGGGTGGGAACCACTATGACCCATGGAAAAGTATTTCTCAGCAGAAGTGCAGATAAGTAGTTCTACCTTTAGCTAAAGTTTTACGTATTATGCCAAATACAGTTCATAAATATCACGTTATAATTTGGCACAGTGTGAATTATTGGCAAAGAGTCACATCCTGATCTTGCCACACCAAGATACACCAATAGTTGCTTCAGTAAGTTTTCAGATTTACAGTTATCTTAATAGTCCTGCTAAAAATAAAATAAAGAACTTTTTTGTTTTTCAGGAACTGTTCAATGAGGCAAGTTTATAACAGACTGGAGTTTTAACCTGTTAGAAACTAAGTCATACATAGAAATATATAACAATCAAAATCTGTCAAGAGGTCAGCTTTTTAGATATATAAGCAGAATTAATCTAAACGGGATAGACTGAAAGCACCAATTCAACTGATCTCTCTTGAAAGTCCTCACAGTGATATATTGCTATGCATTCAAGTTTCCTATTTTAACTACTTTCCTTAATTATACTGAGGTTACAGATATAGTATTCAGGGCAGTAGCATTTCCAAGCTATCTGCTGGAGACCTGAGCTCCAGGGAGAACAGTGAGCACACCTTAACAATTTTAATTGGCCACAATATCACCAAGAGGTCAGCAGTAAAATCTGTATCCTAAAGTTTATGGCTGTCATTTTATAGATTTTGATTTAGGGTTAGTGCTCACATGGCAATTAATGATCAAACTGTGATATTTAAACTACAGGTCCCTAATGCAGATGCTCTTTCTGAGCAATTGGAGACCGTGACAAAACCAAGCAGAAGGTCACAACTTGCTTTTCCACGCAGTCGTTGTCCTTTCTCTACAGCCAGAGGCTGTAATCCTCACAGTGTTTGCACTGGATGTGTGCAAACACAGATCTCTCGTGTCCTTCATCCGCCTATGGTGGTAAGGACCAGATGCATTGTGACCCAGGCCAGGTGTTAGAAAGGGGGAGAGAGAGGAGCTAACTAGGAAAACCTTCAAAAGGTTATGTTCATGATGACGAATGTTGTGCCAAGGGTCATAAATGCACTTTCACGGAAACCTGCAGATAGAAAAGATGTTAGTCAGAGCTTCTTGGGATGGTGCATTCCCCATCATCTAACACCCGTAATGGAACAGCGTCCTCATATTTCTCATGACACTGTTATCCTTCTTAATGGGGATTAACAGCCTTTCATGTTAGTTCCTGCCTAGATTTCTCATGAACTAACAACTCCACATCAGATACTATATTAGCCAATAATAAGAATAAATGACAGACTGTGTAGTTTCTTGCCTGACAAGGGTGCTGCATTATCCCACCACACAAAGAGTACGAAGAAATTTCTGGGCTTTATTTATTGTTTTGGCTATTACATGAAAATATTACAGAAATAAAAACTCTGAAGAACTAGTATGGTGTGGTATTGCTCCAGTCATAATGTGCTAGTACACAATCAATTCTTATAAAAGCTTTTCTCTTTCAGAGTAGTTTAGTTGTCCAAAGGGAATAAATAATTTACTGCTTGTTCTATCTGGTACTTCTCTCCTATTATTTTAAAAAATTTATTCTACTTTGCATTTACCACGTAGAGCATTCTTTGTTTACAATTTGACCATTTTAAATCCGTTACCTGTTTGAGACCTGAAAGGATACTCTAGGTCAAGTGAGCTCCCCAACAGAACACTGATGGCTTGAGAAGAGTTCAGGTGTACATTTTATTTTTCGTATTTATGAAACCAGTAACGGATTGCCTGGATTTATTTTGATGTAAATTTTCACAATTTTTACATTTTAAAATGAAAACCCCTACATAGCTTATAGACATATACAGGCATATATTTTTAAAATACAACAAGGCAAGGCTGGATGAGGCTTTGAGTAGCCTGGTCTAGTGGAAGGTGTCCCAGCCCATGGTAAGGGGTTGGAACTAGATTGACTTTAAAGACCCTTCCAACTTAAATCATTCTATGATTCTGTAGTTCTGCAGAATAACCAAATAAAAGTTGGTGATGTTCACAGCTAGTTCACAGCTAGCTAGAAACTAGTCCACAGTTGCCAGCATTGTCAGGAGACTCTGCAGAGAGAGGCTGGAGCACCTGGCCAACGCCAGAAGCAACCATGTCTAAAAGAGGACTGCACAGTGTGGGCCAGCAGAGACTAAGATTTCTTGGAGAGGAACAACCATAAATACTCGAAGTACCTCAATTTTCAGTAGATGAGATTATGCTCTAGGCATTTAGCTAATGCTTCCATCTAGCAAATTTTTTCATATTTTCACAGATTAAGAACTCTCAGTATTTTTAAGAAAAAATATAGTGTTTCAATTGGAGACAGACCTTAAAATATGATTAAGAAAAAACCTCTGTCTTCCCAAATGTCTGCATCTTTAAAGTATTTGAGGAATAATCTTAACAGGATCAGAATGAGAATGAATGCATAAAATAGCACAGCATTTGCCTGTATTAGTGGAGTCTTCAGCTGAGAAACCCACAATTTAATTTTTACTTTTAAATTGTCATTTTTAAATCAGTTTACTGGTGAGGGAGAAGTCGGTATTTACTAGCAGAATGAACAGTATTTAGAAGATTAGATTTCCAATTCAAATTTTTCAGTTTCACCTCCTCCTCCAACAAACATGTAGCAATGAATGTGACTCCTGAGAACAACCGCATGGCCTGTATAGCCTTTCCCTACAATGTTTTAATAACAATGTTGAAGTCACTCATTTGCTGTCTCTGGCATCACACAGAGATTCCGAACTGCATTCAAATCTCAGATGTCACAGTGTTTTAAAATAGCATGGTTATTTGATTGTTGGAGGGATCTATGCTAGTGCATCACTTTGAAATGGGCAAAAGATGCATTAAACTCTCTTCTAGATATGTTCTCTATGTTGGCCTTGCTGTTGGTGTGATTCCTTTCCAGTTTCTGCTCCAGTGATCACTGGTGACTCTCACGGTCATGGTAGGTGGTCTCTAGATACATTCACAGTATGTTCATTGATGTATTTTTCAACTAAAAGTGTGATGAACACACAGTGACCTGTGAATGATTTTGAGGGCTGACACTCAACTGTTGACCCTTAAAACTCTGAAATAACTACATAAATTATTTAAAGATGGGAATGAAAGATAACTCTCTCTAAAATATAGTTTAATGACTAGAGAGAATTAAAAAATAACATATGTGGCCATCCTAAAACACAGTATCACCACTCCAGCTCCAGACTGAATATAGCAAAACCCTACTGCTAGTACTGGAATGAATACAATAGTAGATTTAGATAATTATTACCCCATTACACAGCAAAATCCTAACAGCTGAAATTACAGTGGCTGAAATTCCTGATGAATTTTATGGCCTGGCTACGAGACCGTAGGTCCAAGTCACAGTGCTGGATAGAATCTTTGAACTATTGCTTTGGATCTGGAAGCTGGTGAAGAGCAACAGAAATGGAGGTGTAATATATTTCATCACCTGAAAAAGCACAATTCTGCTCTCTAAGAATAAAAACCTGGACTTGTTTTCTGCAGCTTACTGCCAGGAACATCATGAATGGATCATATTGCACAAGGGCTTACGGGTATTCATGCTGTTTCTGCATGGAAATTCAGCAATTTATCTGTAAAGTCCTAGGAGGCCTGGGTCACATCCACAAGGTAAGAAATTGCAAATTTTAGGGTAGAAACATTTGACTTAACTAAAAAATTCTGGCCTTCACAGAACTGTCTATAAACTTCTTAAATTGTTCAGGGTGACAAGAAAATCAGGTATACGTTTCCATTGACAGCAATCTGTTTCCCATGAGCCCCACTTTTAGCACACAGTATGCATGGGAACCAGGTTCAAATACACTCGCTAACTCGACTGACTGCAAGCAGGGATTTGGGCCCGGGTCATCACACTTCTCTCTCTGGTTCACCGCATGTGTAAGTAGGGTGCAAAAACTGAGTATGTCGAACAGAACTGAGTGAGCCTGGCCCTGCTGTGCACATCACGTGCTGACTGGATGCTCATCGGGGAGACCAGAGTGCTACATTTAGACCCATCCTGGTCCCATAACAGCGAGGCCAAACTCCCACGCAGCATTGTGAAGATAGGACATAACACGACTTCCTCCCGTTAAAGCTGTTCCACTTTCTCCACTGAATACACAATACTCAACAAGAGAGGGAACAAGTAAATAACTCCCTTGCTTTATGGGGAATTCACTTGAGACACAGAATGCCTTGGCTCTGTTCTCCATTCTCCAGGGACCAGTCTGCAACAAGAAAGTGAAACAGCATCAAAAGGAAGGGTGGAAAACCCTTCTCAGTCCTCTCTGAAGTATGCTACAGGTCATACAGTCTTTCAAATCTTTTATGTAACAGTGCCTGTGCCACCTCTTCCTCATCCCATTTTATCACTCTATGTTGACAGTGCCTTTGCTTTCAACACAAGCATCTTTTACAGGAGCGTTTTACCTTTGGATTGGAGAAGGATGTTTTGTTCCATTAGAAACAATTCCTTTAGTTTTTCATTGTTGTCCAAGTTCAGCAGGTGGGACCAGTTATCACTGTGTGGGGGTGATCAAAGCTATGTATTCTACCCCCTCTATTCATTTCCCAAGAACAATGGACCATTTGCAGCAGCCGCCCAGGGAGTCGTTAGCACCTTCACACCCAGCCTGAGGGGGCGTGGCTGCTAATGGGCCATCAGCGGTTCAACAACACCCCATGACTCAGAGTTAATCATCCATTGTGTGAGTCTCCGCCCTGGGGGAGGGACTGGGTGCTCCCGGAAGGTACATAAGCAGATGTAAGAAGACCTTGGGGACTCCTCTCGTCGCATCCAGAGGAGCAGCAGGATCTTGACAGGAGGAAGCCACTGTTCTCAACCAGACCGCAGACATCATCTGCACCAACAGGTTCTTTACTTCCTTTTGCTTTAGACTCGGGGGAACCATGTGGGTCTCAGCACAAGGGCTAACAAACCCCTTTTGGGCTTGTGCCCCAGGACACTGGGTTATACTGCTGGGTTTTTGGTGAGTTGAAAGCAGTTTTTCTCTTTGTGTCAGTGTATTTATTGTAATACCTTTCATTAAATTGTAACTCTGACTTATAATCTCTCTCGTGGTGGGTCCATTTCTCCTGCCAGTTTACCCTTAAACCAGCACAATTGTAAAGAAAAAAACCCTTATTTTCAATTTCAGCTAATGCTTAAACAATTTTTAATATATTTTTATTTAGCTAAAGAGCTGAAGCAAAGCACATATGACTTATTCAAGGCCTTGTGCCCCCTTTTTTCTTTCCTACTGCTGCTGACAGTGATGACAGTGGAACTGAACCTTCTGATTTTTAAGCAAAACAGATCAGTTAATGGTCATTTCCTGAACATATTTTCTCCAATTCACTACAGCAACTGCCTAAAAGTAGCCTGGGAGCATTACAAATTGTATAGGAGTGGGAGGAGGAAAGGAACTGAGACCCTTCAGAGAGGTCTGCTCATCACCAGCAGGAGTTAACACTGGTTCCTCTGACAGCCAAAACGTAATTTTAAGTTGTTAGACATATTAAAAAATGCCTGAGATCACACTTGGAGGCACTGGCATGTGCAGGATCCTCTTGTCTCTAGCAAAAGCATGCCTTCCTGAAGGTTGATGCCATCTCAACACAAACCTCAATGGATTTGGTATTTATGTGTTCAGTTCTGAGTAGAACCCAGCACTGTCATGATGCTTGATCTCTGAAAGTTTCTGGTTGCAAGACACTTCCAGTGTAGCTCCCTGAATGCAGGACTTTTGCTTGCTTCTGCTTTTTTTTCCCTTTGTTTTAGGAATTTCAGAAAAATCATCTACCTGATTGTTGTCAAATCCCAAAGTCGGGTCGGTGAAGTGATGCTCTAGGTATGGTAGAAGGGGAACACTTGTGTCCGGGACTGAACAGAACTTCTGAAGATAGACTGAACAGACTGACACTGAGATACTAATATTAACTAAATTCTGAAAAACGTTAAATGCATTTTCTTAGGTGATGAAAATTTCTTGTTATCACGCAGTGTCCAAGTGTAAAGATAGGTGCTTACTCAGCAAACTTCTTGTAACAAGATACCCAGTATGACAAAGCCAGTATTTAATGACAAGAAAATAACTGTATGACTTGATGGTCATGGCACTCATCTGGATGTGAAGAATTATGGTTTCTGATTTCCATTCCGACGAACAGTTAATGAACAGATTACAGGAAAGGATCAAAAGAAGAGACTGCAACACCTTTTTTTGCTTTTCCTGAAGTATCCTATGTATATACAAACACATATGGATTGAGAATGAATTGAGAGCAGCCCTGAGGAAAGGGACTTTGGGATATTGAAAGGTGAAAATTAGATTGGAACTGGTAATGTGCACTCATGGTTCAGAAAGCCAAAAGCAGTGTGGTCAGCAGGTCAAGGGAGGTGATTCTCCCCTGCTACTGCACTCTGGTGAGATTCCACTTGGAGTACTGTGTCCAGTTCTGGGGTTCACAAGAAGGACATGGACCTGTTGGAGTGAGTCCAGAGAAGGGACACAAAAATGATCACAGGGCTGGAGCACCTCTCCTATAAAGACAGGCAGAGAGAATTGAGGTTGCTCAGTCTGGAAAAGAGGAGGCTCAGAGAGACCTTATGCAACCCTTCAATACATAAAGGAGATTTTAGGGAAGATGGAGAAAGACTTTTTACCAGGTCCTGTAGTGACAGGACAAGGGGTAATGCTTTTCAACTGAAAGACAGCAGGTTTTGATTGGATATAAGAAAGAATTTTTTTCCTATGAGGGCGAGACACCACGAGGTGGTGAGACATTGGAACAGGTTACCCAGAGATACTGTGGATACGCCATCCCCGGAAGCGTTCAAGGCCAGGCTGGATGGGGCTTTGAGCAACCTGGTCTAGTAGGAAGTCCCTGACAAGGGAAGGTTGGACTAGATGATCTTCAAGGTTCCTTCCAATCCAAACCATTCTATGATTCTATGTATCTAGTCATGCACATATGAGAGACCTAAATTTACATACATGTATATATACATATATTTATGAATCCACTTGCATGTTTTTTGAACTGACATAGAATGAATATTTTTAATTATATGTGGATATAGAACCCTCTGACAAAATATGCTACCTGGTAGTGAAAATAAAATAATTTTAATTAATTCCTTCTTTCTGAAAGCATCTAAGGAATATACCAGCACTTCTCCTACAAATCTCTGTCCTACTGGTGGTCAGTGATGTAGTTCCCAAGGATCACATACAGGCATGTGATGACCTCAGAGTTAGCACTTGATTTCTTTTTAACAGCACCCGTATGAAAAGATTCACCTGAACTATCCCAGGAGAAGGATGGCTCACTAGGGCTTCCCATATAACACTACATGGATGCTACTGTATTACTATAATGCTGCAGAGAGGTCCTAACTATCTTTTTTTTGTCATCAGATGCTGGCTGTAGCCTTACTGGATGCCCTTTCTGGTACCCAATGAGAGTTTCTGTGCTTCCATTACTGCCTTGCTGTTGCAGCTCTTTAATTCATCCTGTCACTTTCTCCACTATTACGGCTTTGAGTTTATTTGCTGCAGGCAACAGAGAGCTTGCACAACAGTGCGACATGAAATGTAGCACTAGGTTGCTCATACCTACTGTTGGTGTGCTGCTCCAGTCCAGAAGCACGGTCTGCATGTGTTTATCTCTGCAGTTTGCCTTTTCAATATATTTTCTTGGTGATCTTGACAGCTGCTTCTGCTTCACCACTAGACTGGGGGAGATGCTCAGAAGGCACGATATGGTCGAAGCCTGCTGATGATACACGCTTCTGACACGCAAACTAAGGTCCACTATCCACAATAACTCTTTCTGCAGCCCTCCTTCTCCCAGTCACACTCAGCCTTATGGCTGTCAGTGACAGAAATTGCTGCTTTTTAATGAAAGGGATCCATTTCCCAGCCATCAACAGAAGTACTCTGCATTCATTAGGGAAGGAGGGAAAAAATGAAGACAAGACAAGTTGTGGGGTTTTGCTTAACCTTGCTCCTCAGGGACATCAGCGTCCTTACAGTCACCAACCAGCAGACCAAGGGCTAAGTAGCTCAAAGCAAGATGGATCCCTCAGGGAACCAATGGAGTATTTACACAATGAGGCTGCTGACAGGCTGTCTGTATTAATACTGGTTAAAACAAAACTTGAGATGCTCATACAGCACAGGTTGGCAATTTAGAGGAGTGAGCTGACAGTATTGAAAAGCAAAGAGAAAACAGAAAAAAAGAGAAGCTCTCAAAAGCATCCTTTTTGTTGAAACACTGCTAAATATCACCAGATTTCAGGGCCCGTGGCAGAGTCAGATAATGAACTTCTGAAAAATTGCACTCATTCGAAAATCATCACAGGACCACTCTGGTGCAAGAAGACCTACTTCTCTAACAAAGACCTAATGATTCAGCAGCCACTGCCACTGCTAAAGGAAGGGTTCTTTGTACCTGCCAGGTGACATTACTCATATCCTCATAAATGTCTTCACCAGTGATGACTTTGCTGCAGGTGTGTGTGTGCAGACCCTCCTCTGGTACCCTAACTGGCACTCAAGAATATTCTCCTTTTCAATACTGTGGTCAGCATTATCTTCAGGGGAAGAGGGCTACCTCTTAGAGATGGCAGGGGACACTATTAAACAAGGTGCATAAGTGAATTGTAATTTTAAACAGCTCTGCTGGGAATATAGCAAAATCTCTGTTGTGCAGCCTCTGTTCTTCTCTGCAAAAGACAGAGGCCTTTCCACCAAGACACACCAATAGATGCCATTAGTTCAGGCAAAGAGATTATCTCTGGGCTTCAGTTTAGTTACTGAGGCTAGAAAAGCAATCTGCTTCAAGTGGGTATTTTTATCTGCTGAGCTCCAAAAATGTTAAACTTATACTGAATGTAGAAAAGACAGAGCTTTAAGATGCTTTTGTCCAAATAAATGAACAATGCTACCTGAA
Source organism: Sclerurus mexicanus (assembly GCA_013396755.1). Lineage (NCBI taxonomy): Eukaryota > Metazoa > Chordata > Aves > Passeriformes > Furnariidae > Sclerurus > Sclerurus mexicanus. Next base: position 879,688 of record VWZF01003705.1, on the reverse strand, counting down.
GTATGAAGTATAGCATTCTGCAGGATGACATTGCATTTCAATTCCCCAGTCAGTCAGGGTTCCTTCATGATGAAAAGTTGTTTATAAATTTAAAGCAACACTAAAACATGATTTTTCCTTTTTTTATCCAAAAGAAGGAAATATTTACATTTATTCTCTTTTGCGTGGTTACAAGTAAAAACATTATGCATAAATGCTGTACAGACTAAAGGGCTATAATTCTGCCATGAACTTATCTTTTATTTTTCATAGTGATTTGTTGGGGTTTTTTCCCCCCAACTGCTGAAAGTCATTTTATGGTTTTTATGTTGCCTAGGCAATCTTACAGTTTTGAACTTTTCATCTTCTATTCTGCTTTAAAAGTGATCTCATCATAATGGCAATTCTTTTTGTTTAACATCTAGGTCATATGTGTCATATGGAATGTGTCGTATCATCAGCTTATTCACTCTAGTCTCTGTACTGCTTAGTACTCTGTACTCTGCTAAATATACCCAGACAAAGTCACCATGCTGGGAAGACAACAAGATGAGTGCACAAATCTACAACCAGTTTTTCTCAATTTCAGGTGGGAGGACACATCTCACAAGGTACAGGTAAAAGGTCACATCTTGTGAGATTCCTCATCTCTCATATTTTCCATCTCCCCCAACTCAAAGAGATGAGGCTGCTTTGCTTGAAAGTGATGACCTGCCTTTCCTTGAAATGTCGTGTTTAGTTCATGCTATCTAACTCCAGGCTATGTGACAACTCATAAATTCTGAGATCCCAGCAGTTGTGTCTTGACTGGGGAAGACATGCTGGTGCCCAGTTGTGTAACATCCTTTGCTCAGCATTTTAAGCACCACTAGTGTTTTCATTTCTAGTGGAAAAACAGGTATGCAGGGAGTAAGGAGGCCGTAATATGCTCCAGAAATCCCTTTGATAACTGGGAGATCAGGACTGTGACCTGCCTTGAGGAACCCAACTGGCCTGCAGGTAGGACAGAGACCAGACGAGAACAGAGTGAAGAGCTGAAATAACTGATAAAAATGATAAAAGGCATGGGTAGATTTCCAGATGAAGACAGGTAGAAAATACTTGAATGGCTTAGCTGAGAGAAGAATGGATCACAGATTATTGCAGCAAAAGTCAATAGTATGGTGCCATTTGACTTTTCTTGCAATACCAACATAAGGGGAACAGCTGATGGCACTGAAGACAGGTTTAACTTTTTCTAGGTGAAGCATAATTAAACTGTGGCATTCACTGTCACAAAGTAATGAGAAAAACCTGGAGCACAGCAGGATTAAAGATGGACAGGACCTTTATAGGGGTAATGAGAACACGTTCTGTTACCTTAGTCGGCAAACACAGTTTTCTTAATGAGAAGTGTAAAGCCTCACATTTCAGTGTATAAAACAACTAGAAACCTTAAGACTAGAGGCAGTGCTCCCCCTTGGCTTATTTTGAACCTCAGAGCTTTGCCTTGAGTCCAGAGGCAGGATGGTGGACTGGAAGGACAGCTGATCTTGCCCAGAATGGCAGTTTCTACATTTCAGTGTTTATATGTAAAAAATAACAGCTCGGTTATAACCAAAACAAATTGGAGCGAGATAAGTTGATAAAGCAAATCCAATCATAAAGAAGAGAGAAAGTATTATGTGTATGCAGTGAATTCTCGTACAGAAAGAAAATAAATAAACCCAGTTAAAGTAAATACAGCCCAGTAAAACTGAATAATGTCCGAAGCGCTCAGATATAATTCTCACAAATGAAGGTGTCTTTCTGTTCCAGCAGCCTGTGCCGAGGCACACAGAGTACAATATTTTCTCCAACAGCAACAAGCAATTGTCACAAGACCATGAGGCATTTTTCTGTTCTTTCTAAAATTCTTAAAGCAGCAGGTCTGGACTGGGTGAAAACACTCTTAGCCACAGAAGACTGCTTCCCCAGCCGGCGCAGATTGCTGCAGAGCCTTTGACGTCAATGGAGCCATACTGATTTATACCAGCTGAGCATTTTTCTGCTCAGTGATAATCTTCAGCATGATGGCGTGTTCCCTAACTAATTTTATTAATTCTTATAATTATGTTTATTCTCAAGCCTGATGCTAGTGTTTGAATGTGAGAAGGAATCACTGAAATTTAATTTTACAGGTCTCAAAAGCCATTTGTTCACATTTTCTAAGTTGCAAAATAGGTTTCCCTCTGCTCCCTAATCAGTTCAAACAAATCTGGAAAAGAGAAGAACCATGTGTTGTTACCTATATTTGCTGGCTTGCTTTGCTTCTTATTACTAATTTATAACTAAAAACCAGCTAAGCACCCCCCACACTCCCTGCTTTAAAAGCATTTGTATGTCAGTCATATAGGATATAAGCTCAGTCCTTCGGGGATTCTACTTATACTTTCTTTATAATTATGAATATTTATTATTTGATCTTTTAAACTAATTAATAAATTAACTTAAATTTGTCAATCATTTTTACTCATCTTGAGACTGCAGACACCATGGCCAAAGGAATCTTTAACACGCTGATGCTGTACATGTCTGAATAAAAGGACATAATCTAAGCAATTAAACCTTGGAAAGGAACCCAGAACAAGGTGGTGAAAATTGTGTAACTGCATCTCCTTAGTTAGTGATAGGCAACCTTTTCAAGTTGGATTTCCACAATATTCCCTCACAGTTCCCTTATGATCACTCTCCCATGTAACACTGGATGAGTGAAAAAACCGGCTTTGTACAAAGAGTATTGAAAATACTGGTCCGTGTCATCAGACAGCAACCTGCAACACCTGTTTCTCAGCTCTTGTCTTGAGGAAGTGTAACCTTAGCTGTGAACAAATTACACTGCAGATTTGTAAATGCTGAGATAAATAGAGAGCATGCGGTACCAAAATTCAAATATTACAGTGGCTTGACACAGTGCAACATCGCCAACAATTTAGGCTCACAAACCGGATGTAAATGGAGTAATCAATGACGAGACCAAAACCAGGTAGTGGAAGGCCTAAGCCAAATTGGACAGCTTCCACACTCAGAACAAGAAGTCTGGGGCTTTCAAGAACCCTATCCCTGCTATCTGCCCAAACAGGGTGGGAGAACAACTCTTGCTGACTGCTTGCTTGTTTTCAAAATGGATAAAGGTCAGATTGACTGACATCCCTTCTGGAGCCTGAAAAAGGAACAGAACACTCTTTTTTTCCTCCTTCCTCAGAGAAGAGACTGGGAAAATCTAGAGTTGAGCAATTACTTTCCCAATAAGCATTCTGTGGCCTTCAATCAGCTGCCAGCCACTCCAAGGTGACTCACTTCAAGTCACTAAATCAATTTCTTTTTACAGTGACGCAACTCAAGTTTTCCATGTTGATGTAGTTCTAATTCACAAGAGCCTTGCTGCTGCTCATGACACACAAGGTGGCAAGTGCAGCCCCTGCAAGGAAGCTCTGGAAGTGAGGGACTGCCACATTCTATACACTCATTCTTGTTAGGATTTCAATGCAGTTATGGCATGTAAGAAGTACAGAAACTTGAATAAAACGTTGGAACCCACCTGTATGGCATTCTGTGTGTTGGTCCTCTGAATGCTGCATAATATACGTGTCAGCTAGCTGGAAGACTGAATCATTTGGTCCCTCAAGCCCAGATCTGATGCAGGAGTACTGATGGATGCTCTTGCCTCTCAGAACCAGTCAAGAGGCAGTACAGTATCCACTGGCAGTGTGCTTCATCTAGACCTTCATAATGGAAGTAAAACCTCCTCTACTATCTCTGTGCCCAGTGGACTCAGGAAAGAAAAGAGAAGCTAGAAGATGATATTATCTTCTTTCCTTGCATGGGGCTCCTGGGGACAGTCAATATCCTGGTAAAGGTCCCAGAGCCCAGTGCTCTATTATCAGGGGAGGGACAAGGATGGGAAGGAAGAGAAGGACATTCTTGTGATGTCCACAGCTGCAAATAGTCTTTTCTGGTCTTAGTGAGAGATCTTGTTCCCTGTCACAAGGGACCTTGGGATGAAGACTGCACTGGAAGGGTGGGAGGGAAGGAAAGAGGGAAGAAGGCAGGTCCAGTACTGAGGGGTTTTGCTCACTGCAAAGATGTGGAAGGAGATGCGAGAGCAGGGACTTCTGTGGGGGTTTCTGAAGTCACTTCAATGGAGCAGATGAAAATCAGGTCCTCAGCATCCAACACCTAACACTGCTGCTTGTCCTGTTAAGCATCTCTTTTATTTAGGCCATTAAGTGGAGAATAAAGCTGTTTTACAAAGTTCAGGCAGAAGCAATTAGCCAAACCGTGTCAAAAGTTGGTCTAGATTCAGACACAGATGATCAAGGACAATGTGCTACTTCACAAGTTCAAAGGCTTTAGTATTTGCAGCTACTATGCAGCTACAATGCAATACAAGTGTAGCCTTAGGGCTTTTGTGTTTCTTTAAAGCATTAGCCATTAATAGGCTAAGTTTACCACTGGGATACAGAGCACTGGCCCAGCAATGCAGCTTGAATGCATTTATTTTCCAGTCTATGGTTTTCAAGTACAGTGCATCACTTTTACAAGGGTTTAATGAGAGCCAGGAGGTGTACATTATAAGCAACAAATTTCTATTTCTAATGGAGCTCAGTTCCTATTAGAGAGTGATTTATTAGCTTTCTCAGCTTTTTCTTGTATTTTTCAACAGGGGTCAGAAATTTAGATTTAGGGCTAAAATTCACAGGATGGCATCAAGAGCCCTGTTTTCAAAGTCATGATTTTTTAATCTTAAATTTACAAATGTTCCATCCTGCTAAAGGTCAATCGTTCTGAGGAACAATGAGTATCTGCCAGCTGCTCTGGACTGCTTCATTAAAATGAAAGCATTTAACTTCTAAAAGAAAAAAATATCATCTTTGAGAGCATACCTGCTTAGTAAAAAAAGCAGAAGGAAAGACATTTGGCTACATAAGTAACTCTTGACAAGCTATTTATTACCACAATTATTGTCAGTAATAACAGAAATAACAAGAACAAAGCTATTTGTCACCAGACAGTGGAACGAGGTCTGCCCTTTACAGCAGAAGACACAGTGTCCACGTTTGTAACCCATAAGCTGGATGTAAAGTACAACTGGGTCTAAGACCTGTGAAGCTTCCTGAATAAGTCCAGCATGCTGGATCCCAACAAAGTCAGCTGGCAAACACCCAGAAAAGGCTGTCTGTTAGGGTTAAGAAAAATGGCCTAACATGATCACTGGATCACTCCAAGATTAGGTCTTGTGCTGAATGGTATGGGACCAAAAGGCCGGATGAAAATCAGAATAAAGATGACAGAACCTAGAAAAAACCTGTTCACTATTTAGAATATTTGCAAGGCAGATGTTTCCTGCAGGTCGAATCATAGAAAGCTTTCCACAGATAATAACATTTGACAATGCTGAATTTGAAGTCCTACAAAATAAGTTCCCATTGGAATAAATTTTTTAATAAGACACTTAGAATAACATAAAAAGTTGAATATTAGAAACATAATGCCACAATGTGCTCTAAATATTAAGGCTGTGTTAAAACCCCACACATCCTCTTACTATTCAACTGAACTGAGTAAGAAAGAAAAATATAGAATACTAAGAAATAGCATATGTTGGTTGTGATAGCAATATTAATGTAGTGGTTACTGGTGTCATTATTTTATCCTTGTCCAATCCATTTATTTGTGGTTGTTATATAAGGCTACACTTTACTATGGGAAAAAAAGATTGAAAAGTAAAAAGGAGTGGGCCCTTTAGAGCTTATGCCTCTTTCTAGCACATCTCCTTGAGTCCACTTCTGCCTATTCATGGTTGTCTTCTGTTACATAGGCCTGTTTGTTCTTGCTGGAAAACCTGAGGACAGTAAGAACAGACTGACTTGAGTTTACATGATCAGATGAATTTTTTTTTCCTCTAATGGAAAAGACAGACATTAACTCATCCCTCTCTTTACACAGATTTATTATGCTCAATAATTGTCTGTTATTATTGCTGTACATTGTAATCTATTTCTAATGAATCCCCTTTGGTTATGGTGAATGAAGTCTTGCATAATAAATTCTAATCTGCTAGTCATTATCTTTGTTAATATTTTACAGTCTACATTTATTACTAAGATTAAGAAATAGTTTGCACAGTGCTTGGTATTTTCACTGTTTTTAAGTGCTATCTTTTCTAATTAATGATCTCTTTGAATTTGCCTTTGCCTACTTAGATTAGTACCAACCACACTGGAAACATCAATGCTTTCAGTCTTTTCTTAAATTCTCCTGCTGGGAAACACCAGTTACAAAATTCCCACATATTTTTTAGAATGGGTGTTTCTTCGTGTGCCATTTCAGCTCATCTGATTGATGCTGTTTGGGTCCAAGCCTGCAAGCAGATGCATGGGACTGGAGCTGACAGGAGCAAAAGTGGCTGCACACAATCACATCTGGGCATTCTCCAGCGATTTGTCTTTCTCAGTTCTGGAAGACAGGGATTTCTTTGGGGGAAGTAGTAAATCTGCTCAAGCTGTAAAGCTGCTTCCCATCTACTAGTTAGAGGGTTTTGGAGTGCATTCTCCAATCTCCTATTTGTAATACCTTTTACAGTTACAAATGTCTTGGCATAGAGATAATAACTGGGGAGCTATTATCAGGTCCTGTAATCTCATTACAAAACAGCCATCACTGGCCTGATGTGAGTTAGCTACAGAAGAATCCACATTCTGCATTAAAACACCGAGGGATACAGTGCTCAGACCCCATTTAATTAGATGCATGGTAAGAGTTTGTTTAATGTCATGCCTGTGAACATTACTGCAGTGAAGTGAGGAAAGAAAGGGGCCATTTCAGTCGGCTGAATAATTCCTGAGCAGTGTTATGTGACTGAAGAACCCCCTCAAGTACTGCACTGCATATCCTTATGAGGTGGTGAACAGGCTGCCATCAGCGTTGGTTTGGGTAGAAAGGACCAGCAGTGCCTTTGCCAGAGCTGTTGCTGCCTTCTACAGCCTTTGTTCAGACAAAGGGTTAAGGGTCCCCCTACAAATGCTTATTGACGTTTGGCAATTAGATTTGACAATCAGAGCCAGTTGGTAAACTTCTGACGATAAGCAATGGAAAATGCTGATTCGTTCAAGCCTTTAGCAGGAACGTGTTGGGTTCGATTAAGTGGTTTTGGATGGGTTCCTTAGGGCACAGTGGTAAAATGTTAAGCCTTTGCAGTAGATGAATAGCTAAGTACTCACCAAAGCCCCCACTCTGATTTATTTGGGTAAAATCTGAACCTTCATATACTGGGCAAATATCTGGTCTGATCTGATAATGTGTATTAGGAAAATCATTCTGCCTGGAGCATGGCAAGGACCACCCCACCACAGGAATCTTTAAGAAGTCTCAAAGTAAACCCATTCCATCATCCTGTCTCAGTATCTGTAGGACAGCAGGACCCCTCTTTGTCCACCTCTAGGAGCACTTCACTGAATCATTTAGTGCATACATAATTTCTCCTGGATGTGTTTCTGAGATGTGATCTGTTTTTCAGAACTCGGCCTTTCTGTGGCATTTGTCAATGCTTTTTATGCTGCTGGAAATATTTTTTATCTTTTGTTAATCTCTCAGAAGAGATTATTTTCTTAAGTATCCATTGCTCTATCTAATACACTGTGTAAAGCAGCTTTTCTTTCAGCAGTTCTAAAATGTTCTTTTAAATGTGGTCAATATACAATAATTCCTGTTATTCGCAGTGTGTTCTTCATAACTGATGCCCAATGAGCGTTATTAAACCAGTGTGAAAAGGATTATATTGAATAGCTAACTACTCAGCAGTGTCTTCCCCGCTGGTGTGTGGAGTCTCTGTCCAAGTTTACACACTGCATGGCGAGTGTTCACAGCAAAGTGGAAGGATGCAGGGACAGGCAGCAGGCAGAGATGGCTAGAAAACACTGGCTGTCCTTCAACATGCAAAATATCTATCCCCAAAATTTGACATGTCAACCCTAGTTTTCCATGGCTATATGAAGGAAGAGCAATTAATGAGTGAGATGACTCAGGCCCACACTTCACTGGTGACTCTGATCCCCGATATACGTTCAAAATTCACTATGCTGAACTCAAACATCACTGAAGGGAACAGAAAACACCTGGCAGTGGAACGACAGCCTCAAGAAGTCATGCACAGCTGCTTTTTACTGCACTGTGGTATGGGCAAATATGCTAGAAAGGTTAGCCTTGAAAACAGCATGAAGTAAAACTCTCATTGCAGCCATTTAAGCAGTAGATCCTCCAGGTGGAGGAATTTTCTTTTCTAGGAATGTATGACACCCAGGCTATGAAGCAACAAGACTGATTAAGGCCTTTGGATACTCCCATAACATAAATGGTACTCAGAACAAAACTAGCCACAGCTGCTGCATTGATTGAAAAAGGTCAAATTGGAAACTAGGGAAAATCAAACAAGAAAGACAGTAGATAGCAATGGGTGTGTAGCCAACAGATTTCCCCTAATATGGGGCCTTCTCAGGGATTTGAGAATCATCCATAAGGTAACAAGCTCTGAACTTGCTGAGAAATCATGCTTGGTCAACTACTGCATTTCAAATGGTGCTATCTGCTTTAAAGAGCAAAAAATTACAGTAAATTATCATCAGATTAGTGGTGCTATCCTCATTTCACAGGAAAATTGACAAACACATGAAGTGCAGAAAGATTCAATGAAAATCCAGAAATTGAAAATTATACATTTTTGAAAGAACGAAGTAAGCACAATTTGCATATTTGGGAAAGAGGGGAGAGACGACAGAGAGACAAAACTACAGAGAAAGAGAGAGAAGGACAGAATCACCACCCCAAACAGAAAAAGTGAAACAAAAAATAAAATGCCAGAGCTGTTTAACTTCTGAGACAGGGTATACAGCTGGTGGAATGTGAGAGCTGGGGGAGAGTTTTCAGGGGAAGACAGAATTTTTCTACTCCTTTTGAAATGGGGAAGAAAGAAAGGGAGAAACATTACAGAAGAAAGAAAAAGGAAGGAAGAGGGATCAGAAATAAAGAGTAACAAAAGTCATTCCCAGGGAAAAGAGAAATAAAAGAGGAAGAAGGCAGAAAGCTAACAAGGAGGAAAAAGTGAAAATAAATAAAGAGGAAAAAAGTCACTTATACACGTGCATACTGAAAGCCATTGAAAATACAGTTCTAAAGTCATGAGAAACATCTACCAGGAGACACCAGAAATATATCTGTATAGAAGATTGGGAAATCATCTTGCAGTTGTGAGATGAGCATGAGGGATATCATTGATAGCCATGGGAAAGAGGACAGCACATGTGTTTCTACAGTTATCTGAGACTAGTCTCGTATTTCCCCCGAGTGAGAATAATGCACTCAAAGGTTGCTTATATCAACACAAGAAGAGTATGCAGATGTGTGCACACATGCACACACAAAGTATAGCATTTAGAAATGCTTGGATTGGTTCCAAGACAGTTGAACAAAATGAGACTAATAAAATATAATTAAACATTAATTACTGTAACTATCAAAAATAATTGACTTGTACAAAGCACAGCACTCCTATTAAAAAGGAACCTAAGGGTAATAAAAAACATATACTATTCTGTATAATAATTGCTGTGAAGCAATTAAATTTATAGGCAACCCTTAAAATTCTTTTGTGACTCTTTAAACATGCGAGTACCAGATAGATCTGATCCAAAATTGCCTACTATAAGGCAGTCTTGTTATTAGTAAGGAGTAAACATTACCATTTAAAAATCAAACCAAAGATGCACTGCTGCTTAGATTAGAGGTAAAACTGGATGGATCTGTCACAAAAACGCTGCTGCGAGTGTCGCAGCAAAGTCATTCTTCTTCCATCAGTTTTTCCTTCTAATAATCTTTTGAGCATGAGAGAGAGAGAGCTGGCAGATGAAAGCAGAGAGCTGAAATCTTCAGCTAGTGTGAAGCTGTATCACTTTACTCACTTCCTTATGCTTTGCTGATTTTTAACACTGAAGGAAAGAACTAGCCTCAATGCAGGCAGAACTGGGGGAGAGACAGGCTGCTTGAACCAAGGTCACAGGAAGTGAACGAGAACCTGTGTATAGAAGAATATTTCATTGACAAATGGGGGCGAAGCAGAGCAGTAGACCAAAACAGTTTGTTCCGAGGGCCCCCTACTCAAATTTCTGTATGTCTGACTTTAGACTAGCATTTAGTCTGCTCCTTAGAGTGCCCATTAGTGTCTGGAGTGCATTAGGTGTGCTTCTGGAACAAAGTTTTGGGCTGCTTTCATCTGAAGGGAACCTAGTTTGCACACTTTGACACTGCTCTGTGAGGGGAACCAAAATCTGGTGAGGATGACCAAGAGACTGATTTCAGATGCAACTCCTGATGCAAAATAGGGCACTAATGTAGGTGCACCTGAAAAATGGCTTTTTCCTTTTTTTTTTAACTTTTAAGGGGCAGGATAGGTATTTCATTCCCTTGTGAGCAGCTTGTTCTCCTAGTTTGTCTTTAAGAAAATAAAAGTTGAGCATGGAACTCACTCCTCTTGAGTTAGGGGCAGTACTAATGGCAGGGCATAACAGAATGGGCAGCGATAATGGCAAAGATTGCATGGATCTGTTTTGGAAAAGACAACTGACAACAACACACTGCAGGCAGCACTTCCGTGTGTTCTCCCTCTGGGAGTCCTTATTCACTGTGTTGCCTTCTCTCCTCCTTTACTTTGGCTGCAGCCAAAACTTACTCGTTATTCGGCTGTTAAATCTACCTCTCTCATTTAATCACGTATCTTCTATTAACTTGGAAAAGCTTAGTTCTACTCTGCATAGAATAAAAGACTTGGAACACCAACAGACAAAATGCAGAGCACAAAAGTTCATTCTCCTGAGCCTATCCTTAATCAAGGAAATAAGAAGTGTTGAAAATTTTAGAAAGAGGAAAAATAATACATTTCATGTATTTCTTAGGCTCTGCTCCTTCTCTAGTCCTAGTGTGTTGGCAACAGATTGGTAAGTTAGTGACTTCAGTTGTTTTGAGAAAACCTTGGCATTCTTGCATAAAACTACAAAAAAGGAGTCAAATTTTTAAGGCAGATGTAATGTATCATTTTGAGTTGGTGGAGATGCCATGACATGAAGCATATTTGGCATATGGCACCTTCATTTGTTCTACAAGAGAAATACTAAATGTAGCAAGGTAAAGTCACTTGATATCGTGAAGGAATGACACTGCCACCTGAGAAACTGTCATTCCTATGACACATTAACATTGCTATGTTCAATTTACTACAATCCACGAATCAAACTTAAATCTGCCAACCAGTTCTCCTTTTAGGACATTCATTCATGCATTCATTCAAAAAAAATCTGCCACCCCAAAAACCAACTGAAGTGGCTAAAGGGATCCTGATTTTGGTTGTGCCTCTTGGCCTCAGTGATTAATCATATCAAATCATCAAAACATATATCCTATATAATATCATATCATTAGAGTGTCAAGAAAGCAAAGACAAGTCTTTTTTTATTTCAACTATTCTCCCCAAATTTTGCATGTCATGCTATGCTTTATGGGTATGCAGCAGGTTGGGCTGCTCCTATGCTATAAATATTCCTCTTACATAACCAATTAATCAGCTAAAAAGTCAAAGAAAGCAACTATTTTTAGTGTAATATTGCTAGTCATGCTTCTGCAGGGTTATTTTTTGCTTTTAAATAAAAGGAGTTCTTCATTCTGCAGTTCTTTCCCATCAATGTGTGGGACCGTGCCAATTCAAGCAACATTTCTATATAAAGAACCCTGATTAATGATCCAAAATTCCAAGCAAGCTTTATTGTCTCAGTGTTGCTACTCAAACTGCTTGCATAGCTTCTGTTAAAAGATTCAGGCTATTCATATATAATACCTAAAGTGATTTTCAGGCTTTGTCTCTTTCAGCCCAAAAAGAAAGAACGAATCAAAGAATTCTGAAGAAGAAAAAAAAATCATGTTATGCAAAACTCCATGATTTTTCATTCAAAAATGTTTTGAAAACAATTTTTTGCCAGCTTTCAATCCTTCTGGATGTGGACTTGGCTTCTTAAATGTCTTCTGCCAACTAACCAAAGGCAAGAACTACAAACTGGTCTATGGAGCCAATCCTCAATTACTTCAATCTGGAATGACACATTTTCATTCAAACTGTGACTTTAATTCTTATTTTGAAAATTATTTTTAAGATCTGTATCCCCAAATCCTGTATTAAGAGCAAATCAAGGCTGTGAATTATGAAGCTGCAGGAATTGACATGCTTTCTTTGTTGATAGAGAGAAAACTGAGCAGTAAAGCAAAATGAGTCTGAAAAATCTGAAACCCAGAATGAAAAATTTAATGCTAGATGACCTGAGTTCACGTAGTTCCCCTAGTTTCAAAGCAGAACCCTCCTCCTGAATATATTACACTTCTCCCTTAAAAATGATCTGGTAGCAGCTTCAATTCCTGGGACAGGAATTAGTGCTGGATCTGGTTGATCACTAGCGGGGTCTGGTGGGGAGCTTGTGACTCTCATTCCAGATTAGCCTGGGCACCACAGATCATACTTGTGTCATATTTGACCACCCCTTGAGGAGACCTCGTCTTACACTTCAAATTATTTCAGGGATACCTACATGGGAGCACATTCCACCCTCAATGGATGTGAACTCATGGACCTGTCGACAGAGAGAAGAGCTCTGGGTGATACAAGAGGTCCACTCTGGTCCCCTGAGCATGGGGCTCTGACTCCAGGATCTTTCTATTACACTAAAAATACAAAGGTGTTTCATGCCTCTGAGGGATGGACACTAACAGGAGTGATAAGGGCACTCTCTCTAGCCTATAAAAGTGCACCAGGGCCAGAGCACAAAACTCAACAAATGCAGCCTTACTTATGGGCGCCACCTCCTCATTAATAACATCCACATGTATAAAAACACCACAAAATAGAATTTTTTTTTTCAAAATTTGTTTGCTTTCTCCTCTAGGATACAGATAATTTTTGAGCAAGGCAAGGGTCTGTTTGTATAGAATGTTGTGGTCAAGAAGGTATTGCAGCTTTTTTCAGTCAACAGATGATTCCAGATTAAATGTGCACCACCTGCATCATTCCTAGATGTTTAATTAATACATTACTTTTGTTTTTATTAAACATTGTCATACACAACCAAGTGAAGAGAATTTTCCTGGGTTTATTTACATGTAAGACTGGATTTAGATATGGGAGATTAAGTACACTGGGGAAGAAAGAACAATGGACGATGACAGTGATGACAAGGGTAAAACAATTGTTTGAAGCAGCAACACAGTATTTGAAAAGCAGGACCTCACCAGAGACAGCCTGCAGTTTTAAAAGGATCAAATGGCTCATGTTAGGTTAAGGGTAACTTGCACACGAAGCAAGATGTGAGTGGCAACGGACTGTGCTGTCTGGCTGCCAAGATTTACCGAAGATAAAGGCAGCAAGCTAAATCATTTTCAGGGGAAATCCACCTCAGGATCTAGGAAATTCTTGCTCTGTCTGATCTGTGTTCTACATCAGAAGCACAAGAGAGGAGTCGGTCTTTGAAGAAGAGAGCAGTCTGTACAATATTGAGGAAGACGAGCAGTGGGACAATATGATAGCCCTGTCAAAACTAGAATTGTCCTGCTAATACAAATCCCATCTGGCAGGCTGGACATATATGCCCTCTCATCCTGCCACAACCAACTCAGGCCACAGCTCAAAGACTATCATGACAGGCAATATGCAGTTTTGTAATTAGCTCTGTGGAAAAACCCAACCACCAGAAATTCTCTGTCTTCTCAGTAGCAGTTGTTATTCTTCCCCCAAAGAAACTGGAGAAAAATATCACTTTCAGCTATGTTAGATTCTTAAAAGAAGAAGTGAGGAAAGTCCACAGAGTGCAATGAAAACATTTAAAAAATGCAAATAAGGGCTGACATACAACAGAGAAAAAGGGAAAAGCTTTTTCCCAGGGAACATCAATGCCATTACTGAGTGTAATCCCAATACATTTACAATAAACCCATTGCCTTGAACAACTCCTCTTCTTTTGGAATGACCGTTTGAAAATAGTTATATATCACAGTAGTGCTATATTAACAGTTGACTTCTCTATGTAATTAACCTAATTGTATTATTGAAATAAGTTTGAAATGTATATACTTCCCACAAAAATGGGGCAATAATAAAAACCCTGTGAGAAAGCCTCGCAGATCTGTCTTAATCTTATCAAATTTAAACCTGCTGAACCCAAGTCTTTCTCATCAAAACACACACAACGAACAAGGGAGGTTTTTAAATCCACGATTAGCAAGAAAATTATTTCTTCAAAACAAATTTATATTACATTACTGCTTATACTGAGCCAAGACGACTGCATGTTAAATTTTGCCAGCATGCTAAAAGTGGTGTCAAGAAATAAGAAAAGATACCACCATCAGGTTCATTTAATGGATAAAACATGGAGTGAGCAGCAGCAGAGATAAGCACCCTGGAGGCTGTTTGGTTTGTCACGACGAGCACACGCAGTAATCCCTGACAGTCCTTCTTGGTAAAGAGAGTGGTTTTTTTCCCTAATGCGGAGCAAAGCTGTGGTGATTGCTGCTTACTAATGCATTAGACTTTTAACAGTGTAAACATGAAGGCAGTAATTCAGAGAACACTAAACTTGAAAGACAGAGCAGACTTGTAAAGTTAATTTGATTTACGGCATAATCAGGAGCAGAGTTCTCTTGCTTTCCCTTCCAATCTACATCTGAGCCCAGAAAAATCAGATTTCTGCCTTCCCACAAATCCAAGCAGATTTCAATCCCTTGTCTTCTACGGATGTAAGAAGAGCCAAATTTGACCCAGACATCCTTTGGGGGAATCACTGATTTTGCTTCCCAAGTTGTCTACATTACACTGCCATCACCATTGTCTTCTTGGAAAAGCTTCAAGAGTATTTCCAACACACCAGGCATTTTTCAAACAAAAAACAGATGCTGCCTGGATTTGAGACTCCTAAATAGTGAAGACAGGATGACAAACAAGAGGTGAGGTACCAGGTCATACAAAACCACAGAATGGTTAGAGCTGGGAGGGACCACTGGAAGTCACCTACCCAACCTCCCTGTAGTATAAGCAGGCACATGAAAAAAACCCAAAACAAATAGTGTGAGTCATGGTACAGCCACAGCCAGTCAGCTCCTCTCCTCAAATCAGATGATGCCACTACAACAAACAACTCTAATTGTGCTTCCTTCATTACTGCTGGCCAGTTTAAAGCTCAGCATCTCTGGCCTCCTCTTCCTCATTTGCTACAAAAGGTGGTCTCCATTCCCCATCCCAAGCACTTCCTCGTGGGCTCCAGAGGTCATTTCTGCATTTGTGCAGGCCTCCACAGACGTGCGTGGCCACGTGGGGTGGGATGTGGAGGCCGGATAGAGAGAGGAACGCTTGGTGTGGGTAACAGAGGCAACCTCTTACAGCAAAGGAAGAGGAGGCTGAAGGCACCTGGATCTTATCTGGCTGGCTGCAGCAAGGCCAAGCACAGAGAACTGCAAGCTAGGGCCAAGACTGAAGCATTTCCAAGGAGAAAATACAAAAAGCTCTCAGCCTTTCAAGGCTGTAAACTCTTTCCAGGAGTGTGGAGGTGCGACGTATGGTAGTACTATGCATCCACCAATCACTGCCTCAAGCTTGCTGTGCAGGAGGGACCTCATCCTGTTATGTATGGATTGATCAGAAGACGAGCTGGTGCCATCGATACTGGACAACATGAAGCCAATGTCGAGGGATAACACCTCCTGAAAGACGAAACCCACTGCCTTTCTGACCGTCTGTAGACCATGTACACTATAGGAAGAAAATGCCTAGCATTTCTGCTTTTCCCCTTTCACTGACCCAACACACCTCGGCCACAAGTAAGTAATATGACTGCATGAATTTAAGCTTCTATGAAGTCGATAGCACATACACGTCCTCTCAAAATATTGCTGATACGGTTTACAGGGTCAGCTTCCAAAACTACTGCAGGCAACAGTTTGTGACCATTCCTAGTACAAAAGCTCACCCATCTCCTACTGCACCTGATGCAAGAGGTATGCATAAACAGAAACAAAGCAAAGAAACATGGACATCTGCGTATGTGCCTGCTAATGGTTGCACAGCTATCAAAAGAAAACAGAGTTAAACCTGGCAGATTTTACCACAGTCAGATGCATACAACATGGCATAGACCTGCTCAAGAGAAAAATAGCAAACAGTGAAGACGCTAAAACAGAACACTGTAAAACAGAACATGCAGATAGCTACTCTGTCTAATTCAGAAGCATCATCACGGAGGACAATGACACTGCTCCAAGGGGACCATGAGGGGGACCGTGCTGGCACCACAGGCCCAGAGAAACACAAAGCCTATGTGAAGAGACAAGGTGCTCTCCTGAGATTGAAAAATCAAACTGTTCTGTACCCATGCTCTCTGTCCTGCTCTATGCAACAGAGATGTGGACCTTAGAGAAAGCTGCCAGGCAAGGACTCAGGCTCTGAAACAAACTGTTTATGGGTAGTTGAGGAGATGGCATAAGAAATGAGATAATCATGGAGAGGATCTGTATGAGGAAGAGTCCCTGGCACAGTAATCAGGAGAAAGCATGAACTGCTGGGCACACCTACCAGATGAAGGACACGCATTTGCAAAAGAGACTGTATCCTTTGGCCAGAAAGGTTTGGTCTGTTGTGTGGTGAGACAACGCAACAGAACATTCAGGTAGTGCTTTTAAGATGCCATGTGCCAAAGCTGATTGAGAGCCTTGCTGAATGAAATGTTAGGAGCCCAGTTCTATGCTTATTAAGCTGTGATGGTGCTACCAACCTCCCTGCCTCTCTTGGCCACCAACAAAACACTTCCCTGACCCACGAGGCACATACCACCCACTCCAGTAAGTTGTTGGGAAAGCCTGGCCCCCAGGCAGATAGGACTGGTGTGAATGAGTACTCTGTTAACAGGTTGTGGTGGGGTAACTCCTTTTGGGTTACCCCTCTGCCCCCCTTTCGTGCCCTGCTTTGGGGTGTCACAGGATGTAGTCTCACCTGGGATCCAGGTGCAAATTGCTCTGGAGCTGCGTGCACCTCAGGGGTCACAATCAATTAGCTGTGGGATGACACGAAGAAGGAATGGGAATCCAAAACCCGAAAGTGGTATGTCCTTTCACCTGTATCGTGTCAGCTACAGAGAGACTGTACCCACTCCTTTATACTGTCTAGACCAGGTGGGGCTGGCAGGGCCACAGGATTTGCTCTGGCAGGGAATGGTGCTGCTGGGGGAGGGCAGCAGCGAAGTGAGACCACCCCTCCTACAGAAAGGGGGTGGCGAGGCCAGGGACGTGCACTGCCCCTGCCTCGTTGCAGGAGGTGTTAGCAGGCAGCCCTGGCAAAGGCCTCCTCTCTCAGCACAGCTCCCAGGCAGGCACAGCCACCCCAAGCAGCAGTTGGTTGGCTGCACATGTGCACACACACAACTGCAATTGTGTGACACACAAGTCACAACTACGCGACTTCAGCACAATACGCGTTTTCCAGCCCGAAGACAAATGCGATCTCCTGCACTGCTGTACGTGTGGCATTTCATTCATCAGATTTTCCAAATGGAAGACTTGTCATATAAACAAAATGAGTGCATGTGTGTCATTCTGCTGCTTCTGAATGCCCTGTGAGAGAAACACAGCAGAACACATGTTATTTATCAAAGTCCTGATGGGGAGGAAGGTATATTGGTGGCATCCTCTAAATATACTCCATTTCTGCTACTTTCTCTGCTCTCAGTGACAGCAAACATCATTTGACAGAGACCAGAACATGCTTGCTGTTTTTCCATCTACAATCTAGCCTTTTTCTAAAAAAAACTAAACAAAACCACCATGGGTGAGATTTTCAAGAGCACTCTTGCTGAATTCAACCTCCCTTTGCTCACATTTGATTCAGTGGGAATTGATGCCAGTGCTGAACCTTTTAAAATTCTTATCATGTATTTACATTACTCTTTTACAGGTTTACTTTAAATAATAACCATGTATAACATATGCTGTATATATGCAAAGCACACTTTCGCCTCTCCTGGCACTGAACTTTACAGATAATGATCCTCCAAAACACTTGCCTTTGCAAGCTGAGCAAATGTCTGATACATGGGAAGAAAGGAAGTGAAGGAAAGGAACCGGACTGAAACCACACTGCACTGTGGAAAAGGTGATGAGGAAATGAAACAGATGGTCTGAAGGGTATTGATGAATCTTTGGCTCATCTATAAAACGCAACATTTTTGGAAAACACTACTTGAAATAACGCGCATTAGGACTTTCAGTGAAACTATCTCCTTCAACCACAGGTATCTGACACAGACATAAGTATGTTTCAGATTGCATTAGTTCACTTAAGAGGAAGCTGTTAGAAATACATCCATATTTGATAATAACTATGGAGCCAGTTTTATACATACCAGCTGCAACAAGGCAACTTGAATTAATAATGTACATTTCAAGCGTCAGCTACAGCGCAGGGGCTATCTGAAGAGAGAAACTCCTGCTTTCAGAGTGCTGCAGTCTGTCTCACAGTAGTGCATTGCTTGTGAAAAACACTGTGAACACACATGTCCCAAGTGGGGCTCCCTGGGCACACCTGAAGCTGAACTGGTTTCTTACTAGATCATGTGGTTCCCCAAAAGTTCCCCAGAATGGGGAACAATGTTGATGGGCAGATGAGCTGGGAACAATCACTACTGAGCCTCCAGATGAGCCAGCAAGTTCGGGAGCTGCCTGTTTCTTAACTGGAGAAGCCAGGATACACCAATATAATATCTACATTGTCAGGGATTCTGAACAGAAGTAGAACAAATTTTTGAAATGTCAAAACTTATTGGAAACTAGAAACTCGTGGTTTCACCTAGTCCTGCCTTCAACCGGACACACTTTGAGTACACAGAGTCTGATCTGAGATGGGGATTTCTGTTGTGCTCTTGAGGAATGATTTGAGATTTCTAGACCTTCTTCTACTAGTGGAATTTAGATATCACTCCTTAAAAGGCCAAGCTGATCACATCAAATGCAATGAACAGAACAAGTGCTGCCACATAAGCAGTCAATAAACTACCTGTACATATGTCAGAACATATGAATACACGTGCACCATTATTCAGAAGTGGTCATGACTGTCACACCTGGTTTTAATAGCATTACCAAAATACACTCTTACACGCGCTGTGAAAAAAAATCACATCAACTCTATATCTGCCCAGAAAAATGCCCGAAAGATGTACAGCTTGCAATCCCCTCAAGTTTCTTGACACACCTTATATAATTTTTTGAATGCTCTCAAGTTCCTTTGACCTTCAGATGCCATATATTGATTGCTCAGTGAAGTTAAACCTGCTCCTCTCAGCATCCTGCACCCACGCTCAGCCCTGGCAGAACTTCTATCATCTCTTGTCATCAGCTGCAAGAGCAACTCTCAAAAGTAAGCCCTCTCCACTGTTTTGCAGCTTATCTCTACATTAGCATTAGCTGAATGCAAACATAGATAAAGGGGGGATTTTTATAGATGCCCTAATAACAGAGGCTACTTATTCGCTGAGCGTAAGCTTTCTTAAAACAAGCTTTGAAAGGATCATTTCCCCCATCCCTCTCTGCTGAAGTGCTGCTAATACTGCTAATTCAGACTAGATGATTTTACCCTTGCCTGAATCCAGCACAAGTCTCATGTACTTTTGCAGGGGGATTAAATAGGTTTTAAAGTATGTTTAAAAAACCTTCTCACAGCTCTGCTCAGGGAAGGGTGAATTTTATCCACTTTTTTTTTTAAGTCCTTGTTTATGTGCATATTCATGGGTTTTGATCTTGTCAAGGTTGCTAGATAGCCTTTGACAATTTTGTAGCATTCAACGTTTTTTGAAAACATTACCTGAGGTAAAGCATATTGCAAAATCAGACACTCCTTCAATCTTCTTCTCTCTGGTTTAATTTAAAGGCAGTTTTGATGAGGTTGGATTTATGTGTTATTATTTACAAATAAACATTTTGTCCTCTCCTTTGGAAATTTTCTTTTTTTCTTTTCTTTGAAACTAGATGCGTCTTTTGTTTTCTATTTATGAAACCTTTTACAGAAAATGATTACTTTGTGTATGGGTCTTTGGTGGCACATAGAGCTTCTACAGATACTACTTTAATTAGGCTGCTTGGTTCCATTTCATTTTTAAATGGCTATGGCAAGGACCTTGTGTTGTGATCTGCGAATGGAAGAGAATGTCTGCTGAGGATTCTTCCCTTCTAGAAGTAGTGTATTAATGAGATATTTTCTTAATAACAGCCTTGCATCAAGTCCTGTAATCAGAACATGAGAGACACCCAAACCAGCAGAAACATTCATTAATTCCAGAAGTCACCATTTCAGTATTTCATTTAAATATAATTCCAAAAGGAATTTAACATTAGCAGTGATTTGGAATTAAAGGGTGTTTATGTATTACAGTTAGAGATACAATTAACGTTATTGTTTCATATACTGATGGGGTTCCTATCTGTAAGGCTAGTCTTCTTTAGAAACAAAAACCCAAAACCTGTTAGATAGAGGGCTGCATTGTGTTGGAGTAAAGAAGCAATTTAGTACAGGACTTTAAAATTGTTACTTGATCATTCTTCAGTTTGTCCTAACCAGTACTGAGAAATTAATTGGTGCCTGACTTTATACAATAGATTAAAATAATTCAAATTTAACACCTGTGAACTCCTTATGAAGTCTTTCCAAGCAGAGAAATAAGTGTGTTATTCAACACTCCCGACACAGTGGTGCAATATGATCACACCATCTCCATCCAAACTCTCCAGGATGAGAAGACTAAAACATTAATTAAAACAAAACCCAATCATATACCTCATCATATTACTGTAGCTAGAAGATAAAATCCTCCTGGGAGATGAAGAGACAGATCTACAAACTATTAATGCAAGTTCTCCCTTCTATGTTCACCAACCAATCCTGTTAACACTCCTTATGGAATTAAAAGCAAGCAAAGATTAGACAACTCAGAAAGGTGTATGTGGGGTTTTTTTGATCTACACGCCATTATTTCCAAAGCAAGAAGAGCATGATAACAAAACTATGTTACATTAATGTTATAATCAGCATTGGATTTCATTACTGTATGGAAAGATTTTATTTTTAATAGGTGCTAGCATACATACAATAGGTAATGTAAAAATTCCATAGATCTACCTCTGTATGTAATGAATGGGAGAGGAAAACTAAATTTTTATCAACAGATTTCATAAGGGTCATCTACTTGCATCTAATCCAAAACTGTCTCTACACTAATTTCTTACTTTGGTCAGCCCACAGCTTTTCAAAATACTTATCATTTGGGCTAGTATGGTTAACATTTCACCTCATCTGATAACTTGCTTCAGTTAAACCCCTTAAACCATCCTCAAGCCATGAAGAAAAGTGAAAAAATACAGTTTACTACTGTTTTCTCAACAGGAAGAAAGCCCTTGAAACGCTGGTAAACATGGTGAGCACCTTTACTGGTGACAGTAAGTGCTCCTGACTTGAGGAAAACTATAGTGAAGGTGGTTTAGAAAGCACACTGAGGAACAAAGCACAGTATTTCCCAAAACGTATGGATATCCACATAAAAATATTGTCTAATACGCAGTACAAACCCCTCACTTAAGTATAGGGGTAAGTATCTGCAAACCCACCAGTAAAATACATTTCTCAGCTCTACAGAAGAGATGAGCAAGTCAATCAGCTGCAGAGCAAAGACTTATTTTCTGCAAACCAAGTACTGCCTGTCAGTCTCTCTTACACTTCTCTGCAGCCATCAAGGTTCATTTGAACAATCTGATTTGTGCATGAGGCATTATAGATCAAATTTGCCACTGGTACAGAGTCTCCTTTATTTATTCTTTACAGAATAAAATAACTACTGAAATGACCTAGAAGTTCCCCTTCTCTCACTCAAGCAAAATGAATTTCTTGGGAATAATGGGCCTGATTCTCATTATCACTAAACCATGCCTCTCCTCCTTCATCCTGACAGAGAATCGCTTTACAGTGAATGTAATGGATTTTAAATTGCAATTTCTACACTAATTTTAGGGCTCCTTTATAATGGAGGAAAAAAGCAAGATAAAGGGGGTTTATCATAAATAAAAATAAGGCCATATGTAGTTCATACTGATCCACTTGCTTCTCACCTTTTGGTTTTTTCCAGCATATCATGCTTAGGAAAATGATTGCATGGATTATCATTTTTAATTTCTGACTCAGGAATTTCAAAATTAGACCCTCAAAGTATGCAGGTCTGATGGTTTTCGGTTTCAAGACTGGGCACTCATCATTCCCCTGAGTTCCTCCCCACTTCGGCCACGGACCTCCTTGTGCCTCACTTTACAGCACAGAAAAGAAGGTCTCGGTCTGTGCCAGATCCACAGAAACTGTCTCCACCTTAAGAATAACTAGAACAACAGCTAGAGCTGCCAAATTAACACAAGAAGCAGCAATCCTGCTCCTTGCAAAAACCTCAATAAAGTTCCATTTCACACCAGCAGTCATCTTGAGGAAAAAAGGCAACGCAGGAAGAACCGTGCCTCAGCAGTAGTGCTGATGGAGACTTTCCACTTGCCTTTTGCAATCAGACTTGCCTATCTCGCATTGGCCTTTTTAGCCACCAGCGCGCTTGTAGCAAGCGTGGGTAGAGACCGTGCAAATCTTCATGTGCGAAGCCTAGCCATGATGATGATGAATCGACAGAAGAACATCAAGGAGCAACACTCAACCCTGGCAGGAGAAGGAAGCCACTCTGATGAATCATGGAGGGCTCCAAACACGGTGACTCCTGCAGCCCTTTGCTCTCTACTAAGGGAAGTGGCAATTACTGTTCACTCCATGTAATCCTGTCCTGATGCTCCTGGAAAGGTGCCAGTGTGTTCCCTCGGGGGAAAGTTGGGGCCTTCTGTATTAGCTTGTTCTTTGTCCAAAACACCTATATTGGGCGTTCACCTCAACGCTTTCTCAGCAAATGTTCAATACATTAATCACTTTACAACTTCGAGGTTAACTATTTATTTTCATTGTCACTTCTTCTTTAGGAAAAAATTGATGCATTGAAGAAGGGAATGTGTCATCAAATACACACAATGCAAAATTCAAACACAGAGACTTACGACTATGAAAGAACATAGATGGGAAATAGTCAATTAGGGTTTAACAATGATACAGAGTTTAATTCTGCAAGATATCCTAGATTTCTGATGGGAATACTTCACAAATGAAAAAAAAAACTTTTCAATTTAAATTAAATTAAATTTCCAATTAAGTCACAGAGAGCTGTACTCCAGCAGGAAAACCTACTAAAAATCACATATTTCTTGGCTATGAATTAAACATTTAGTACAGTTCAGTCTACAGTGACCCAAGATAGAAGGACAAAAAATACCTTCTGGGTTCCCCCCCCACTTCTATTTTAAACCATGTGTTTTATAATGAAATGTTCCAGGAGTGAGTTTAAGCAAGATTTCCTACATTATACAGAGTTATACCTTTAAAGTTTACTTCAGAAAACAAATTTGATAGTCAAGCTACTTGTGTCATAGAGTTTGATACATTCATAAATATTTAACATCTTTTATGCAATAAAATCAAGTGACAGGCCAAAATAGCTCCTAAGACTTTACCATGAATTAAAAATGTGAAAATAATGGATTTTCTGGGTTGGTAGCTGAAGTGAAAATTTTAAGAAAAACTGTTCTCATTTGAGCTGAGTATCTTTTTGTTTGGTTGGTTTAGGGTTTTTTTGTGTTGTTTTTTTTGGGTTTTGGGTTTTTTTTGGTTATGGGTTTTTGTGGGTTTTTTTGTTTGGTTTAGGTTTTTGTTTTGTTTTTTTGTTGTTGGGATTTTTTGTTGGGTTTTTTTTTCCAAAAAGAAGGAATACTAAATGAACAATAATACTACATTCATCAAAACAATAATCCAGTGTTTTGATATTATAATAATTTTATCCCTTGAAAGAGTAAGAAACTAAAGAAAATTTTTATATGAGGAAATTCTTTCACATTAAAAACCTACAACATTTTTGAAATTTTGGAATCAGCTATTTCAACATTCCTATTTTTTTTATTTTCTCCAGTTAAAGGAGCTGGTTCTGTTCACCTCTACACCAGCTTCTTTGAGGAATCTGCTAGCCACAAACAGAAAAGTAACCAAGCTCAATCAATAATACGCCAAACTTTTTTTTTTAAAAAAACCCTCAAATCTCATGAGAAATTTACCTCTCAATGGAGTCAGGATTTCTCCTTTTGTCTTTATCTACACAATAAAGATATTGTGCTTTTTGTAGAAAGAACTGAGAGCAAACCTGGTACTCTGAATTTTTAAGCTACACTGATAGAGATTTTATGCATTACGCATTTTTCTACGATCTGTTATTTTCGAACTCTTGGTCCAGAAGTCACATTGTTGTGTGAATCAGCCGGGAGGAAAAAGCTGATGTCATCCAAGGAAACATAAATCCCTACAAACTTCTTGCAGTGGCAGTGATGATGACAAGATAACCAACGCTGCAAGAAGCAGCACACCCCTCATGGAGCGGAATGTTGGAGGTGAGTCCTAGGGTATTTCTGTGTGCACCTCCATCAGGGAGGCAGGGCTACTTTATCCTCAAATGTGTCATAATTGTGGGAACCTGGGGAGGTAGGGTGGAGAAGTGCAAGTGCATCAAACACCCCATTCCTAGCCCTGGGGGACTGTTGCCAAGCTGTTACTCAGATCAGCAAAGACTGGGAACAGGTTCTTTTCCGAATTTCTGACAGAACACATTTCTCAACCACTCAGGTTTTCAGGTGTCGAGTATAGGCATCTTTTTCCCTTATCTTGGCTGACAGACCATAAGTTACCAGACAGCAGGAGGTGACATCTATAATATGTCCTTAAATCTTTTCTCTGCCTCAATGAGAAGACCACATCTCTTCTACTTTCACATCAAGTCATCTAGAAGGAGCAAAGATTTTGCTGCCTCAAGTGCTTTGAAATGCCACACATGGATCCAAACGCAGTATCACACCTTTGCTTTTATTAGAAAAATATTTGAAAATATTTGCCAACACAAAAGTAAATATTTTTATGTAATAAGAAAAAGGCATAAGAAGTTGGAACAGACACCATCCCTGACAAAATGCCTTTTAAGAAAATTTTGTCACTTTGAAGTGTGATTACTTGAAGTATTATTATAGTGTGATTTCACAGTGTAATTAGTATCATATGCACCTCTTCTACTAAAGCACCTTCTGTAACATATGCTGAAGTCATAAGCCATAATTCATTTTATCTAATTTTCAATTTACTGTGTCAGCAAATTTCAGTGACATAATGCTACAGAGCAACATTTCTGTATATTTATTACTGCAACCATGATACTGAAGTGTGAAGACACCTTGCAAAAACCTATAACCTCTCATAAATGGTGCTTTTTGAGAGGAAAAAAAATCCACTAAGTGAATAATATGTAATTTGCAGTTACAGGTTCTGTGATTGCTGTTCAAAACTACAGTAATTATTTACATATGCAACATGCTTGGCACAGCAGCAAGAGACAACAGACACAGAAAGCGAGGCATTTATTTGACTAGCTAGACATCTACATGTAAGCTAACTTCTCTACATTCCCTTGCTGGTTGGTGGGAGAGTTACATGCTTTTAAGGATTTATCTTATTTTAAAGGGACATTTGGGGAGGTCAGACTAATTCCACCTAAAAATAGCCTATTTATTTCAACTGAGTGCAACTGGAGCCTTGAATCACTAGTTCACATGACCACATCTGTATTAGAAACATCTAATAGCAGGTCCACCCAGAAGACAAGAAATGGTCAAACAAAAAGTCAGAGAAGACAAGTTTTAAATATAACTTCAGTGGAAAATTCAGACCTTCCTCACTTCTCCAGTAACTTCATTATGACTCTTGCTTTCCTCCCAACTACACTTCTCATGAGAACAAGCATATGACATGGAAACATGCATGTGATATAGACAAGAAGTCCAAAAAATCCTTTTTATATTCCAATAGCAAGAGCACCTCGGCTTCCTGACAGAAGACGAAGTACCTATATAAAGAAAGTCATGTTTAAAGAAAAATACGGGGAACCACAAAGATTTATGGCTGCATTCTAGCATATGGGCTAATGGGAACAATATATACAGCTCAAAAAGGCCAAAATTGGCCATGACCGTGATTGGCATCTTGGAAAGTTTGGAAAAATAAAGCAAGCTAGGAGTCTGTAAACGGTAAGAGAAAATACTTATTCCAGTGAGGATGCCCTGCTGTCACCCACCACGAAGGTGGCTGCACTGGCACCAGACAGGCAGTGGTACCCCAAGGTGAGCCCCACCACAGTATAATCCTCTTTCCCCTTTTTCTTTTTTTTCCTTTAAAAGTAAATTACTTGTGGACAGGAGTTCCTGATTACTCTCCCATTCTATCCATGCCCATATTCTTACTCTGACCATCAATTCTTATGACCATTCCCACGACATATAAGCATATTCTTCCACTGAGAAACAATCTATACTTACAGATTTACTATTTCAGATAGCTTAACTTTGAGATAATCTTTGTTTATAAGGAAGGTATACTTGCATTCTCTCATTTTCTCACAATCATTGTTTCTTTTAGTTAAATCCAAGATTGAAAGGTCAAAATCAAAAGAGGAAAAGTTGAATAGTAGAAAACTAAAGGAAAATCCTTAAGTGAAGAGTTACACAATCCATTGAACTCTTTCTGTTTGTGGAAGCAAAAGCAAATTGCTTCTCTCAATAAAGAATGGCAAATTTTGCATATTCTTTCAAGACCTGTACTGGCTCTCACTATATTCTGGGGCCATTTCCACAGGTTTCAGTGATGCAGGATAAGACCTCAAAAAGTTATCCGAAAAAGGAACAGTGCTGAAATCTGTTTAAATTTAGAGTTGCCTACATGGAAAGAAAAACAAGGCATAAAACACTGGTGTGGAAACAATCCAGTGTGAAACAGACTATTAGTCTGTGATTGCAGGGAGACGATAAATGTTTCATTCAGTAGGCTTTTAGCACAGAAGTTTTAGTATCAATAACTTATGTCTCCTCTTTATTCTGTTTTCATTTACACTGCAATTTTTAGCCAATTTTTCATTATGTTATGAAGCATTCTTGGTCATTTTCTGTGTTGATTTGCAACAGCACTGCCTTGTTAACAAATTATTGTAAGAGATCGGGTATTCAAAAAGGAGGTTTTTTATCATCCTTCTATAATCTTCCCACTCTTTCTCTTTCTTGCTACTATCAAAATATTGAGGAATTTACAAACCTCAGTTATCTTCTGGTCTCATACATGGAAATGAAATAACTGAGGAAGGAAAAATAAGCTTCCAAAGTGTTTATCAATTCATTATATTAATGCCATCTGTCCCACAGCTACGATGTCAGGGTTTTTTTTCCTTCTTCATTAAGGCATAGTTCGTTTCCATGAGCTGCTGCTTAAGATACTTGCTGGAACACTTAACAGCTCTCTCATTTGTTTGGTAGTTTTATAGGCCTCTTGTGCTGGAGCAGAGGTACAACAGCTTGCAATGCAGGAAAAGAAAAGATAAAACTACCCCGCTGTGCAGATTTAGTCAATTTTCACTGGCTCTCGCACAGAAAACAAATTGCAACCCCTCACAAAGAGTTCTCTCTCTGCACTGGCAGCCCTGACAAATGCAGACAAAAATGAGTAAATCAGGCAACTTCACATCAGGAGGAAAAAAATGGCTACTGCTCCAACAGCTGCTATCATAATTAAGAACAGATTTCATCACTAAACTCTTGCTGGTTGTATCTGCAGCAAAACAAATACACAGATGTGGCACATTTGCATACTGAAAAATGTGTGCCATGTAACTGAAACAAATTTGCTTTTTCAGCTCTTAAATATTCACTTTTTACTATGAAACAATGGGGGTGGTTTGCATGCTAATCCTCTGTCTTTGCTCATCAAACGCATTCAATCAGTATATGAAATATAATGCAACGCTAATATCTAATAAGTCCACATTTCAGTCATGCAATCCAATACCAAAATTTGCTATCATGTCCAGTAAGATACAGTTTTGAATGGCTTTCTGAACTGTCCTCAGGCACTTTTATTTGTAAATGGCATGCCTTAAAAGGATGCTTTTGAAAAGGGAAAATATGAGAATTACTTCTTTTAATCATGACACACACAAAATTTATTGCCCCTTCATTTATCCACACATTTTAAAAGGTCACCTGGGATCATCTAGTAGAGAAGAAATGCATCCCTTTCAAAGTGAAAAGGGTATAGCATCATGCCCTGTGAAAGCAGGGTGGAATTATTAATGCAACAGTGACTGAATTCCCACAACTACAGCACGTCCATCAGAAGTTGCATGCAGTATCTTGAGAGACTCTCTTAAAACACAATGACACTCTAGCTTATCTTCTCTTCATTTCAAAGACAGTTCTTCCTTAGCTATGGCCATTTCATAGCTAAATAACCTAGCTGGTTTTATCCAAACTGTCGTAACAGTTTTTTGGAATTGTTTCCTGTCTGTAAATCTGTGATAATTAAAGAAAGAATGTGATTTTCAAGGTCCATAGACTGTTTAAAGAGCAGATCTGCAGATAACTTGAAGAACAGTTTCGCCTTAGATTTATTTTAAGCCATCCAGTCATGCCACTATCCTTCCCCTTGTGAATACATTTGTTCAATTTAAATCCCTCTGTAGAATTAATTTGTTTATTTTAAGTACTGTGCAGAACTAGATGATTAAGTTGGAGCACAGTTATTTTTCAGACAGATGCATGTCCGATCTAAGAAGCCTGAATACAGTCCTTACTGTAGGTACTCAAACCTTTGTGACCTCAGTCCTCCTCTCCTGGTACTCATTTCAGAAGCTGATTCACTTCGTATTACAGGCACTGGGATTTAAAATCTGCACGTTCTAATGACACTCACCTTCACGTGGAGGGGTTGAAACATGTAAAGTGTTCCTGCAGATATCTGCATGCACATCTTTGCATGCTAACAAAAGAAAGTTATTGCTTGAGAATCATTTTCTAAAGAGCGGACACCTTTTTAAGGCAAATAATTAATGCCACTGTATCATCCATCAGTGCTATTTCATGGAAATATATAACTATCTGCAAATGGTAAACGTCAAGATTTTAGCAGCAAATCAGTGTGCAAAGAATACAAATGAAATCTCCATTAATAATGAAGCAGCTATACAGCCGGGAAAGAAGAGTAGGGCTGATATGTATGCTTTTTTTCCATGTACACCTTGTTTGTGCTTTGCAGGAAGGGCCTCCAGATAATACAAGAAACTCCCTTTAATGTTCCAGCTGCCTCTACCACGCTCACCTAGTGTGGCAACACTGCTGATGTGACTTGTGCAGCCCCCAAGATAGAACCTGAGCGCTTTCTATTGCTGTTCCTTCCGTACAGAGAGCTGGCCTTGCTCTTCACAGGCAGGGGGAGATACCCACGAGAAACTAACATTACCAGAAACTGAGCCCAGGTCTCCTGAACCTAACCAGCACTGCAGCTCTGTCCTCCTGCACAGGACTACACTGATTCTGCATCAGACAACCCTTTTCTTTCTTGATTTACCTGTCCATTCAGCAAGGGACATGAGAGGTGCCACACTGTATGGGTAGTGTTATGTTTGGAGACGTATATGATGCCAATACTAGATCCTACATGCTGATAATCTCATGTACCCTTAAAGTAAGTGGGCAGTGGGCATCAAACTTGATGCCCAGCTGTACAAGCAGGGGATTCTGCATCTGCAACTTTGCAGGCACAGAAAAGGGAGGCCAAATTAGGACTTCTGCAATCAAGGCTGAATGTGTTTCATAAGCAAAATTCTTAGGCCTATTAGAATAAGCCCTGAGTTTGAACCATGAAATACCTTTGCAATGAAACTTGTTGGCCTGATGTCTTGAAAAACACAGTTTTCCAGATCTGTGCATAACTTTATTATTTGTTCTTTCATAACAATATTTTCATCTTGAAGAATAGCTCTTGAAAGCTGGTTCTTAAAAGGAAACATTTAGAGAAAAATTTAAATATGGTTAAGGGTCTTTCCCATCTTAATGGAAAACAACATATAACAAGTAACTCCTGGATTCTGGGGAGAAAACAGCATCAAAATGACCTGCAAGAGGAATCAATTATGTTTTTGCTTATTTCTTAGCCATAGATGTGCAATGCAAGTGACATGGGAGTAACAGCAAGAATCCCATTTTTGTGCACATCTGGATTCTGTTTCGGTTATCAAGTCCTCATTCCTGTTTGTCTGGAAGATATGTGTACGTTTTTAAGATGAGTTTGCAGAGGTTTCCAAGGGAACTCAGGGTTATGGCTCCTTTTTTCTTTTTCCTACTAGTCTGTGGTTCACTTTATCATAAAGGTAATATCAGTCAAATGTTCAAGCCCTTTGCAGTTCCTTTTCTTTATTGCTTTCCTTTTTTAGGCAGTAAAAAAAAGATAAAAGAAGTAGCAAGCAATCAGAAAGTGTAGCAAAGGCTATATAATCAGTAAATTTGCTTTCTTTTATGTATTTAAAATTATTAATTTCTTAGGAACCAGTAAAGTAATCTCTGCAAAGCTATCTCCCCACAGCACTTAAGTAGGGTATTTTTGTTACATCAGAGCAAACAGGACTCAGCAAAAAATAGTGGGTTGGTTTTAATATCAGAAGTCAGACAACTGAGCATAGCTCCAAGACACTTGTACAAGTATTCCCTGATGCATGCTGCATCAACAGCAGTCAGGGAATTGCTTTGTTTTTGAAGGACACATGCTTTGGGATTTGGGATATGTACAGTACAGATATATTATTCCAACATTGTTTGCATGAAAGTCAGTGAAAGCTTAGTTCACAACTCACTTATAAACTAAAATTCTCAAGTACTTAAAAATATTAGGATGTCTAAACTGTACATCAGTGCCAAGTTTGTTTTGTTTGTATGCGAAGAATTAAAGACCAAGGTGGAGGTATGGGATAGTCCAACCTGGACATTTTTGTCAAGCCTCGTAACTTATATGCATTTTGAAATCTGAAACAAATATTTGATTGCAAATTACTGGGTCGCAGGTAGCCTTCAGTCGCCAGGTATTGTTATTATAATAGAAAAATGGTAGCATTAGTTTAATGTATTGTAATAGCACAGGGTAATGATCCTTAGCTCAGTAGTACTGAAATACCTTGACAACAGCAGTTGAAGTCAATGGGAGCACGGCAAGTATATATAAAAGTGCAGTCTGCAGACCATTAGGCATAATTTCATCACGTCTTTATTGGAATAAAAATTGCACTTAAGCTTCTGCTGTTCTGTTGGCAATTTAGAAACACTCTATTTGTGTACATGAATTTTACAAAGATCTCTGCTAAACTAGAGATTAAACTACTGTTAGTGCGCATGGACTTTGGGAACTTGCATCTGGTAGGAGACCAGCAAGTAAAGAGGTAAATGCCCAGAGTTGGTGGCATGAGACCAGTTTACACCTGTAGAGGCCTGGGTCCCCGTTACATACAAATGAAACCTACCTACATTTTGAGCTGATCTAGGTACTGTCTTTTCAATCTCAGCACTGACACCCTAACAGAGCAGAGGCATTTACAGAAATCTGCTTCGCCTGGAACAGTTCCACAGGTCTACTCACTGGGGGAGAAATGAGATCTACACACGAACAGCCCCCTTGCAAACCACGCCTCTAAGGGTGTGCTATGTGCTAACTCAGGTATTCATGTTTTTGCATAAGGTTTAAAAACAGACACAGCCCTGCTAAGAAAAGCCACAAAGCCTCCAAGCTATCACGCAATAGTTTCCCACTGCCTCAGCTGCATAGGGAATGTGTCGTTTGCCTGCTAACAGCAGAGGTTGCAGACATCCTTGGGAATTCCCAGCTGGGCACTGAGAAGCATCCTGGCTCATCTCTGAGGATGTGGATGTCACCAGAGAGCCCTACACAGCCATCCTCTCAGCAGAAACCAGTGTGTGTGGCTGTGGACTGATGTAGCCTCTGATCCAGCTCTTGGCTTCCAAAAGCAACACAAGCTCTGAAGCTCGTCACCCCTTTGCTGGTGTTTCATTTTTTTGAAAATGCTGTTTCATTTTTTTACTGGAAATAAAACAAGTCAGAGAAAAAATTAAGTAATTTACCATTTTTCTGAAGCCTAGGAGGAAATAATAGATGCTAATTTACTAGCTGACTTCTGTGAGAGGTAGCAAAAGAACACTATCCTAAAAGTCTTAACAACAAATGTGGTTTCAAAGAAAAAAATTCTTAAGAAAATGCTTTGCATTACTAAATGCCAAGAAGGCAAAAGAAATTACTCTAGGAAACAGCCTCATGTCAATGTCAAAATCTTGACAAGACAGGAATAAAAGAAAATTAGGTGAAAGTAAAAAGAAAAGGCTTAGCTTTGTGTGGTCTTTGGAGGATAGAGAAGATAATTGTCAACATCGTTATCATCTGGACACCAGCTATTTCTACCAGGCAAAAAGACAGGGCCCAGTGACCCCAGACTGAAATATAGCACAAGGCCATTATGCATGTCCCCATTACTTGGTGGAACTATTTTCCATTTTTATCTTTCAGTAACACACTTGGGATGTTTAACACCTTGTGCCTTGAATCTCAGCCAAGCGATGCCAGTAGCTGGGAGTCACTGGAGAGTGGGCAACAATGGACAGCACCTGTAGCACTGCCAGCCTTTGCCAACTTGCTGTAAGCTACCTTCAGAGAGCAACTGCAATTTCCAAGCCTGACATTAGCTCAGGAACAACTACATGCTTTGTGCAATAGGTCAGTTTTATTTAAGGGGAAAAAAACCCCAACAAAATCACACCACATCTCTTCCTGCTTGATCTTGCCAAAGTGAAAAAAAAAATCCAACAGGAAAGGGTCGTCCAAGCTCCTGAGCTGGCTGCTTAGTGCTACGGCAATTCTCTCATCCCATATTAGAGGACAAGAACAACAAAATGCTATCAGAGGACTGCCTGGTCCATGCACAGAAAGACAAAAGTAGGCTTGATTATATAGGAAGGCATCAACTCGTTCTCACATTCAGAATATGTCAGAGCAGTGGGGAGAAAATGGCAATTAAAACGAGCTCCACATCATTTGGTTTAGCACAGCTTACTTAACTCATATATCTTCATTTATTTCCTCCCCCTATAAGGCCTCTGGCTCACACTGGTGGCTCCCCTCCTGCCTTATTCTGCACAGCTGCTCTATTCCTTTTAACGGATCTCACACATGCACCCAAGCCACCCGGCCAAATTCCTTCAACCTCCTGCCCTTTTCTGAGACAGAAGTGTCCTTTCAGCTCCAGAGCGTGTCCTCCATTATCAGTAAAAGAAATGCAGTGAGTCCTAACTATCTTTCGCCCCTTTGGAGCCCTTTTGTCAGTCTGCCTTCTCCAGCAAACAGTACCAGACCAATGCTGCCTTTTGCAAACAGGCTGAGTTTTCAGCTTCATCTTCTTCATCCCCTCCTCTTTACCTCACTCTTTCTCCCAAGTATGGTCTTTGCTCACTCTATTAAGACTTCCTTCTCCCCAACACCATCTATGTTTTTCCGTCTGGGTACTTCTCTCAGCATTGTCCCTATCTCTGTTCTTCAGGTGTGATAGGTTAATTTACTTTCCAGGCTTCTGTTAACCTTTCCTCTGCCTTTCCAGGGCTGATAGTCTCTATCACAGGATGCCTCTCGCTGTGCGCTCGTACAGCACCTCGCATAATGAATCCCAACCTCAAGCTTTTCAAAAACATTATCGGGAATTCAAGCTTCTTGTCAAACCCAAAGAAAAATCACATCTGCTGAAGAATAAGCGGGAAAGGAAGAACAGACAGAGCTGACCAGTCCTCACAGCTCTTTGCACCACCCTGCAGTTTCCCTCTATTCTGTGCACTTAACCCTCAGTTGCAATCATGCACCTCAAAAGCCTACCTGAATCAAGACAGCCTAATTTTTAATCTGAGCATATCACAGTTTAATCAAAAAAATGTTGTGTGTGCCTACTACTTCTTATTTAATCTGTGAAATCCAGCCTATAAAACCTGTTGGTGTAAAGATAAGCACTTTATTTAATATCCAATTAAATGTGGTCACCAGAGAAATCACAGCTTATGCAACTTTATCAGAAAAAGATTAATCTATTTCAGGCTTAACCCAAAATGTCATAAAAGAACTCATGAATTTAGATAGGAATCCACTTATTATCCAAAGACAGTTTCCCATTGAGTAAGAACAGTCTAAATTGCTGCCTATATTTATACTTGCTTAAATCAAATTTCTGTACTCAGTAGCTGTCATTGATTTTCAAGACAATTATCAAACAAAAACTATGAACAAACTGCAGGAACATTGCGGAATCTTTTTCAACTCCACAGTAATCATTAGAAAATGTACAGTCTGCTCATTGATAATGCTTTAATGGCTCACAGGATGACATCATCATATTTTAAAGACAGTCACACCCGGAAAGCAGAAGACTTTTTTTTTTAGTATTACAGTTTACCCTTTTAAAGTTAATTGTATTTTGGTAGTTAAAAATATACAGGCCACACTGAAGCTACTTTTTTCATATTACATGATCATGCCCAAACCCATGATTTCAAATAAGAAGGCAAATAGTTGAATTTACTTCTTTAAATTAAGCAGACTTTCTTGCCTATCTAGAAACTGATGCTCTTCAGTTTATCATTTCCAACACAGTCTGAAAAGGGACATTCCATTTCTACACTGTTTATCTAGCTGACTTATTTTAAAAAACTATTCTATATTGAAATTATTGAATAATAAGTATTTTGTTTCATCTCTCCACATTATTACCTTTAGTAAGACGTGTATTTCACAGATAGTACAAACAACTTGTTTACAAAAAACAGTGTATAGCTGTACCAGCAGAAGTAGCGGAGCTGCAGTGGCACAGTAATTTTGATTTTTGTCTGCCAGGTCAACCTGAGGCAAAGGGTTCAAGTGCAATGGCTAAAAATCAGTATTAAACAGAGATGCTTAATGGCCTGCTTAAAATGGGTTTAGTGATCCAGCCCCACTCCAATGAGTGCTAAAACACCTATCTGTAGTTGGTGCATAAAATGTCTCATTTAGAACAGCTACAGGAGTGTAACTCACACCTGGTTACAGCAAATTTGCTGAACTGTATCTCCCCCTCTTTGCTGTAAATTCCTTTGTGGTATTCTATAGATATCGAGTTCCCTTGCAAAGTTTGGCATGAATGTCAATTTAGTACACATTTTGCAAAAAAAAGGAGGATGATTTACATGGACAGTATCTTCCTGTCACTGAATGGCAAACCTAACCTTCACAGAAGAGGCAGTGGATGTCCATTAGTTAGTCAAGACCTTGTTCTGAATACACAAAAATTCAGTCTAAAGAAAACAGCAGCGTTATTTTGAGAGCCAAGCCCATAGATGAGAAGACAGGAGTGAAGAATGCAATCCAGTCCATTTCAAGAGAAATAAATTAGGCCTGCTTTTGGGTCTGTTTTAGAACAGATGAGAACACCTTCTGGACACCACATGCAAGAAGCCAAGAAGGTCGATATTGCTTCCTACCCCGGTACGGTGCCAACCACAGAGGCCCTCAGATGCTGGCAGCAGCTTCCAGAGTTGAGACCTCTGTCCCAGCACCTGTCTGGCCACAGAATCTGCAGGGAGCCACCAGCCCTCCCTGCCCGAGCTTACTCAGCTACAAAGGCTTTGCTCAGCGGAGCCCTGCCAAGAAGTGGCAGCAGAAGGATTTGCTTCTCTATGGACCTTCAAAGATTTGTGGCAGGTACTTTTTAGCTGAACTTCCTATGTGTCAGCTCTTCATCCTGTGCTCTTTATATAGCAGCAATTAGCATATCTGAGAAATCCCCATTCGGCATGTTTTATGGTCTCTTCTCTGTATTGAGATAGTTCTGTAAGTTACGAGCAGAGATATGCCATAATTCCTAATGTACAACTGTCAGGAAATCACTCACATGGATTTATTCACTGAACAGTTGGTGAGGAAACTGATTCTGAACAGGGAGCTAGAAACTTTAATTACAAGAGAGAAAAAAAAATTACTCAAGCACCTCAGACTGGTCAAGAAGCTCCTTTGATGCTTTAAAGATATGCCCTGAAGTTAACAGATTAACACAGCACAGTGTTTCTGAATTCAAATGCCAACTTCTGCCACCAACTGTTACTCTGTATTACTATTGCTGACTTTCTTCAAAGTAATAACGATGCCAAAGAACAATCACAAGTATTACAGCTGCACTTTTGGAACAAAACAAAGGAAGATTGAAGAAAAAAGACTGTCTTCCCTCAAGCAATATCTTCTTGACCAAAGGAAGTTCATACAATGTAGAAAAGAAATATCCCTCCCTGTCAAACCCTGGTCTTGCTACCACTGAATGCAATGGCAAAACCCCTATTAATTTCTAATGGAGGATGTGCAGTGAATAACTCAGATGGAAGTGGTAAACCATAAGTGACATAATCACTCAGGTACTGTCTCTGTCTCAAAGTGACCTAAACAGCAGGAAGAAATACAATGAGAAACATTAATTCATAGTTTAATAAGAAGCCTTTACGTATGCTTCTGTTGTTAACTTCCATTTCCAGTGCAAAGTTATGGCAGTTTCATGTGCTGCATGTAGCAAGCTGTAGCACAAACTTCAGAACACAGAACTGAGGGTTCAGTCTGCAGTTTTGCACTCTGCTTTGACATCAGTTCACCTGGGCTGTTCTTCCTCTGGGCCTGTGGCCAGCCATGAGTTTGTCCAGCCTTGGCCTGGGGATGGAGTAAGGTGCATAATCTGGGTGCGCTGTCCAGCACTCTGCCCCAGCCTCACACGTAATTTTCCATCTGATCCCTCAACCTGTACCATCAGCAAATGGGGCCAAAAGGAGCCTGTTCTGCCAGCAACACCATCATGGAATGTGTCACCATCCACCTTCACCTCAGCTAATCCCTCTGTAACCAGATTTAAAATATTCTTCTCCGATACGCCATTAATGCTTATGAAGAGATTTGAGATTCCTAAATGCAATAGATTAGTAGTAAAAAACAAAACTATTTTGTTGATGAGAATGCAACGGGGTATTATCACAAGCTCTAACCCCTCTGGGGAGGGGGGCACTGGGAGGAAACAGACTTGCTGTGTTTCAGAAAATGTCGGTTCTGTGTAGAGGCTGTTCACAGACACTTAGCACACCCTGTGTGAGTGTGAGGTTTTACCTCTTCCACCTCCCACAGAAGCTGCATGTACACACAAGCCCTGATTTGTGCCTACTGTGATACTGCTTATGGGGGGAAAGAAGGGTCATGCACTTTCCTCCTGAGACAGTGACACCACATATGTGAAGGTGGTGATGCTCACTGTCTAAATTTTTCTTCTCACGGGAGAGGACAAGCTGCTTTAGAAACAACCACAATCATGCAGTTTCATTCTTTTTTCAGGAATGTACTCTGGACATAGGTCCTATTCCTACCTGGGAGCAGGAACTGCATGGGAAGGATGGGCGTTCCCTAAGGCTTCTCATGGGAACAAACACACTACAGAAAACCAAATAAAGATTTGGTTCCTGCTCAGCCATCTCTAACCTACAGAAAGATCTTTCATACAGACTTTATCACAAATTACAACTGCTGCTTATGGTATTTTTCAAACTGTCTCACACTGTACTTGGTCCTCCCATGAGGATAAAAATTTCGACCATGACTAACTTCTTTTCAGTGCATTTCCCAAAGCCTAATTTCATTCTTTTCTCTTCAGGCCCCCACATAATTCTTTTCTTGGACTCCTCCACTGTTATGTAGTGCAGTTCATTGTTATGTCTTCTCCACCTACGTATTTTTAATCTTTCCTGCATGCTAAACATTGATGATTTGGTGTAAGGAAGACAATTCATTATCTCCTAATGGTTCTTTTCCAGCTGTCCCTCTCACATTGCACTTTGTCCTCCATCCCATGCCTTTTCTGTAGACAGCATACTTCTGCTCTGGACTGCTACTTCCATGAAATCAGAAATAACCTGCTAATATGTTTTATTGTATCAGATGACTGTACTGTTCCAGAACTGACAAATCATGGCCATTTTATATACGTTGTATTCATACTGGGTGTGATCGCATTTGTAATCAATAATGTCCCAGCTGTCTTCCCCTTTTTTACTTCAGATCTCAAAGTTGCAGCAGTCACATGAGAGTGTACCTGCTTCTGTATCTGACCACAGTTGTACAACTAGCTTTAAATAAATGCAAAATCTGATTAGCAATACATTACGCTGCTGGCATTTGAATACTAATTCTCTACCCTTGCAAGAAAAATCACCTTCAACATCTCATTTCAAAATAGTTACAAAGTAGAGAGAGCATCTTCCATCTCTAAGTGATAAGAGTTAACAAGAAATACTCTTGGTTTTCCTTTCTTACTAGCTACACTGTAAGCTTAGCTTACATCCACTTGCAGTAAATGCAGAGGAATACGAATAGCAATTTTTGGTTTTGAGGGAAAATGCTGGTTCTCAGTATTCCTGACCTTGTGGCTCACTGGCTTGACTGATTTTTGTGCATTTATCTTCTGAATAAAACGTGGTGTAAAGCCACATCATTCCGAGACTCCACCACTCAGAGAAATATGTTGGTGGGGAGGGAAGAAAGTGGACATGTATGAGGGAATTTGGGAAAGGCAATGCTTAACCTAAACCATGTAAGAAGCAACCTCAGCCTTTCTGGCATGCTGGTTTTGACACATGAAGTAAAAAAGGTACCATATTTCAGAACATGCGACTGTTACATTAAAATACAATTAAGAGATTTGGAACAACATGAATATGTAATGTACACATTTCTTCAGAGATGCATTTTTCTCCAGACAGTCCGGTGCCTGCTTTAATTTGGAAGCTATCCATTTTCATACAAAGTTAACCAAGAGTGACAGGAAATCAGACGCCTACGTTATTTATCTTTTCTGAACTTAAAAAAAAAAGCCTTCTGTTAATTACTCTTCTAGGAAGCTATTTTGCGATACCACAGGGATAGATCTTCCATATTCAGAAGTGCTACAGAAATGACAACTTTATGACACGCAGTGTGAATCAAGTATGTTGCAAGCAGATATTTAAGGGTATATTTGTCTTCATTTACTGTTAAGTGAATATATGACCAACAATAACGAATTGAACTGTTTCTGGCCTGGCTGGATGCATTTACAACAATTACTGGAGATCTGACCTCTCTGACCTTATACATCAAGTGGCACACATACATTATTTATTTAGCTGGAATTAACAGTGACCTGTGAAGCTCGCTTTATTTTCCTTTGGTTCTCTTGCTCATCAGTCATACCTGATCCCCATGAGTATGTTCAGTGGTGGCACTTTCATGTCATTCTGATTCATGAATACTGGAAAACTACAGAAAACAAAGCAGTCAAATAATTTCCATGGGTTTTTTTGAATTTTATTTTTAAATTTCCACAACTATCTTTACATTCTACATGATCCCTTGCAGATTTCTG
The DNA here is from genome assembly GCA_013396755.1 of Sclerurus mexicanus. Classification (NCBI taxonomy): domain Eukaryota; kingdom Metazoa; phylum Chordata; class Aves; order Passeriformes; family Furnariidae; genus Sclerurus; species Sclerurus mexicanus. The sequence continues at coordinate 840,101 of VWZF01003705.1, read as the reverse complement.
AGAAGGCAAAGAGTAGACAGAAATGCCCTGCCTTGCTATAATTACTGGAAAGAAGAATGTGAGTTAGCACTAATATAGCTGCTCTGCAGGAGCAACAAGGGCTTGGACTCCACACCTGACTGCACACTGATACAATGCTCCAGTGTTGTGCAATGTGAGGTCTGGGAAGCAGAGTGCATCTAAGCATTTCACCAGTAATCTGAAATCCATAGTAAGCCCACACTCGCTCTCTCTCTGTACTCTAACCCTTTCTAAGTGCTCTTCTGTTTAAGGAGCCATGAAGCAGATGGGGAGAAGACGCTCAGCAGACACCTCGCACTGAGGACAGCTTCTCGTGCTGGCGGCAGCGCCGTGCCGCAGCATGCAGCTCCTGCAGACACCACCAGAAAGGACTGCTTCCTCCAACTGCTGAATACTCTTACAGGCCTGGGAGCAATACATGCTAATGGGGGCAAAGGTGGAAAAGTGATAGCAGTTTCTTCTCAGGCACATTTCACAAAGAAGGTCCATTACACTGCTTTGTTTCTGGTTGGGAGGATTTTTATTACGTGCAGTTATCATTAGAAGCACTGCAATGGATTAAAAAAAAAATCAGACAAAATGTGCAATTAAAATCTGGGTTCTTAATTCCAGAAATCTTATTTCCTTCATCAATAACTTTAGTGCTTACCACAAGAACTAAAGAAGCAATTATACAGGGTTGTGGACATTATTATGCATTCAGTCTTGTATCAGCTCCAAAGCTGATTCATAAACCAAACCATCCACTCTGGGGGGTTAAAAACAAAAAGACAAGATTAATAATGTTTCTCACAATGAATCATAGTCTTTCGCCAGCTGAGTTATCCTTACTCCGAAAGTGGTTACTTTTTCAACTTTTGAAAAGATAGAAAGACCAGTTTTATGAAAGGGAGGATCTGACTTACGAGAAACCCCAATGAACTGATCCAAATATTTTTCAGTAATTAGAAAATAGCAACCTCAGGGAAAACTTGCAAAAAAGCAAGTGCAAACTTTAAGGAATTCCCTTGACAATCCCAAGTTTACATTCTGTTTCAAGATATTTTCTCTGATCGTAGTCATCCTACCAATGAAAAACAATGAGGAACAAGAGATTCACCACAGCAACAAACAAACAGCACATACCATGTGATAATCAGTCCATACACAAAATTTTAGAGGCTATGGTTCTATTAAATTCTGCATTTTCAAAAACCTATACATAAGTTTAGTTAGTACTTTGCCAGAAAAATATATATTGACAATTAATTCAAAAGAGAAAAGAAACTTGTTTCACTGAGGGTAGAAACAGTAAATGTAGGGAGCTCTAAAGGTAAAGGCACCTAAACCGCATTCTCCCTCTACAAGAGCTGCCATGGAAGAATAACCAGAGAGATCAGGCCCACTGTGTTCCTGGAGCTGCCCGCACACACAGTTGTTGTGTGCCTCGGCGACTGCAGAACGTAAGAAAGGCAAAAGCTTGTGTCACAGTCTGAAAACCATACCAAAAAAAACCCATCCCTTCACATTGTGGCCTCCACCATGTTTGTTAAGAGCGTTTCCAACACTGCTCTATTTAACACGCTCTTTCTCTGCAGGTCTACTCTGCTGAACTCTCCTACATAAAAACAGGCAGTAATGCACAGCCCTCCCACAGACACGCTCGAAGGTCCTGAATAACTCACGACTAGCAGGGATTTTTGCACCACACTGCTCCTGTTGTGCAGTTCTTCCTGTTTAACGTGGGAAAATATCCTTTATTTGTGAGGAAGGTCAGTGCTACCATTACAGGGATGAATTGATCTATGCCTTCTTGTAAACGCAGTTTGCTAGCTTGTTCCCATGAACATGTGGGAAAGAAAACATCTACAACCAGCTTGCACTTACAAGTACTCAAGTGCTGTGATTGCTAACGGGCTCCTCAAGCACTGCAGTTCTTCAGTGAAGCTGACAAATGCTAGAGGAGTATCAACACACTTAATTCAGCGCTCATGTCTCCAGTCTCTTTGGGAGCACCCTGAAATGGTGCCGGAAGAAGTCTGGACCCTTCTGCTAATGCATTCCATCTCTCCCTTTTTATCTAAAAGCATATTCAATTGCTCTTTTATTTTCATTTCTGTCTTTCTGGGACGGAACTGAACAGCCTGGGAAGCAGAGAAGAAAAACCTGGATTCAAGTCCTATTGCTCTTTTATTTTCAATTCTGCCTTTCTGGGACAGAACTGAACATCCTGGGAAGTAGAGAAGAAAAACCTGGATTCAAGTCCTAGTCCTGCAACAGTTCAACAGGCTCCACTGCAGCCAGAGGGATGCGGAATTGTGCCTCTGAGGAAAAGCACTCACTCAGCTCTCCTCTAAACCCTTCTGGTTCCTCCTGAGATACTGTTTCCCCTCTACTGTCCCACAGATCCAGATACCTGGCATTTCCAGAGGAAGCATGCACTGATAATGAGTATCTTCCCACTTCAGTTGACACTGGGCCTTCTGTTCTCAAATAAGATGTAGCAGCACTTGTTTTCTCACACATGAACTTGCACTTTCAGTTTTAAACTGGAATGGAACTGCTTATTTTATGTGCTATGCACCAAAGAAAAGAGGCTGATTTTGAACAAATTAGCAACATTAAGACCAAATTTTGAAGCGTGTTTTCAGATGGAGTAAAGAGTTGTGGGGTGTTTTTGTATGTGGGGATAGAGCTGAGAAGTGAAAAAAAGATTGCAGATTTAAAGGACACTTGCTGGTGCATGTGCCAGATATTGACAGCTATATATAGCCACTTGAAGTAGAAGGACTGCAGAGAGTATCTTAGCCAGGCAAATAGGAATTTGCCTGAGTAAGACCAGGACAAAAATGGAAAAAAAACCAAAAACCAGCAAACTCAACATTTAATCTATTGCGCGTTACTTCTGCTGCAGAAGAAGCTGTGTAAGTACTTCGTGAAGTGAAATAAGAACATGTGCTTGTGATGACCTCATCTACATTTCACATAAATGTGCTCCCAAATTTAACAAAACCAAATCTTCCTTTTGGCCATTAGACTGATAATCATTCTTGAATACAACCTCTATTCCCTTGCTCCATAACCCTTAAGAGAAGTAAGCAAAGGACAATAGGTAAGGCTTCTTAAATGTAATAAAATAGCAGCATGCATCCTCTAAGACAAGATTCAAAAACAGAACTCAGACATAAAGAACATGATTTGCCAACCTAGGTTTTTCTTACAGTTTCACTCAAGAACATTTTAGAAAAGACAGGCACTTGATTTTTCTGCCTTTTTTCCTCTATACACTGGTATCAAATTTCTCTTCCCTTTTACCCAGTACAGTGGGTTTTTACCTACAGCACTGCAATTTATAAGTAGTTCAAAATGTGAAATAGCAGTACTTGAGATGACAAGCTATCATTTCTACAGAGCAATATGATAATTTTGGAAGGACCAGGAGGTTGGGTATGGATTCTAATTAACACTGATGAACCTGGCTCCTAAAGATTAAATTCCCAAATGAGTAACCGCTACCTTTCTACACACAGGTCTATCCAAATTATTCTCATTAAAACAATTAAAAAAATTTATAAGCTTCAGCCTGTGTCGAGGTATTGAAGGCATTCCAAAACTGATTAAAAATATTAAATGAGGTATTGAACTACATTAAAAATCAACCTTTTTCCTGTATTGAAAAGTAATGGTCTATAATTTGTATTCAAGTGATTTTATTTCCAGTGAGTAATAATTGTACTGCAGCCAACTCTGTGCCCTGTTTCTCTGAAAAAACCTCATGAGAGGTACAGAAGAGGAGTTTGCATCCTGCTGAAGACACACACACTTTGTATGGCACTGCCTCTTATTCTCCAGTCCTTACAGGGAAACCTTCTTCATTATGTGCTTGTTTTTCCACTGATGGCTCCTTCAAACTGGTAAACACAAACTAAAGAGCATAGATATCATGGAACCACAGGACGGTTTGGGTTTGAAGGGACCTTAAGATCATCTAGTATCATGCCCCCTGCCATGGGCAGAGATGCCTTCCACTAGACCAGGTTGCTCAAAGCCCAATCCAATCTGGCCTTGAACACTTCCATGGATGAGGCACCCACAATTTCTCTGGGCAACCTGTTCCAGTGCCTCACCACTCTCACTCTTAGATTAAAGAATTTCTTTCTTTAATCTAAACCCACCTCTTTCAGCTTAAAGTCATTACTCCTTGTCCTATCACTACATGCTCTCCCAGCTCTCTTGTGGGCCCCCTTTAGACACTGGAAGATGATCTAAGGTCTCCCCAGATCCTTCTCTTCCTCCAGGCTGAACAGCGCAACTCTCTCAGCCCAGCTTCACAGCAGAGGTGCTCCAGCTCTATGATCATGTTTGTGTCCCTCCTCTGGACTTGCTCCAACAGGTTCACATCCTTTTTATATTGGGAGCCTCAGAGCTGGACACAGTATTCCAGGTGGGGTCTTACAAAAGCAGAGTATGGGGGGAATATAGAGGTATCAGATATACTGATAGATTCGGGAAAGTACTATAAGCTAAACGTGCATAGAAACAGAGGACTCAACTTGGATGCATTAGTAAGTGGACTTGCAAAACAAAAGATTTGTAACAATATAGTCTTGTTTCCTCATTTCTCTGTGGATTGTGAAATTGCCCAGAGTCACATAATGTTCAAATTAAAACTGAAACATCACAGAGAAATGCTCATCACTTCACATGCTCCAACTCTGCAAGAGTTGGGGAAACGGTCATTTCTTACCATTCACTTCTCTATTTGATCAGGCTCGACAGCTTCTCCCCTGCCCCTCATCCCCCAATTTTTCCTCTTTTTAGTCTGTTTCCCCTCTTTGCGATTTTTCCCCTTACAGCCTCCTGCAGCTGTTTTCAGTTCAGTTATGCAGCCATAGAACTTGTGTACACTAAGCTGAAAAGCACAGGCTTTGGACTGTGGTATCACTAGGAACACATTTTAAGAGCTGAAAGTAGAAAAAAATTGTGTGATGACAAAATTAGGCATGCAGACAGAAAGCAAAGGCTTTATTATAAAAGTGGTCTAGAGGGTGGTGATCAGTAGCACAAAGTCCTGCTGGAGAGCAGCCCCCACAGCCAATACTGGAGCCAATTCCATTTAATGCCTTCACTAATGATGTGTATGACAGAGCAGAGTGCACCCTCAGCATGTTTGGAGATAATACAAAACTGGGAGGAGTGACTGATACACCAGAGGGTCGTGCTGTCATCCAGAGGGACATCAACTGGCTGAAGATATGGACTGACATCAACTTCAAGAAGATCAACAAGAGGAAATGTAAACTCCTGAAGAGGGAAGGAATAACCCCAGCATCACTGCAGGCTGGGGGCTGACTGGCTGGACACGAGCTCTTCAGCAAAGGACCTGGGGGCTCTGGTGGACAACAAGCTGACCAGGAGCCACCGACACCTCACGGCGCTGCCTACACTAATCCCCAGAGCACACTAACTGTCCCACCTAGCCCATCTTAGCCACACACCTTTTATTTTAGCAGACATAAAGCTTCATTTCACCACCAGCACTCCAGATATCCTATTCCCAAGCTCTCTGCCCCTCTCCTTCTTCCTGTATTCTCCTGGCTGCTCTTAGGCAGCTTTCAGCCAGCCACTCTCATTTCTGCTTTCATGTAGCTTCCAGGCACTGCTGTAGCCTACTTGTCAGCCTGCTTTCCCTATGATCATCCTATATGGCATCTCTACTCTTCCCACTACAGATACAAGGTCTTTCCTTTAGCCTCACCCTGAACAACAGAGGCCTCATTTTCCCTGCAAATATTCACAGGACCGTAATAGCTTTTGTGCTGAAATCAACTTAAAATTTCTATCCCTAATAGGGGATGGTGAACATTTCATGTCAAGAAGAAAATTTATGAGTTTAAAAGCAGAAATTAAAAAATGCACAAGAATTCTTACACAACTCTACTAGAACACACATGATAGAAACAAAAGGAATGGAAGAACATTTTCAAATGTTCAGTGCCCTGGCAGCCAGGAGGGCCAACCCTGTCCTGGGGGGCATCAGGCAAAGCATCGCCAGCCGGGCGAGGGAGGGGGTTGTCCCGCTCTGCTCTGCACTGGGGCGGCCTCACCTTGAACATTGTGTGCAGTTTTGGGTGCTGCAATATAAAACAGACATTAAGCTGTTAGACAGTGTCCAAAGGAGGGCAATGAAGATGATGAATGGCCTTGCAGAGAAGCCGTATGAGGTGCAGCTGAGGTCACTTGGTCTGTTCTTCTGGAGAAGAGGAGACTGAGGGGAGACCTCACTGCAGTCACAACTTCCTTGTGAGGGGAAGAGGAGGGGCAGGCACTGATCTCTTGTCTGTGGTGACCAGTGATAGGACCTGAGGGAATGGCCTGAAGTTTTGTCAGGCCAGGGCAGTGGTCACAGCACCAAGCCTGACAGAGTTCAAGAAGCATTTGGATGATACTCTCAGGCACATGGTGTGACTCTTGAGAATAGTCTTGTGCAGGGCCAGGAGCTGGACTCAATGATCCCTGTGGGTCCCTTCCAACCCAGCATGTTCTGTGACTATTTCTCCCCACAGCAATACCAGTGGGTTACTGATTTCAACTTGTGCCACTTGCACAGAAAAAATTACAGCAAAGGAACCATCAGGAGAAAAGAAAAAAAGCTGGTTGGTTTTATCACTGGGACTCTCAGCCCTCTCAACATTGTCTTTCATTGATCTTTCAGATCTAAACATTGTCTTTCATTAGCTCCAGTTTCAAACCTCAAAACCTATAGTACCTACTATTTTTCTTCTTAGTAATTTGTCCGACATTTTTCATAATATTTTTAACCTACCCCACCACAGTTTTTTTCCACCTTCTTCAAATTCAGTTAAATATTTATATTATGTTATCAAATACCTTTTTACTAATACTGCATCATGTAGAGTCTGTGAGTAGTTGGTGAATACTTCAGTAGCTACTCTTCAGCCCACTCTCTCCTACCATAGTCTACATTGCCATCAGTATCTGAACAATTTAGTTTAAAGCTATCTCAAATATGTCTCATGTCTAGAAACTGCAGTATAAATTTACCCTTATGCATCAGCATGGTTACATACAACAGATGAAATCTTTCTTTCCTGAGGTAGGCAAATTTGGAATGCAAATGGCAAATCCTGGATTTCAGACAAACAAATGATTGCCTATCAAAACTACTTTCCAAACTAGTCCTTAGAGAATTGTATACACGTAAAGGGGGAAAATTTGAAAGAGCCAGATAATTGCCACAGGCATCTTTAATTCTAACAATACTTCCCACTTGCAGATAGAAGCACAAGTTTGAAAGAGGCAATAATAGCTAAATGGATATTAGTATCTGCCATTACCTGATCTATCTGCACAATTACAGCAGTTTGGGAATGCTAAATTTGCGTATGAAATCCAGCTTGAGAGGCTAAAACAACCCATTTTTCAGGAACAATATATCACCTACGTGTTGTTTGGAACTGATGGAATTTTCACTTATAGAAAAACCACAGATGTAATTGCTTCCAGAGAGATTTCTTTCCCAAACCAAACCAAAGGGGGAATACAAGAGTCAACTCCACTCCTGAAAAAGATGCATTAAGAGGCCAGAGAGTTTTACTCTCCTTTAACAATGCCAGAAACAACATTTTAAGACTAAAAACTTATCAAGACACGCCACAGCTGTCAAATAAAAGTAAACAATCGTTGTCTCTTCTCTGAGAAAGTCACAGTGATTCAAATAGTCTTTTAGTCCTATAAATATTATAAATTGTTAAAGTCATGGTAGCTATAAAGATTTGCACAAGAAGATTAAGTGTCCATCTCTGAACTGGCATACACGCCTCTGAATACACCCCTGGAAAAAAAAATCACCCTTTATTCTGCCAAAACCAATCATTTCCTCCCCATCCAAAAAGACAAAACAGAAAATCACAGTTGAAGTGGTAAAGCAAAATGTTCTACTGGCATAAAAGGAAGGTGAAATAAATGGATGTAAAATAAGTCCAAGCAGAAATCTTTCATATTTACTGTTGATAACAGAAATGCTGTCTAGAAGCTTTTTCATGTTCTCATACTTGCAGCATGGCCAGGTGTATTGGGTCAATCCACTACACCAGGTTTCCACAGATGGTAATTCCTTAAGAAGCAAACGACAGTATTCTCAGAAATTGGACTGAAACATAAACTATGAACTAAAACGAGAGTCTCCTTGCTGTATTCTCATCTGTTCCACAAATTTCATACTGTGTAAGTAATTTATTTAGACTGTGAAACTACTTGACATCAAGGATAGCAGAACTACTTCTGATCACATGCACTTCATTTCATCTTTGCCAAAGAGAAAGAAGTCAATGAGCAGTAAGAAACAATATACCTGCCTAGGAAAAAAAATCCAGACTTCCTATGTGGACACTCATGAAAAAAATCAGTGAAATAATATATACTACTGAAAAACGTGCCTTTGTAGGAAGTGCTATGGTCCTGAAGACAGTGAGAATTTCATTGTTGAGATACCCTTAAATTATTGTGAAGCTGCTATTTGGAATATACTATGTCAGTGTTACCAAAAAAATTCAACATGCAAATTAATATGCCAAAAATGTGTAAAAGAAACAGATGCAATAAGGCATCATCCATCCATCCATCCATCCATCCATCCATCCATCCATCCATCCATCCATCCATCCACAGGGGTATGTCATAAGAAGTATAAAAACACTTACTTCTTCTTGCTTAGGAATGCTGAACTTGGCTATCTTTGACTTGGGCCTGGCCGAATCAGGCTTGTTGGAAGGCACTCCCCTATACGATTTGGTCGTCTCTGCTGGTAGCTTCAGCTTTGGAGACTCATCAGGAGCCTGGTCTTGACCGTCCATTGGCCTTACATAAGCTGTTGGTTTCTGCTGACCCAGACTGGGCTTTGAAGCAAGACAGGGTGGGAAGTTTTGGACACAGTGTCCACCACCATGCTTTGCTGGCCTCTCCTGTGCTTGACTTCCTCCTTCTGAGCTACAGCTGAGCTTTGCTGGCTGCTGGACTCTGTTGATGTTGTCTCCTAATGTGGCCCTCAGTGAGCTTTGCTGGGCGGTGCTGGAGGAGGAGGAGGAGGAGGAGGAGGAAGAAGAGGAGGTGGGACTTGATGCATAGCGTTTTAGTTTCTCCAGACTGGATTTTTGGTTGGCCAACTTGAAGTCACCTTTGTGTGACTCCAGCGACCGGTGTCCGTGTTTGCTCACTCTCTGCTGACCATCTGAAGTGGCGTTTTGCCCAGCCTTCTGCCAGCCCATCGTGGTACTTTTGCTCTGCTGGGCAGCTAGGGATGCTGGTGTGGAAGAAGTAGTGCTGGAAACAGGAGGAGGAGGTGGCGGTCTTGAGTCTGCAATAAAATGTTCATCAGGCTTGGGGAGAGATGCCTGAGGAACCCCGGGTTTTGGAACCCCGACAAGATGGCTCTGGTTTGATCGGTCCGTTAACAAGTCTTTCATTTCATCATAGTTGCCCAATGTATTCTGGATGCGATTGGAAAGCTCATCTCCCTTGTTAGTCTGCAAAACAAAAATTGAGCATTCTGCAACAGTCAATGTAAGAAAAACAAAATTCCCTGCATGCTTCTGCTGAGACCCTTACTAAAGTAGCCTGCCTTATTCAGCAGCGGTGTTGAGGGATGAAATAGAAAATCCTTATTGTCTCTGAAGACACTTGTCAACATCTTAAATCTACCCTGAACTGAAAAAGCTATAAAGGGCCTTAGAGCATATAAAAAAAGAAATCTATCACTGATATCATGGTATACTTAAAGTATATTATCTGGAAACTGGAAAATTTATTATTGGAACTACACAGAATAGTTTGGATTAAATCTGACCATGATAAAACTTTTCCTATAGCCCAGTGCAAGTCCTCCTTCAGTCATAAATGAAAACGCCGCATTCCCAGTTTCCTTCTCTGCCTAAGTTTTCATAACCATCTGGGAAGCCACACAACATCCCATGTAAGCACTGAATGAATTCGCCAATCTAAACCAGCCAACTGCTCTAAGGTGATTTGAAAACAGCTTGTGGGAAATGAGAAAAGTACTGATGATTATGTCCCTTCTTTGAAAATGCTCTGACAGGATGCTCTTTCCAGGGCACTCCTCTTTTTTTAAAAAAAAAAGGTGAACAGAACCCCCCACCAAATTCTTCACATTGCTCAGTGTTTGCTTTGAGTAGCAGGGGGAACACAGCCACCCGTACTACCCTTTAAGATTAATTATTGCCTTAAAAATATTCCATTTCCTTCCTGACTGAAAAGGCAGAAGCTTCACAAAGAAATACTACAAGCAAATAAAACATACTGGAAAAGACTGAAAACTCATGCTTCAAAAAGCCACTGTAACCAAAAGGGTGTATCATTAGCATTTATGCAGCAGAGATTTTTCTGAACCCTGCCAAGATCCAGGCATGTGATATCCTTTGCTTTACTTTTTCAGAGGAAGACAGTAATGAGGCAGTGCAGTTCTCCTTTCTCTCTTCCAGACATGGGATCTGAATGGGAAAATTCCTATTGGTTTCAGAAGGCCAAGCTTTCATCTCAAGACTCTCTGTTTTAGAGAAAACAAGAAGAAGAAGAAAGAAGAGAAGAAAGGGTGTGAAAAAGATCCCCTTAAAGTTATGTTAAAAATATGAAGGATGCAGCAACCACATCGGTTACTCTGGAAAACTGGGGTGTGTAAGATAAGGTATGTAAGGGCAACTCTCCCAGTATGGAGTATTTTTTTTTTTTAGGTTTCCTAGTAGAAAACCTGAACCCAAGCAAAAACTCCCTGCAAATGCGTGCTCTGATTGCCACCTGCAAGTTTTCAGAGGACTACAGTTGGAAGCATTCTTAAGTCAAGCAGCAGAAGCACTCCTGTTTTGCCCTCAAATTTCAAGGACACTACCTATGTAAAATATATCACAGCTAGCTTTCTGATATGTATTTGTTATTATGATAATAGAGCTGACTATAAATCAATAATATATACTAAAGGAGAGTAGGAACGGAAAAACTCAACAGTGTTGCATCTGGAACTGTGCTTTTCAAACTTTGAATAAGATGGCTCAACCACTACAGCCTGATCTTCCCTCTGCATGCTCAGCTGTTACTGTCACAAAGACAACAACCTGTTACAGAAAGAACTGTGAAGCATTAACTCAAAGACAGCAAGTGGCTTTAAAAAAGGGTGTTCCTTCACTTTGCAGGAATCACATCAATGTATTAAGAAGAAACTGTTAATGAGGCTTCAGAATTGGGAAGCATCACGTACATCTGAAAAGAAAGAAGACCGGAGATACACTCATGTCTGTCCTGGAGACAATGAAATAACTTCTACACTTGGGCATCTCCTTGACCAGCAGAATTGTTTTCCAGAAGGCATAAAAAATTTTCCTTCTACCCAGTGGATCTCTTCTATGCTTACAGTGGATTTTCCACCTCGTGTAGATTCCTTCTAGAGAACTATTTTTCAGCTTCCCTCTATGGAGGGAGATCTGTCCTTGGGCCTGCAACTCAGTCTGATTCAGCCAGTGTGTGCATGAGGTTTGTTTTCCTGCCAGGACCATGGCCACAAGTACCATCAAATGGAACAGGGCCCCTGGCACCCACCAATCTCCTACAGCATGGACAGCTTGTGAGGGCAGCTCTCCAGCTGGTTGCCTCTAGCTCCATGAGCCTAAAAGAATTTGTATGCAAGTTTTGCCCCTAAGAAGTCCAATGTCTGTAAAAGAAGGTCTATTTTTTCTAATGGTTGCTATTTGGATGAGAAGAAAATAAAAGCCTAATTCCAGATTATCTGTAGACTATCATTAGCTCAGAAAAGTCATCAGGTTGTCTTCTATATGGATGTGATGGTTACACATAGACATCTCGTATTGAGAGATCCCAGACAACCACAAGAATAATTGCAGCAAACTGGTATCACAGCATATGCTGACAACTGGTCTGTTGTTTATTTCTCCAGGATACACTGGGGACAGCCTGAGGTGACATTTTGTGTTGAGCTGATCTCATACAGAAGAGTTCACCGACATCCTCTTGGGAACATGATGGGATCTGAGGTAACTTGTTATGAGCTTTAATTTGTCCTACTATTTGCTCTGAAATATTTCTGGCCTCATTTAAGCATTCACATAGGGAAAACATGGTCACAAAACAAGTAAGTAGGAAAAGCATTTTGTGCAAATGTCTAACTTACAGTCTTGAGATATTCTTCTGCAATGCAAGATGAATCTATGCATTTGAAGATGGCAACATCAAACACTTCTAAAAATAAACCAGATGGCTGCATAGGCGGCCAGCAAAATTTTTCTCTTCATTAAACATACTTGTAAGGTTAATGGGGAAAGATATTCTGTCCAGAAAATATCCAAAACTAATTTCCTAATTTTTCACACCCTTCCCTCCCCCCTAAAAGAGATTTTAAGTAAATGATACTGGATTTCCTGTAATCCCTCAAAGGGTTGCTATGGATACTTTGAACAGGATAGGGGGCAACCCAAAGAGTCAGGATTTTTGAGAAAATGTGATGGTACAGTAGTAGTGATACATGTCAAGGTGACAGAGGCCATAAGATTTAAGAGATTTCCAGTCTGCCTTTGATTTTCAGATATGGCCTTCTGATTGGCATATCCTTTGGCTTTAGCTCATGTTTCTCAAGCTGTGAGAGAAAAAGTGAATTTGACCAGAGCTTGTAGTGAATGTCTGCTATAACTTCATTCCCCTTTGGAAACACCTAAAAGGTGAATATGATCTTTAAAGGCACAAAGAATGGGTTTCAGTTTTGCTTCTGCAGAGAGGTTTCCTCTTTTGCAGTTAGCCTCTCTCCACAACAAGATCAATGCCTGGGCCACAACTCTCTCCCCCCACACTGAAGGTTCACAAATGCTTGGATGAGTTCACACAGCCCAGTGGTCCACTGTCAGTGTATACAGGACATTCAGGGTACACCACTGATGAAGTTTTGATGTCTAATACTATTAGAATGACTGGTCACCCCAAACAACTGCGACTGTCACACCAATAGAGCTCTGAGTTACACTGCTGTCCTGGGCTTTGCCTTTCTCCAGGTTTCCTGGACTCAGTTAGCTGTAGGATGTATTTCTGCATCATCTTCTTTACATGTTTGTCCAAAACAAGAACATAGTGTTTAAAGACAATAAGCAGGGATGAAGCCATTATTCTGATTGTCCCACAGGACATCCACTCAGTTACCTATCTGCTTCTAGAGATGGCAATGATTTTTCATCCATTCCTATTAAAGTTGATGGAATTAAACTGTGGTTGTACAGAGGTGCTTTCAGACATCTAACTCAGAAACTACTAGTGTGTCGATGACACATGCCTGTGTCTGTGTCATGACAGTCAATACACTGGCACAGAGGTAATAATCAAAGTGCACAAAATATTCAACTATACCACTTTGAAAAGTGATTAGAGCTTCAGTATCACCAACTTGTGGCACCACAGACAAAACAGTCTCAGGGACCCAGCAAAAAGCCAGGTCCCTTTTGTGAGTGGTCTCTTCAACCGGACCTACAAAATGGAAAATCATGAAGTCTTCACTGCAACAGAGCCCCCAAGAAATGCCAAGACACAACTGACTTATGCTTTTCAGGCCCTCTTCCACGGATTAGCCCTTGACTGGTCTCTCACAGTAGACTTTTTCAAGCAGATCATTGAGGAGTTCAAGACATTTGCCTTGGTTTCTAAATGTCTTTGTAATGAATCTAAAATTCGGGCAGCTGAAGGTCAGCTTCAAGGCAGACAGAGCTGTGTTCCATCAAGGGACATGGTCTGAAAGTGGTAGATCTTTCTTTTTTATTAGGAACTAAATACAAACAACAATCTGGAAGAAGAGCAAGCCAAAAGCTGACCCTGGAGCACGAGCAGAAAAATGGAAGCATGGAAGTTCAAGTGCAGAAGCCAAGTGCCAGGTCCCAGATAGGTCTCCTGGAAAGAGGCACTAAAACATCCAAAGCATCAAGGGTAAGTGACACTGCATAGAGCAAAAGACTTCACAAACTGGTAGCTGTAACAGTAACATGGACACTACTGGAAAGGCACAGCAGACAATACATTCCTCTGTGGGATACTGCTCTCTGGTCCTGTTAACAAGGGCTCTGTTTTCAGGCTTCCACAAAGTGCAGAAGATCCTACTTGACCCTTCTAACAGGGAGTGATGAAAGATGGTTGTGGCTCATCAAATTACCATTACCGTGAGGAGCAAAACAGGGAGGTGAGACTCCTAAGCTACTTCTGCCTTTGGTGAGGGCAAAACATGCATAGCAGACAAATTTTCTTAATAATGCTTAGAGAAAAAAAAAAGCAAACACCAAGATATTTCAGCACATTAACCTTGGCCATGGCATAATGGTTACTGTACTGCTTGACCTTCATAGGCTATTCTTACACAATTGTTTTCTTCTAAGTATTGCAAAACAGGGCACCATCACCTTCACCTCCTAGTCTTAATTCCATCTCAAATACTGTTATTTCTAGTTTATTTCAGTCTTGCTCCTGAACACTGTAAGAAGCTCTATACATATGTGTGTGTGTATATATATATATACACACACACATAAAATCCAATTCACAATGAATCATGCATGTTCTCTGGGAATTTTGTGAGCTTAGACTTGTAGGAAGGTACTGACACCTGGACAGTGCCTTCTGCAGACTGAATTTTTATACTGTGATATAAATAAATAAAAAAAGAGTCACCCCCCTGGGAAGCATCTACCTTGTACGGTTCACTGAAGAGGGAATAGCTTGTGTTAAATGTGCCATCTTCCTGCTGGGCCTCCTGATTTCTCCTTTCCCATTCTTTCCTTCGCAGCACGTTTCTATCTGGCTCGTAGACACTGTAGCAAAAAAAA
>VWZF01003705.1:684676-825181 GCA_013396755.1 Sclerurus mexicanus | reverse complement strand
AAAAAAAAAAAAAAAAGAGAAGTAGTTTTTTAAGAGTCAAAAATTAGAGGGCAACATATAAACCAGTGTGCACTTCAAAGTTAAGAACTCTGTTTTACAGACAGATGACAAAAATAAGCACAAACATGAATCAGATGAATGCCAGTTCAAGTAGGCTGGGGAGGTTCAGGTCTCTGGGAATGCTGGTGCTTTCTTCACACAGAGAACAGATAATTAAATTCTTACAGAAAAATAGAAAAGGAATAACAGTATCTAGTCTGTGTAGAACTGCCTTGCTTCAAATGTGATAAAGGAAATATCTTAGCAACTTTGACAAAGACTGAAAGTACTCTTAAGGCAAATGGTAATTACAGCTATGAGTAAATAGAAATTATGAACATATTTCCATTTATGACATATCCTCTGAGTGTTGTATGAGAATGCTCCTTTTTTTCACATGGATGTGTTTCTGTAGTGATTCTTTCATTAACTAGCTCCCTAAAGAGCTGTTAAAACTATATGCTGTAGTGGTTTCCACAGTTAGGTTGCTTCTTCTGATCTCTGTTAATCAGCCAAGTCGTGAAACTACTACTGAAACAATTCCTCTTTCTGATGGATTTGACACTATCACAACTTCAGAACATGAATAAATGAATACTGGCATGACAGTGTACGTATGGCTGGTAGACTGTAGCTGGAGAGAGAATAAAATCACTGTATTACACAACAGTATTAATTTTTAGAAATTAACTACTTCGGCTCCAATACAGACATTCAGAATAATTTTTTTTTCCCCCCCCAGAATTCTAGTTTAATGTCTGACAACACACACCAGAGAATCCACAGAGGTTTACACGTTTCAGTCTGCTATGTTTTATTCTCCTCACAAAGAAAACCAATGTGTCTAACAAAGTTTACATGCTATTTCAGGACAGTGTGACAAGTATGTTGATTGCCTATCTTGCTTAGTTCAGCTAATGTTTTTATTCTGGCACTGTAAATCTGCGAAGTAGAAATATATATTAATGTCATGTAAGTGCACCATGTGTTAATAAGAAAAACATCATCTTGCTAACCAGCTTCCTAGTTAGAAAAACATATGTTGCACCGGCTTCCCACGTGATGCTACCTAGTATGCCTAAGGCAAGGCAGCCAAAAGGCCAACAGCTATCTGCTTCCAATTCAAGACTTGAGGGGGCTGAAAATACACAGGATACGCTAGGCACTATTAGTGTTTAAAAACAATGCCTCAGCAGTCACCAAACGAACACAAAATCTTATGTTAGCTGGTTAATGCTGCTAACTCGAACTACCCTTCTGATGGGTTTGAGGGCAGATGCCAGGCACTGAGGAGGGCTCTCAGACACTGGGGTTTATTGTGAAACACAGAGTTTCAGTTCAACAAGTTGCAGACAGCATCCAAACACCAGTTTGTTTATTCCACTTACAGGTAGTTGAGGTTTTTTGGGTTTTTATCGCATATTTTTCATGAGTAATACATGTTATTCAGGCCAACATGTTCTCACTGAAAAGCAGCGTATTGAGGAGGCAACTGTAAGGATGGAGTTTTGGAAAATGCCGTCCTCCAGGAAGAAGGGGATAGTGAAGGCCTCCCTGTGAAGGTCCTGTGCAGGAGATCATCTGCTGCACATGCTGCTGAGGCCAGAGGCAGAGCAGTTGTCACTGACTCCTATGTGAACTAAGGTCTTCAGTGACTACATTGGCCATACATCCATCAGCTAAGCCACATAACAACAACCTCCGCATCTAAAGCAGACTTTCTGCCACACTGAATAGCTGTTGTTAGGCTTGGTTTTCTTGGAGTTGCAGGAATCGGATTAAAACTTCATCCTCAGCTACGTGACCCCATCCGGAATCTCTTGACTCTTTGAGATGCTTTGCATTTGGACTCTAGCTTGCAGTCAGAGATGGGCAGCTTCCCTGAGATTAATTATAATACTGGTCTCTACTCAATTCCTCAGAAGTAAGCAAGCACAACATTCTTCACTAGGCCTCATACAAACCTAAGAAATAATACTCCTGAAAGGACATTTTTATCCCTTTATTGGACAGAGACATACTTGATGAAGACATACAAGTCACCAGGTCTCTGAACCACCTTCTCAAATGAGTTCACTTCTGGTAATGCAATGCACAACCTGCCAATAATTCAGAATGATTATGCAAATGGCAGAACTGTGTGACAATGCCTAACATGCCACCTATAAGCAGTAAGCTAGGAAGAGCTACAGTTGAGAGTTGTGTTCCTTTGGTAATACCAGATGGCAAAATGTCTCTCATTTGTGAGGCTGCTCCTTATTTGCATGAACATTGCAGCAATCACATGTCCTTGAACGTATGTCACCAAATGTATTTATTTGTTTTAGTTCAAGGAGAATACTGCCAACTGCTATAATTGTCTTTATTGCAAACACTTCAGTTAATGGAAAATGACTCTTTTTATTAGTTTTCTTCTCTATTTTTTTTAAATTTGCAATTTAAAACAATCCCAAAGGTACATGTACTTTTTAATCCCTTACAGTGTTCGTCGTTTCCACAGCTAAGGCAAGAAGAACAACCTTGTGAAAATCTAATGATTTTTTTCTCATTAGAACATGTGTATAAATGTGAGTGATATACACATATATATGTGCAATATGCATACATCAGTTTACTGATGAAGAATTTTGCTAGTATGGACCAAAATGTTGAAGAAGTTTTGTAAGACCTGAAAACCAAAGAACATGCAAATACTGATCTCTCAAAAGTCAGTGTCATTTACATTTGTTTCATTCAGGTCAAATTCCAAAAGGGTGAATATAAATAGTTTTTAAGTGGTATACTGTTATTTTTAAAATGCTGCATCTGTTTCAAATTCATGCTTAGAGGACATGAACCAAAGCATAAGCAACAAGTCAAACACTTGCAAAAGCTATATATGAATAAAAGTTGCATGATAGAAATTAAACTTTCTCAAATTTGGCACACTGCTTTTTTTGATTTATCTCAGCCTAAGATCTGCCAAGACACATACTGAATTTACCAATTAATTGTGTCTAAATACCAGTGTCTAAGTCTCAGAGCACTTTCAGCACACGATCACCACCACACGGTCACAGCAGCCCTACCTCCTCTGCCTCTTCCAGGATACTTTGAATAATTTCACTCTCAGGTATCTGACAAATCAGAATTCCAATGAATTGCCAAACTTCTCAGAGTGTATGTCTAATAAATTTCAATCTGTGGTGATGCCTTTTGGAAGATTACCTTGATGGCTACCCACCGTTTGGCCATGCAGAAGGTGAGCATGGCTCCCCATGAGAGCAGCCTGAAGAGCAGAGCCCAGGCATGCTGATGTCTCATGGAAGGCCAGTAGTGGCACCAGCCTCCACACAGAAATACTCACAGCTTTCTTCACACTACTCCTGACATCAGAAGGAACAGCTTCCTTTAGTCCTTAATTAGAAATAGAGATGGCTCAGGGGACAGCCTAGGAACAGAGCAATAATTTTACCTGAAAAACCTGTGGCTGGATTTAATCTCCTACAAAGTCCAAAGAGTTATGTTGTCTCAGGCTAGGCTGAAAGCAATCATATAAAAAGCCTAAAGTTTTAAGTTTTAAGGAATCTCCTTTTCTTTCTCAGTTTTCTTCTTTTTTTTTTTTTTTTGAAGCACACTATTTCTGACTCAATTTACCTCCCTCAGACACCACTTCTTGGAGCAACTCAAATAAAGAGGTCCAATCTCCATGATGAACTGGGTGGAGACAGTGCACCAAGATATCCTCCTGTCCTTCAGTTTTAAGGAATGCCCCAATTTGCATTCAGAGGAAGATGTTCTTTTCCACAAACGAAAGCACTGCACCTTCACTGAGGAATTACACGCCTTCACAGGCCTATGGTGTGTATTAACGATGCTGCTTGACCTTTTCAGAAACCACAGAATCGCTGCTCACCAAGGGGAGATTCAGGCAGGGTACTGTTATTTTGTTAGGAGACCACCATCCTTATATGAGCTGGCATCTTCGAGGCTGTTAAAGAATCATGTAGGTAAACTGAAGGTGAGATTGCAGGGACTCCCCTTGCCTGGCATCAGTTTATTTTCTGGCAAATGAAGGGGGCTGTGACCCAGGCAGCCCTACCAGCATGACAGAGGAAGGTGTTACCACATGTATACACAGACCTGGCCACAGTTCCTGAACTCGTTATCATTTACAGGAACCTGCAATCTCGCCTTTGCCTTTCCAGACCTTCCAATATAATTTTCCAGTCCAAAGGTTTAGTTCGTTATTTCTGAATTGTGAGGGCTTTGCTACACCCACATACACATTCACCTTCCTTCTACCTCCCCACACACATACATTTTCTAGTGTAAATTTATCAGGAGTAGCTTGTTCTTTTGCAATTAATGTTTACCCAGGAGGCTGGTCTCCTTCACCCCAGCAGCTACCTGTGGCACTTAGAACAAAACTTTCAGAACCTGAAGTCCAGACACATTAATTACAAAAGCAGAGCTGATGCTTCACGATAACATCCAACTATTTCTTGAACCCACAAAGCCACAGTTCCTGCAGGCTCCTGGCAGCCCTCTGCTAGGGAAGACCTAGTTCCCAGGGCTCAGCTTCTTTCCCAGATTTTGTCAACCTGCCCATTTGTTCCCAAGCTGACCCTCCTTCATTTATTAAATCACATTAATCACATTAATATAATTAACAAATAAAATTAAATAAAAATAAAATTAATCACATTAAAAGGCTCCACCAAAACACCATCAGACTACAACACCCTCTCCCAGCATCACGGGAATGACAACCCCAAGCTGCCAGGTGATGTCCCTGAATATTCCCTTTAGTGTACAGTGCTGATCTTGTTACAAACAAACAAAAAACCCACCCCAAGAAGGCAAACCATACAGTAACTTACTAAAAGGTATGTGCATTTCAAGAATAAACTAGACCTGTGAACAAGTTTTCTACAAGGACACATATATCTTTGTAATTAAATTTTAGCACACGGTCATTTTTGAATTATGAACAAAGTTGAAACTGCTTCAAAGCTCATGGAAAACAGGCAATATTTCAGGAAAATAAATTTTAAAATGGTTTACTGATTATTCTCAACATTTCCCCACAAATTTTAATCTGGCACACAAGTCAATATGCTAAATTTCAGCTGAAGTGAGAGCATTTTCTTAAATATTTAATAGTCTAATTCTCCCTTGAATTACTACATTTATGCCAAAGTAGCTAAATAGAGTAAGTCAAAGGAAAAACTTATACAACACAATAAAAAAGCAGTCCAATCCTGATGCAGGACAGTAATTATGAAACTCAATTCAGAATGGAAAGAGGATTCTGAATTTAAATGTACCATCGTTCTGGTATCTCTGCCATATTTTAAAACTCAAAAGGACTAACCAGTCTGAGACACTGTAAAGGCAACAGCCCCAAATATTTTGAGAAAACAGTCTTAACTCTGATGACTTCAGATTCCCTTGCTTGCTGAGTTGCTGTGCTTAGCATGAAAGTGCTATCATTTAATGCCTGTTTGCTATTTCACTGTTCATGTCCAGGGCTTTTGCTGGCCAATTTCTTGGTACCAGTTCCATTTCCAGCTAAGTATAAATGGTATCTGTTTGGAAACTCATTCATAGTGGGCTATGAGGAGCTCTGAGAGATGGCAACCTTACATTTTTGAGCATATTATGTTTTCTCTAATGACATTTGTACTATCGGTGAAATTAGAACAACGGGGCTGCATTTGATGAACAAGTGGCATAATCAATAAAATACCTTCCTAGGTTGCAAGTGGCTTTTTTAGACTTTTTAACTAGCTTAAACAGGAGAAGTTAATTTGAGGATTTTTACAGTATTTTTCCCATTTACAAACAGGAATGCCATGGGGTAAAGCAATTACTCTGATTTACTGTTTTCACTTTGATTGAACATAAAGATGTAGCAGGGTCTCAAAAAAGCAGTAACTTAACAAACTGTGCTCCTATCCACAGACAGATAAAGTACCTATTTTGCTATTTCAAAGAGTTTACCTCCAGGCAGCAGCACAGAGCAAACATCAATCAATGACATGTGTCTAAGATGAGATTGATGTTTACTCTCACAGCTTTTCATCTTACATCCAATAAATTATTTTTCCTTCACCAAAATGCCTGGTTAAATTTCATTTTTCACTTTGCAGTATCAGTTTTAAAACTTTAGCTTCCAGCAATTTTAAAGCTAGGATTCATTGATGCTTCAGCTTTTATAGCCTGTTTATGATTTGTATTAGCCATGAAACACTACCGACCAAACATGAATATGATCAGGGGGAGCTGAGCTGGGGCGGCTGCTCGCACGGTGGCAGGTGCAGGCTGGAAGGTGCAAGATTGCTTTAATTATCTGCCTGGAAATTCCAAGTCCGAAACTGGGAGCTATATTTTCAGGAGCAGATATATTGCATCCACCAAACAAAGGAATATATACATATCATATCTGCAAAATCAGCATCGTGGACTTCAAGTCAGGTCTTCTGAGGGCTAACACTGGGCAACTGGAAAGAACCAAGGAAAGGCTAATTGTGGGTGCAGTTATGAACTTACAGGCACTCATACATGACATTCACAAAATGTGAGTGCTTCGCATGCAACCAGACCGAATTTTAAAGAGGTACTGAAATACTGAGAAAACCTAGGACTGCAATTGAGACTGGGATCTAAGTTGTTCAGCCAGAGCATCATAATAGAGGAACATCAAAAAAAAAAATCCAATTTAGTTCACCACTTGCTTTTATAAGAGCATCTCTTCCCACCCTGCTACAGATAAAACACGCACATTTTTTTCCCTCGGTGAAATTTTGCCCAATGAGAGAAATTGAGACATAACTCTAATTTATTTTTACTTTCAGGAAAAATAGCTCCATCACATGATAAAAATTTATCAGTCCATACCTACAGTATACACAGATAACCAGAAATTTGCCACTCAGTATTAACAGGTAATCCCTATGTTCAATACCTTACTATTTTCTAACACTAAAACCGCTAGCAAAAATCCCTAAGATGAACAGTGAGCCATGCGAGAAACAAAACATTACTGTTACTTTTGATTTTGCACTGCTCTAACAATACATTCTTTGAAAGTATATTCACAAGTATAAAATTCACTGCTGTTAATAATCTTAGAGCTGGAACGAGTTTCTTTTTCTTCACAATCCAAAATGATATTTAAAACCTCCAGAAATTAAGTGGATATCCTGGATGTCAAGAAACAGATACTGCAGATATGACAAAGTATTCCTTTTGTATCCTCATCTGTATTTTTCAGGTGGAGGCAAAAATGAAATCAAGACCAAAGAGCACAAACCTGGCAAACCATAATGAAGCCCTTTTATTTTTGTTAATGTTATTTTTATGTTGTAATTAAAAAATACAACAGCTCATAGAACCACAGAATCACAGAATGGTTTGCACTGGAAGGGACCTTAAAATCATCTCATTCCAGCCCTGCTGCCATGGGCAGGGAAACCTTCAATTAGACCAGGCTGCTCCAAGCCCCATACAACCTTGCCTTGAACACTCACAGGGATAGGGCATCCAACCTTCTCTGGGCAGCCTGCTCCACTGTCTTGTCACCCTCACAGCAAAGAATTTATACCTTACATCTAACCTAAAACCACCCTCTTTCAGTCTGATGCCATTCCTGCTGCCCTATCACCACCCACCCTTATAGGTCCTCCCCCGGCTCTCTTGCTGGCCCCCTGTAGGTACTGGAAGGTGCTGTAAGGTCTCCCCTGGAGCCTCCTCTTTTCCTGCCTGCACAAACACAACACTCTCAGCCTGTCTGCATGGGAGAGGTGCTCCATCCCTATGACCACCTCCACGGCCCTCCTCTGGACTCACTCCAACAGGCCCATAACCTTCCTGCGCTGGGGATGCCACAGCTGGATGCTGTACTGCCCATGGGGTCACCAGAGCAGAGGCGAGGCGCGCAATCGCCTCCCTCGACCTGGTGGTCACACTGCTTCTGATGCAGCCCAGGGCACAGCTGGCTTTCTGGGCTACAAGAGCACATTGCCAGGTCATGCTAGGCTTCTCGTTTAACCAACACTCCCAAGTCCTTCTCGGGGCTGGTCTCAGCTGAGGGAATCAATGAGAAACCTTTTTTCCTGCCTAACCTAACAGTGCTGAATTCCCTGGGCTGCTACATGAGGCTTTACCTAACCTGGTGATGTCTACATCTGATCCAGCCTCTTCTTACATTGCTTCCCTGCCAGAGATGTCACACAGAACTCCCCACTTGTCTGTTTTCCTCCACAATGATTTCTGCTTTTTTACTGCATCCCTGTGCTTGGGAAACTGTCCCAGTTGTGATCTGCCAAGCCTGTGTGGTTTTCTTCCTTGACACTTCTTCTTTAGGCTCCTTACAGTCATAATTACTTCAAAATTATAGCATTTTTTTTATTGGCTCATTTCTGTAGAGGATGTGCACACATAGGCAAATTATTCATACCGTCTTGGTCAGACTGAACAGCGTAATAAACTGAATTTACTCCTATCACTGCATGATTTCTAGGGATGTTCTGAACTTTTAAAATGTAATGAAAAATTTCTGGCCTTTTAAAAATCTATTTGACATTTTGCAGTAAGTGTTTAATACTTTATTTAAAACGTTTGTTGAGCTTCCTATTGATGTGTTTGCTAAAAACTGAATTTCCGCCAATAAAGATTTTTAAGTGCTAGTTTCTGTAATAAAAAAAAAAATTAAAACTTAATAAAAGTTAAACTAACACCTAATAAAAATTAAAAGTTTCCTAAAATCTAACAAAACCTAAATGAATTAAATCATGAAAATTGTGAAAAAATATGTTTTGCCTCTATGATATTTCTTTTGACAAAAGGTCTTTTTAAGGAAAAAACATCTCCTTGCACCCATTTTTTTTCCCAGCAACTTAAATAGCCTGTTCTTTCCACGGGGCTCCGTACAGTGATCCACTTGCCACAGCTTCTTGCAGGACTGATAAATACACAAGGATATACACTTCACATGGCACACACAAACTGAAAGCTCTGTAAGTGGTGGGAAAATGCTACCGTGCAATTCAACCCGGTACAGTGTGATGTCTTTCCTGAACCTCCTCTGGCACAGCTTGAAGCAGGTTCCTCTTCTCCTGTCCCTGGCTGCCTGGGAGAAGAGGCTGACCCCTACCTGGCTACAACCTCCTGTCAGGTGGTTGTACAGGGCAAGAAGGTACCCCCTGAGCCTCCTTTTCTCCAGGCTAAACAACCCCAGCTCACTCCTTCAAAGGATTTGTACTCCAGACCCTTCAACAGGTCCACTGCCCTTCTATGGACATGCTCCAGAATCTCAACGTCTTTCTTGTAGTGAGGTGTATTTGAGGTTCAGCCTCACCACTGCTGAGTACACAGAGACAACCACTGTCCCGCTGGCCACACTATTTCAGATACAGGCCAGGATGCCATTGGCCTTCTTGGCCACCTGGGCACTCTGCTGGCTCATGTTCAGCTGCTGCCCACCAGCACTGTCAGGTCCTTTTCCACTGGCCAGCTTTCCAGCCACTCTGCCTCCAGCCTGTAGTGCTGCGTGGGGTAGTTGTGACCCAAGTGCAGGACCCAGCACTTGACCTTGTTGAATCCCATACAACTGGCCTCAGCCCATGGAATCAGCCTGTCCAGACGCCTCTGTAGAGCCTTCCTGCCCTCAAGCAAATCCCTCCCACCCAACTTAGCGTCATCTGCGAGCTGACTGAGAGTGCGCTCAATCCCCTCTTCCAGATCATTGATAGAGATATCAAACAGAACTGGGCTCAAAAGTGAAGTTGGAGGAACACCACTAATGACCAGCCACCAACTGGATGTAGCCCCATTCACCATTACTCTCTGGGCTCGGTCATCCAGACATTTCTTAATCCAGCAAAGAGTGCACCTATTTAAGCCATGGGCTGCCAGCTTCTCCAGGGGAATGCTGTGGGAGACCGTATCAAAGACTTTGCTGAAGTCCAGCTAAACTACACCCACAGCCTTTCCTGCATCCACTAAGCAGGTCACCTGGTCATAAAAGAAGATCAGGCTTGTCAAGCAGGACCTGCCTTTCACAAACACAGGTTGGTTGGGCCTGACGCCCTGGGTGTGCTGTACATGCTGCATGATGGCCCTGAAGATGATCTGTTCCATGACCTTCCCTGGCACTGAGGCCAGGCTGACTGGTCTATACCCTCTTACAGAAGCTTTCATCTGCCTTATCATCCTCTTTGGGTGGTCTATAATAGACTCCCATCAGGATGTCTGACTTGTTATCCTTCTCCCTAATTCTCACCCATGGGCACTCAACCTTATCACTATCCTTGAGCTCTATAGAGTCAAAACACTCCTTAACATACAGAGCCACCCCACCACCTCTCCTTCCTTTTCTACACCTTCTGAGGAGCTTACAAGCACCCACGGCAGTACTCCAGCCATGAGAGTCATCCCACAGTGTTTCCACGATGGTGACTAGGTCCTAGTTTTCCTGCTGCACAATGGCTTTCCACTACATGAGAAGTATGCTACCCATACTTGCATGCATTGGTGTAGATGCACTTCAGCTGGGCTACTGATTTCACCTCCAACACCGGCATGCCACCCCAAGGCTCATCTCTAGCGAGACTGGTTTTATCCTCTTCCCCTTTCAAACCCAGTTTAAATCATTAAGGTCAGACCCAAGAACACTTAGTCATTAGAGAGGCAACAGCAGTTTGTATTAGAAAACATTGCCGGCATAGAAGCAAAAGGAGCAAAACTTCACAGGCTTCCATGGATGACAAAGACAAGTAGTTTTAAGTTGTTACATTATTTTGGTGCTGCTAAGAATCCCTATGAAACATAAGTGAAAGACACACAGAGATTCAGCAGCAAAATGTTCAAGTTGTGAAAACTCTTGCCTGTATTTATGTTCTGGTTTTAGATCAATATTCAAAGATGTGCAACGGGTACCAAAATACAGTCCTGAAGCACAGAACACAGCAGTGCAGCCTTACACAGTACTGTACTTTCACGGAAAGCCAAAGCACAGTATTTCATTATGAATGTGTCAGCTGTTAATAACCATCAAATCTATGACTCATGAAAATGTCTATACATGTTTTATTAACAAAGCAACATTTCCAATTTACTCTTACCATAATGGATAATGACTGAAGGTTCATCAGGGTTAATCAAGAAAATGATGTAAATTTTATATTGCATTATGTTTCACTTGGCTTAAAATGGATCTTGGGTGACAATCTTTTTTATGTGTTTAATCATGATTTACAGCATTATGGAAACACACAACAGCCCCATTGTGAAAAAAAGTTATTAACAAGTCGGTCCATAAGTCATCAGATTTTATGTATTCACAGAAAATCACTCCTTGGGATCTTCTGCAGACAGTGAGTTTGCTTTCTGTAAAAACAGAATCGATATGTTTTGAGATGCCTTGTTTTAATTTATCTTTCCTTCAGATTTTATAGGCAAATGGAGACCTTATTACATCATTTTATATATTGCAGAGAAGTCATCACTACACACACGCAAGGTTGAACTGAGTTCTAAACAGATCTATGCTAGCATGTCTACATGATAAAAATAAATTTGGATGATGTTAATAACTGCAGATGCAAATAAAGCATTCAAAGCAGTTAAACCTATACCAATCATAGAGATTAAAAAAAAAATCAACCAATGTAAATCCCCAAATAATAAATCCACTAAAATCTGTACTTTTACTTACATGAACACACAAATGTAGCTCAATGTAAGAAGAAACTGTGATGGTTTTTAGCAATAGCTTACTTGTATCAATCTGTAAATACAGAATCTAATTATGGGGAATTCTGAAATTCCATCTTCATTCTGCTCAATTGAAAACATTTCAACAGAAAATGGAATGAGAGATATATATTTACATATATATATATATAAAAATATACTTAATTCTAAATCTATCTATCCAGCACCTATGTAGGCAGCTTGCTTTCACAGAACGAAAAGGACCACAGTAAGAAGGTTTAAGAACCTAAGAAAGTTGCGGCTTATACATTAACTTTAAGATACAAACAACATAGAGGATGTTTCACTCTCCTTTAGCAAGAACCTTGTAGAAGCCAAACATATTGCACTTTACCATCAAGCTAACTAACTTCTCCAAAAGACACTATACATTTAAACTAAGCAAAATGCAAATTTCTTCCCAATTCTTTCTTGTTAAAATGGAGACCATAAACGGGACCTGAGATTTATGTTTGACCAAATAATAGTATTACCACATATCCTTGGAACCTGCACAAGAAAAGTGCACAGCACACAAACTATATGACTTTTTGTATCTTATTCATTATGTCTTGCTTGCTCTGTTGTGGCTCTGTCGTATTTTGACAGGTAGCCCCAAGGGATAAGCAATCAAAATCAGGAAGATAAGCTATTCAAAACCAGCATACTCACGCATAAGATAATAATTTATGTCCATACATGAATAAAGGTGCATACATGTTAAAATGACAAAAAAGTTAAAACTTTTATGTCCTGCAACTAGAGTAATGCACTTAAGCTTCTAACACATGCTAGTCCCAATTCATTTGCCTACAGAGACAACTGTATCATAACTCATGAGCACCTTCAGGGCTTCACAGTGAAGCGCCCATGTGCTTCCTCCCTTAGGTGACATGCAGTGGGAAGTGAGGTATTTTATCTCTCATTATAGAAAAAAAAAACCCAACATTTGAAACACAATTTTCAGTTTGTGCCTCCCATGACACTCTGCTTCTGCTTAAGAAGAGTGGTGGCAACACAGCCGTGCCACAAATTCAAATCAAAATGTAACATGTCAGGAATACAAAACCCTAAATGGAACCTAAGTGCAGAATAAGCTCCTGTATTTTAATTTGCAGAAACAGTGCGACACTTCAAGTGTCTCACTTTCAAGTAGGTTAAAATGCCTTTAAATATTTCCAAATCTGAAGGAAATGACATAAAAATGATAAAACATCACTGAGAAACTTGAATAATTGCAATAGATGCAGAAACCACTCCAGAGATGCCTGTGAGGGGATAGTGCCAGAGAGGCAGATGCTGTCTGTTGGGCTGGCGATCAGCCTGGTTACAGTCCAAAGCAGGGAAGTGAATGACCTGATGAAGTTGGACTCTCTCTTCTAACAGCTGCCTCACTCTGACTACTTTTTCCCCAGCAAATTTTAGCTTTAGCAAGAACAACAAAAGGTTGTAAGAGAGAAATTTTATTTTTACTGTATACTTTATTTGGAGCCCAAGTTCATAAATGTATATTTGTGTCACAATAAATTATAAGGATATTATTTACCTGCATAGTGTAAGGTGTAAAATTATTCAGTGTTTCATTTTGAAAGTGTTAAGAGGTATCTAAATTCTATACATTGTTGTAAAAGCTTGAGAAGGGATCTAAATTCTACATATTATTTTAAAAGCATGGGTTTGGGAGATATCTAATGGCACATTTTCTTCCCCACCAAAAGCCAGCACATCTCTGCACGTCAGAGAGCTGATGTTCCTGCAGTGGGCTGTAATACTAGTGAACAGTGGCATTCCTCCATCAAGGTTGCTTGCAGAAACCTGGAGTAGCACTGAACAAAAAGAAGAAAAAGCTTCTTGTTATCCACTCCTAACCCTGGCTGGATGCGTCCACTGTGAGAAAAAATGACACCGATGAGGATGAGATAGAGCACAAAATGAGACCATCACCAGTGAACTTCATTTTTATTTAAATCCAAACAAAGCATGGTAAAATTCACACTTGGTAACTGCAATTATCCCAGTGCAAAATATAAGCAGAAGCTGTTATTAGCAAGAGAATATTTTGTTGCTAGCATGCCGTGTTAAGCAGAAAGCTGCTACTACATTTAGCCTTCCTTAAAATTTCCTAAGCAGCAATGCTGATATAGCTTCTCAGTGACAAAGGGAATGGCAGAGAATTACTTCCTTCTAGGTTATGGAATGCAAAACACTTCAATAAAGATACTCTATTTGGGTTTTTTTTTAATACAAGTGAAAGAACATAAGCTCAGTGAATTTATTCAGTTTTAAATTTGGGACTGTTTCTTGCAAAACTGTGAATTAATTGTAATACCTACGTTCTATTTTGCTGTGAACCAAAAGAGTATCTCAGAAACTCAATGAACAAAGGTTTGTCAAAGATTTCTGAGTTTTTTACATAATTCTAGACAACATTGTGCTGTTCCTGATGTGTTCCACTAAATTAAAGGAAATTATTAGTTTGGCAGGTATAAGTATCAAGCTGAAAACAATATTATTTAAATCTAAGATAACAAACTTCACGTGCAATGTGCTCTAGGAAAACTCTGCTTGAGCAGAGAGGTTGGAGCAAATGACCCACTGTGGTCCCTTCCAACCTGACCCATTCTGTGATTCTGTAATTCATCCCAAAATGGCCCACAGCTGGGGACTGAAAAAATGCACACACTGGCCTGGGGACCTCTGCTGTAGCAAAGAGGTGGTGTATCCCAGAAAAGAGGAGACAGATAAAGGAGTGAAGTATAAAAAAGGACAAATTGAGTTTGTCTGGTTTAGAAAAGAGAAGACTGGGAGACACATGATAATGATCTTCCCACCTACAAAAACTTGTTGCAGAGCAGACAGTGATGAATTGTGTTCTCTGTCTGCTAGGTCATGCGACTTAATTTGCAGAAGAAGAGATTTAGATATGATTTGAGAAATGCTATCTAACATAAAAAGGAAGAGCTGCAAGAGGCTGGCTATCGACTCCACAGCCTCCTTCATTGCTTCTTTATCTCAGAACAGGTTGATCAGTCCTCCCCACAACCCTATCCCACCAGCAGATAGCTATTGTTAAGTTTGTTCCTTCTCAGGCAGGTTCAACACACAAAATAAACAAGAACAGGAAATCTTCATCCACTGAACAACACAACTCCCTTTTTTCCTTCCAGATGAGCAACAGTGCCTCCTTATAATATTTTAAGATGCTTCTCCTTCATAAATACCTGCCTGTTAGGACTTATCAAAGTAAGACTTGTTCTTCACAACAATAAAGACACTTTTCTGGGAGGAACATAGGGACCTACAGAAGTCCCTCTGCAGCTGCTCCACAACCGTAAGGGACCCCTAGGGGCTATAAAGGTTAGATCCTCACCTGTGAGGCTGGCCTAGGTGTGCTTCTCCTGACAGAGCTGAGAGACTGAATAAAGGTTCTATGCAAACCACCATTTGGAATAATTTTTATTTGGAATAATTTGTGATTTTTTTTTAATATATGGGCTAAGGGGGAGAGACATTTTCCTTTCCTCAGTCACTGAATTTAGAAACTGACCTGTAAGATGTGAGAGCACACCACCTCCAAATCAACCATGTTTAGCTCCTAGAGACATGCAGGGCATGCAAAAGGAGACATGCAAAAAACAACCTTTTCTAAAATATCTTGCATTGGGGACCAAGAACTTAAAATGACCTCTGACACTAAAAATTTCAGAAGTGGTTCTACTGGTGGCAACTTATATTTGCTACTAGAAGTTTACTTTTGATCCTTTAAACTCTGTGGTGCACAGAGAATCCTCTTTGGTAACAACAAGAAAGGTAAGGTGAGAGCAAGATGATTTTGTGACCAAATCTCACAACTGCTCCCTCAGTCACCAAACTTAAACTCCTGACATCTTAAATACGCCCAACAGCATATATGTAAAGCCAAACACTAAGCACTACCCATTCAGGGTTAATGCAGGAAGATTCTCATCAGTGTGGACTCTGGGAGCAACCACAAAATGTGGGTGAAAACCATGAGTTAGCACGAAGCTAACTGCTTCAAAAGCTGAGTCCCAGAGACTTAAGTTCACTGTGAACTGTACACTACAAGGACCACTCTTCCGCTTTCTCTCAGGATTTGCAACTATGAGGTGAAGGCAGTCTAAAAAATTCC
Organism: Sclerurus mexicanus; assembly: GCA_013396755.1. NCBI lineage: Eukaryota > Metazoa > Chordata > Aves > Passeriformes > Furnariidae > Sclerurus > Sclerurus mexicanus. The sequence continues at coordinate 809,253 of VWZF01003705.1, read as the reverse complement.
CTTTGGGAATAAGAAGCCATGATACTTAAATTCACCTACCATGTGCTGCAATTTGTGGCACATCAGAAGACACTGCACACAAAAAAAACCCACACCCTAAACAATGCTGATTTCCTTTTGATCATAGAATCATGCAATACGCTGAGTTGGAAGGGACCCATTAGGATCATCAAGTCCAACTGCTGGCATTGTGCAAAACACCCCAAGAATCCTATCATGTGCCTGAGAGAACTGTCCAAATGCTTCTTGAACTCTTGTCAGGCTTGGTGCTGAGACCACATCCCTGAGGAGCCTCTTCCAGTGCCCAACTATCCTCTGTGTGAAAAACCTTTTCCTGGTACCAGCCTAAAACTCCCCTGGCACAGCTTTATGCCATTTCCTCAAGTCCTGCCACTGGTCACAAGAGTGAAGAGACCAGTACCTGCACCCTCCACATCCCTCGTGAAGATGTTGAAGACTGCAATGAGATCTCCTCTCAGCCTCCTTCAGGCTGAGCAGACCCAGTGACCGCAGCTGCTTCTCATAAGGCTTCCCTTCCAGACCCCCCCTATCCTCGAAGCCCTCCTTTGGGCACTCTTTAACAACTTTATGTCTTGTCGAAAGGCAAGTTGAAAAAAATTACAACTTCCCCTTAAGCTCACTAGAAAACTTCTTTTATTCGTACAAGTTTAGAAAAAAAATCAAGAAAGAAGAAAACAAGTTGTCTGTATGGTGCAGGTATGTAATATTCTATTCTGGGGATCCAATCAGGTATTTTCTGTAATGTGAAAATTATGGCATCTTTTGTCACAAAATACGGTAGAGCCTTTTTTTTGAACTTTTAACTTTTTTTTTAGTTTGAATATTTTTGCTTACTTAGTCATGGCATTCTATTATGTCCATCATAAAAAGAAAATACTGTTGGTGATATTTATTTGTAGAGACAGAAATCAATGCTAAGCACTTAGCAGTACATTACATTTTTTTGAAGATGCACTTGGGGGAATCAAAGTATTTTATTGCACAATAGATATTATTCGGTTTGTACTCGCATTTCGCCAAACTTGAACCATTTGAAATGTTTTATTTCTGAGCATACATAACCAAGAACACTGACTGGGGTGATGTTGTTAAGTATTCAAACAATTCCTGCACATCACTTACAAAAAAAAATGCCTTTGGGTAAATATCTTTGCTTTCTCTTCTTCTCTGCCTTTCCTTTGATAGTGTCCCTATATGACATGTTCTTAGAAAAAAATGAACCAAATAAATAAAGCATGAAAAAATGGTACAAGCTATAAATAAAATCATCTCCTATTTGTATTGCACTAATTTGTCAGGGGTTGAATAAATGTTAATTATACAGCTTTTTAAAAATCAGACTTGTTAATGTCATTTTTAATTTAGAATGTTACACTGTAGATGTTCTCCATTGTGTTAATTTACACCTGTTATTACAGCCTCCATTATTAGGTTTACACTGGAACAGCTACTTTGTGCCACTGAAATTTGCTTAAAATAGCAGAAACAATTAGTAATTAGAAGGGCATGTTTACTTTAATTATATTTATTTCCTAGTCTAGTTTTATATGTAGCACACTATGAATGTGTATGATTCAATTAGCCAAACCCATTTATCTTAGGCAATTCCTCAAATGAGTACTACTTAGAAAGACAGCAAATTCTTTCAGCACTACTTTGCCTCATAAATTTCATACGTGACACTAATAAATACATATGGTGACTGGGTATCACTTTCCATGTGACCTCACTCCTTTTTCCCATTTTTGCTAATGCGTATTCAGTAATTGCAGATTACCAGAATGACATTTCATTTAAACAACAACCACAGCTGTTTTAATCAAAGATCTTAAACCAGTGACATGGAGAATTGTCTTTAGCATTCATAAACCTGGAATCAATAGAAGACAAGTATTCAGTTCATTCAGTTATCTGCACAATGTGAAACTACTATTGATACTCATCCACTGATACCTAGAGTTAGCCTTATGTATTACACAATTTTTTATAGATTTGCAAATCAAGTCCAATTTTAACTTCCAGGAACAAAAAGTTCATGTCTTTATCCTTTACAAATATGATTCTTTGAGCTTTTCCAGTGAAAGTTGCATTATCTATCCACTTGCACAGATTAAAAAGGAGGAGAGTCATAAAAATTCTTTACAAATTACTTCCCTGAAGCTCACTCCTAGCATTATGTTTTAAACCTGAAGTGAGGATTAAAAAAAAGAGTTATGTTTCTAATTGATAGCTGCTGTTCCTAGTATGACATATTGTTGCTTTCAAATAACATTATTTCATCGCTTACTACAAAATTCAGTACTCTGAAAACTAAAACTGAAAATAAATTTGTACAAGCCAGGGGGAAACCCTCAATGAGTTCTATGTCACAAGGTGCTCTGCTTCGTTCAGCCATCAAGGTTAAAACACACAATCTCACTACATGGGCACAGCAATTGTATGGCACTCAAAGAGTGCAGCTGATGAGCTGATGCTGTCACAGTGGCTAGGAAAGGGCTACAGCTTCCCAAACAGGGGCAGTGGTTGCCTGTGGAATGATGTGCAACAGCTGTGTATATCAGCAATGCTGCCTATAATGATCAAATGCGTGAATTTAGATCATCAAGCTTTGGACTGCTTGGGCTTCATTTTACACCTTCCATCACAAAGGGAGTTTTCTTCCTAGTTAAATTTCCCTTTAACATACAATGCATACCAAAAATGATGAAAATCTAACCATCTAATAAGAATTAAGCCAGTATCTTATGTGGTCAAAGATCACAGACCCACCTTCTCCTAATCCATTGCAACACAGAAAACAGTGTATAAATAGAAAGCCTGTTGTAATTCAGAAAAAGCTGCTATTAAAAAGTCAGCATTTTAAAAAAGCTAACAGAGATATATCTCAGCCGAGGCAATTATTTTCTAGGTTAAGAGGAGAGAAATACTGCTGCAGTTGATGATTTGTCTTCACAGGGGTTCTCAGGAAAGTCAACGCAAACCAACTGAGGGAATGAAGTCAGTTCCCAGTCAGATGAACATATATTATAGCAGCTTATCCTTCCTGCAAAAAGAAAAGAGATCAACTGCACTGATATAAGATCACTTTGAGGACAGACCAAGTGTGTTCAAGCAGGGATTTAAGACACCTTAAGGTACACAGGCTGACTTCAAGTATTTAGTGCCTCCTATGCTCTAGTGTCATCTTTCTGCACCCGGTGTGATCACTAGTAGCAAAGGCTGACTTAATGGACCCCATCTCTGACCTTACACTAACAGCATTTTCTCTTTTATTTACATATGGGGCACGGGAAGGGGAGGTTATATGAAGGACACTGACAATTTCTAATAGCTAATAATGAAGTGTAAGATAACAAATTTAGTCTGAGTCATAATGAATTTAAAAAAATGGGAATTGAAAACAAATGCAATTAGTCAAAATTTCTGAACGGTGCCTTTATTATAAAGTCAATTATTAAAATGGAGAAATCAGTGTTTCATAACATAATCAAGCCTGTACACAAGCAGCTCCTGGCTTTTCCTCAAGTGTTCTGGTTTTGATTACCTCCACCTCCAGAAAATTTGGATTACTATAAATGCCAGGTTTTTTTCCAAAGAAGAAATTGCTGAGATGGGCTTAGTTACCCTTGCAGGGACACTGTCAGGAAAAGTTGACCGTGGTATGTTATTGCTGACTCTATAATTAGGCACCTCTCTTTGCAACAGCAGGGAAGAGGCATGAGCAATTATAACATAAATTATGCTGGCTGTGTTATTTTGTTGAAGTCAGAAATACATGTACTTGCACAGTACGTACATTGTAATGAATCTGAGTTCTAAAGTGGTAGGATACATACATGAAAAGCAGGTATGTGCCTTTTAAAAAGGGCTCTGTAGTTGTTAAACTAGCCAGACGTCAGAAGAATCTGAGTTCATAGAAGAATCACATAATAACAGAATCACTGAATATGCCGAGTTGGAAGGGACCCACAAGGCTCACTGAGTCCAACTCCTGACCCTGTGCAGGACTATCACCAAGAGCCACACCATGTTCTCAAAAGTATTGTCCAAACACTTCTTTAACTCTGTCAGGCTTGATGCTGTGACCCCTTCTCTGGGAAGCCTGTTCCAGTGCCCAAATACACTGATTCACTCTAGTTTTCCTGCTGACATATACCTTCTTGTAACCATGGTCTGGCTCTTTTTAGGCTTCTTCAGTATGGATCCCCCAACCCCGAAAAGGGGTTTTGTTATCTGCAACAACTGACTGAAAGTAATGATACTGGCTTTTATATTCACCCTGGTCCAATTATTTTTACTCTACTACAGCATATTTTGATACCAAAAAACTCAAAGAAAACCCTAGTATTTCCTTCAATGCTTGCAATGCTGGCCAAGACAAGAGCTTTTTGATTACTTTTAGTCCATATCCACCAGGTAATAAGCTCACTGAGTATGAAGCAGCACATCAGCCTCAGCTCTGCTCAGCAAGCCAGGAGGACACTCTGCCTTGCTGGTGCAGCTGGGAAACAACTGGGGATGGAGTACTGCATTTACACTCTTCTTGCCACTACAAAAAAAATTGAGACATGACTGTCTTTCCCAAAAGAATAAGGGATGATCCAGAGATAGAGCATCCAGTGAAAATCCACCAGTGCAAACAGACAGATACTACATGACACAAGTGATATGTTCTTTGTTACTCCTAGTAGAAAGTAACACTATTTTAACCCAGCGTCCCAGACACAGAGAGCAAAGAGGAAACGCATTCATCCTCAGTTCAGGGCTGATGGATAAGCAAGAACTCCATTAAGCTGTACCTGTGATCTGACACTATCTAAAAGGCAAGGCTGCTCCCCTAAGAGCCTTCCTGGTGCCTGATCCTGTGGCTGTGGTGCAAAAGGCTTCAATTAGTACTGACCTCAGCACAGGAACATTTCTCCCTGGGTAGGAAAGGAAGTATCACAGACTTAGTGCCCTTCTCTCCACAAGACTGGGGTGAAACTATGCCATGGAGGATTCACCTCCCCCAGACCACCTGGAGTATCATGGAGCAGCACAGTAATACAAACTAAAGCAAAGAAACCAATTTCTTGGCTATTTGGTACGCACAGGAACTACACTGCAGTGTGTGTGTGTGTACAAGCATGCTCCCTTCTGCAGGCTTGCAAGCTACCTCGAGGCAATGCTGCCTCATACACATGCTCACACACAGACACCTACTCACACATACATAGCTGCATGTTGTGTACAACATGGATGAAAAAAATACAGAAAACTGGAAGCTACAAGAGATTGGAAGATATATTGAGAGCCCATAGGGATCCTGAATACCAAAAGAAACTGCAAGAAAAAAAAAGGAGGGGGGGGAAGTGGAATATCTGAAAAGTAGCTTTATTCAAATATTCCCTACACAAACCTCTTTTTTTCACTTAAGCTATTACATTACCTTCCAAAGAGCTAACACTTCAAAAACACAGACCTGCGTGCTACTGTAGAGATAAAGCCACTGAAATACAACATTCAGGCTACCCAGTCCACCAGAGTTAAGATTACCTTTATTCCTCATTTACTCAGAAGAAAAAACAAAAAAACCCCACAGATTCTTGCACACACTCGGAGGTCACTTTAGAATAGATACATGTACCCATCTTAAAACCATTAACAAACCTCTTTTTACCATAAGATGGTATGGAAACTGGACAAGAACAGTAGACTCAAATGACTAATAAAGCAAGAATTCATCTGAATCAAAAGGTAAAGCAAGCAAAAAATGACAAGCAGAAGGAAAAAGCATGTTAAAAAAATTACAAGACAGCTAGTTTTGGATTTAAAGGCAACACCAAGCCTGCCAACTTCTCGAAGAGGCTGCCAAGAAGCCAGATGCCATAACTGGAAGGATATTATCCAGAGTTTTACATCTGAGCCTCATGAGTGCCTTTGAAAAAAGCCCAAAAAAAAGGGATGCTGGCAAGAGCTCAACTGTTTAATTTCTATCCCCACCCTAAATATTTATTTAAAAGTTAAATTGAAACCATTGCAAAAATTAAAGACAGGATGAGTAAATACAATGTTAAGTGTTTACAATGACCCACAAGGGCAAACCAGCCCTCCTAAAGTGCTGGAAAAATCTCTGGGAACATGAATTAAAAAGGTCATCCCAAACTCCCTCTTTGAGCTGAGCTTCAGAGAGCACTTGGAGCCCCTAAGGAAAGGCTTGTGATGACTGAGTTTACAGTAGTGGTTTGTGCCCTGCAGCCAGGGTGGGCACAGGAGGACTCCCCGCAGATCCTGTCCCACCACGCAGAGTGGGCACACAGCCGACCCCAATCACACGATGGGTTGCACCTGCACCATTTTGATCCTACCTGTGTCCCACTGCGAGAAAGCTCAGCCCATTACAGGAGCTGGCACACGGCTGACAAGTAAGAACAATGCCTTTGTTTTGGCTATGCTGGAAGCATGTTTGATCGTATCAGGGAGGAGATGCTGACCACCCATGAGACAGACACCAGCTGTAGACCACCAAAACTGCTTAGATGGTCTACAGATTTCTCAATTCTCATACCCGAAGAAGCCAATGCAATGAGGTAGGCAAACAGCCTGCAAGTAACAAAGTGCAAAAAAAAGGGGGCTGAGGAGTATCTAGTCAGTGTACAGATCAAAGGTTGACTACATCCAGTCTGCAGCAATGTCCCCAAAAGTGTAAGGCACCACTGACAAATTGGATCCAGCCCCTCTAATAAGAAAGTGATCTTATTCGGAATTTTAGGGAGAGTGAAAGAACATTTACACAATTCTCTAAGGAACCTAAAAGCTCATACTCCAGTTTTAGGTCATGTAGCCCCTATTTTGTGAGCACATAAGTACACACACTTAAAATACTTGAATAATTCCGTTTAAATCACTGGAATTCCTCCTGCACATCCACTTAACATTTGCACAGGGTCCATTTAGGTCACAGTCCTATGCTGTTTATGCAGAAGAAAATTTGGTACCAGGCTGATTTGTATATCCTGCCATCACTTGGCACTGAGCATGTGTATCCCTTGACATTAACTGGCATCTGTCAAGTACTCTCCTATAAAAAAGTTATTCAGTTGCATACATTTGTAATAAAAAACTGCGTATATTTCTTGGATAAAGAAAAAGCAGTTATTTTGATTTCTGCCATAAAATACAGCATAAGTGTAAACTATGAACTGCAGAACACAAAAAAATGTAATTACTTTTGCAAATACTGGCCAAGTAAGCAGTATTTTATGAGACAAGAAACAAATGTTCAACTCAAAACTGCAAATGGAAGTGCCCAAGTCTGCATTGGACTTGAAGGAGCACAAGATCCACCCCCAAGACTCTGAGAGGTTAACATCTCTTATTAAACATGCTGCCTCTGTCTCTCCTTCTGGACTTTCTACAAGCTCATTAGGATTCAATAAGGCTTTTGAGGTCTATTTTTTTAAGAAAACACCAGGTAGTGTGCAAAAAAAAAAAATTAAATACTGAATTAACCTAAATCCTCCTTTTAGCTAGTTCAAGTCTTGTTTCTAATGTGCACGCACTGCTTTGCATTTACCATGAGGCTCCTCAATTAGTTCATAGCCAAGTTAACCTTCTATCTCCCAGCAAATATAATTCATGCTCATTTTATACAACACAGCATTCTGCTGGCTATTATCCATCATTTACAAGTGTTATTTGTCTATAAAAATGACACTAAAAAGTTGAAAAATGATTCTGCTCTGCCTGCTTCTGGATGTGTTTTAACAAATGATACCAATGCAAAAGGCTCTAAGTCATGTAAGAAGCAATTAGTCAAGGAAGCCATAAATATTTTTTAAAAAGGATATAAATGATTGCTTGCCAGATAGTAAAAGCTCTAAAGGTTGCTACATAATAAAAGACTGAACCTACACATACATATCAGAGTAACTTTACCCTTGTGTGCAATCCCATTAGGATGAAGAAGGTTACTCAAGCAAGTAACATTATCCAGGTGAATAACTGTTTGTCCTAAAATAGTTAAAATAGCATTCTTCATTATTTATCATTAATGAAGTTAATCAAATTCAGCAGTACTTACTCATGCATGCGTTAAATAGAAACCTGAACATGACATGCATATTTATGGAACAGAGATTGAAAGATCATTATCTGTAGGGAAGAAAATCCAGCAAAGAAAAGGATGTGTAAAATGTGTCTGTTATCTTATTAGAACATAAACTGTTTTGCTTAAAACATAAATATTTATTTTAATTAATTCAATTAACCTAAATAATAGCTTCCACACATGACAACTACAGTTAATGTATGAATTTCACGGTTTCTGATGAAGTTGTAGGCCACAGCCACAGCTACCATCAGCCAACTGGATTAATTCCTTGGAAGTCAATGGAGCTCTACCACTTTATACCACGGTGTGTCTGGCCTGTAGCTTCCCATGAAGCATCTCTCACACTAAACTGAAATATAATATACTGCAAGTCACCAGAAACCCAAAATAAAAAAAATCAACTGTTCTATTTACTTTGCAGTTCACAAATAAGGTGACCATTCCCCACTTTCATCATTAAATTCTGAAATTGCAACTAGGGGGTTTTTTGTTTTTAAATTTAGATACCTGTATACAGGTTTAGAGGCCAGACAGATGGGTTTGGCAATTCCAGAGAGAGAAAGGATGAAAAAACTTTAAAAGTGCAACTATTAAATATTCATGCCACTGGCATTCTGTATCTTCAGTGAAGTTCTTGCTCTATATATGGAATAAAATCTATGGTTAAGCACATGAATCCACCAGCTATCAGTTTTGAAAGAGTTCATTATAATGTGAGGGGGAAAAACTCTAGGTTGCTAAATATACAGCCAAATAAATTGAGAAAATAGGGAAGGATGACATATTTCTGCATGTTCTTTGGCCTTTAAAAAATGACAGATCAATTTTGTTTTAAAAACAATCTTATTGTTCAAACACCTGAAGAAAAAACAGTACATTACCTTCAATCATATTTTCAAGTTCTAAGGCAATTTTATTAACTCCTTTTTATTGCACAGCTTAAATATTCTAATTGGCACACAGCACACTTGCAGTCACTAGATATCCATTAGACTTTAATGGGTTTGAAATGGTCTACAGTATTACGGGGCAGGCAGACCTACTGCAGTCACATTTACAATGATGCAAGGTAAGTGGGGCATAAAAACACCCTGGTTAATGCCACTGCAAGAATGAAAAAAAAGCTTCCTCCAGTTCTTTCGGCGCGTATCCTTATGGATGGTTTTGTAGAGGCAAGGGCCAGTCTCCGCAACTACTGATGATCAAACTAAGGTCTACAGGAGAGCATAAGGAGCAGGAGAGGAGAGGAACAGACCTGTAGAGCAACACAGCTGCTGCCCAGTGTGTATGCTGGGGCTCCCTTCTGTTCCATGAGCTGTATATCCACCATAATTGCTTCCTACATGGAACATTCACCCAACGCATACAGTAACTGCCCTCCCTTCAGGAAGTGTGAGCCTCTGTGCACACACCCACCGTGGAGGTAACCCACCTTCCCTGCACTCCAAGACATCATGTGCAGGAAAAAAAGGAAAATGATGCACTCTCCACAAGAAGGCCTGGTCTCCTCCTTCCATATCCCTCCAAAATCACAGATACAGAGCGTTTATGTGACTGATGCAAGAATGATTATGTATTTATGCTCAACGTTGCAATCCTTGTTTGGGATGGTAGTTCTTTTCCATAAAACTTGTCCCTGCAATGCCATCAAGGCGATGGGGATCCAAATTCTGAAGAAAAGAAGTTTATGACTGTGAGAAGCATGAAAGGAAGACTGAGATAGTCTGACATACTTATTCAAGGAAAAAGTGAGGACTGGGTAGCTTTGCTTCTGTGAATGAGAAAGCCTTTCCCACTTACACACTGTAGTTGTGTAATGAAAAGAAAAAGAAAACCTGAGTTCCGTATGATAATTTTAAATTTAATTCATCTCCATGCGAGAGCTTTAAAATAACCCATGTTTTATGATACTTAGGAAATATTAATAAAAGCATACAGAAATCTGGAGATCTGTCTGCTACTACGCAAATAATTCCTCTGCCCTCTGCTCCCAGGGAAGTGCAAATGCCGTGTGAAGGTTCATCCCATCCTTCCCTCTCTCTCTACCTAGCCACCTTTTCAGGACAATTCAATGTGCAGGAATAATCATGTTCTCCAGCAGATTCCTTTACTAAGCTGAAATAACTGATTCCACACGCTTAATTGCAGAATCCTCCCTTTATCCTCTAATTATGAAGCAGTGCCTGTTGAAATTAAAGCAGCATTGCTTGTAAATATTTTCAGGCACAAAGCAAGAAGCAAAGCCAGCTGAGCAATTTGGTAAGAAGGTAGGGGGAAATATCCTGAATCTTCTGTATTTCTGAGTCACAAGTGATGAGACCATTTTTATTTGGGTGGTTTTACACAATAAATTTTAAAGAGTAGTTGCTTAAGCACATCTAAAGGTTAAACCTTCAAGCAGCTAATCTGTATGTAAGAACAAGTAACTGTCAAATACTTAACCTTTTACAGATTAAAACTGTCTGCCTAACAGATGTGAAATCATCATTGTTGTAATTGTCATACGTAGATATCTGAGCATTTTCTGGAGATAAGATCTTTTTTTTGAGCAGTAATTTTATGCCTCAGGTCACTTGCGTGTTCATGGCTGTGATAAAATCACTGCTTTCCATAAGAAGTTATATGCCAGGACTTTATAACTGCAGTACTAGGCTCCAGCATCAAAGTTATTGGTTGTAACGGGTAGTTTTAAATTACTATAAAATGAACTTTGTAGGGTGCCTGAAAATGTTTCATTGTTCAGTTGCTGGAAGTGGTTGTATAAGTGAATTTTCACAATAGTATGGTCAGAGCATAGGAGAAGAAAATGCTTCAATTTCTGATAAGCTGTAAATGTTACTATAAAATATTGCTCTTTGACAATATTTGATAGAAATACATGCAGTTACTAGAATATGTCTAGAATGCCATTACATTATGTTGATCAGTTGTAAGTATTAAGATATATAAGAGAAAAATGTTTCTAGTATGATAAGTGAGCATGGAAATGGAATTTTTTCCCATATGCTACTTATATATAGCAGGGAGAACTAGCTTGACAGCCTTCAGCTACTCTATGCAGACATATGTTCCTACATGGGTCTATGTTTAGGCCCATGTCCTGCAACTAGTCCAGACATTTTCATCTTCAGTCACAGCAAAAGGTAATCATTAGACCATCCATCAACCACGTCAGCTTATAAACCCAGGACGTTACATTCAGATGTGCACGGTTTGGGCGTATAGACTTTGGCTTGGCTCTCATCATGTTGCTGAATATGTGCTGGGAAAAGTGGACTACCCTCCTTTTCCCTTCAACTTTTTGTAGTTTTTTAGCCATGAACACCAGAGATCAGGATTCTTCTGGTGCAAGATGCTGCACCAGGTCCAGAGCAGGCACAGCAACTGCCCTTCATGGACTCCAGCTGCCTTCCCCACCACTTTTCCTGAAAGTCCTCACTTACACCGGCAGGAAACTTCCTGCCAGTAGGTGTTTTGGGCTCTGCATTAAGTACTCAATCTTCTTTTTTCCCCCCTCCAGCAATTAAATACAGTTTTGAACTGAGAAAGATAATTTTGTTTCAATTTCTTGTTAACCCATGTTTGTTTCACAGATTGTAATATACTGCATGGTTGGCAGGGCTTCCTTGGGAAGCAAAGCATCAGACCGTGGTGTCTCCCTTTAATCCACTCTCTCTTCCATAGCTGTTACTTTGAACCTGCTAATCAATTTCAACCAAATTTGATGGAAGTTTCAAAAAAGTCCTACTGAAAACGAGCAGCTGTTTATGCAGTGCTAATAACTTGGTCCTTATCCATTCCAGCTGATGGCAGCCAGCTGTCCATTAGCACACAAGCCCTGTTGAGTTCAAGCACAGCCCTAAAACCACTCTCGACTGTTTCCTCCTCAGGTCACCAAAGAGAAGCATTAGGGAAGATGCCATCTCTGTCAAACAGTTCATACAGTGGGGCTCCTGGGTTACAAGACACAAAAGTATGGTGTAGTTTTGGTAATTACACTGTTCAGGGAAGTTTTTTTTTTCCTATCTAGATGCGTAATAATAATAACTGAATTCTACCAATTGTCAGTCAAACCCTATAGGTATTCAAAGCTCAATCATTAAAGACAGAAAAAATGAAGTTGTGAAGAGCAACAAAAACACCAACAATAAGCACACATCCTCTTGCAAAATACTCTGGAAATGACTCCAAGCACCTCGACTGGTCTGAAAGGGAGATGCAAAAGTCGATGCGTCACCACCAGCCGTAGGAGAGGTCATTTCCAGGACAGAGTGAGGCAATATGCACTGCCCTGCACTCTGAATCAAGGCAGTTTCCCTCAAGTTTATTTGTGAGCTGAACTTGAGCAGAGAATGCCAGCTGTGCCATACTGTAAAGTGGATTTGTCATGTGGATTTATCCATACTTTGTCCATTAAGTCACCCTTGGGAATGAGCACTAGTTAGAACACTCCGATAGATGCAAAAGGGTTTTTATACAGATGAAGGAAAAAAAAGGAATGCAGTGATTCCAAGAAACTGGAGGAAAAAAAGAGGTATTATTAGCACATCGAAAGGCATCTGAAAGATAAATTATTTTAAAGCACATCACTTCATATACCCTGTTAATTACATGGTTAATATTATGGAATCTGACAACTCCCCACAGACACCAGGACTATTGATGAGTTCAATTTTATGTTAGAAATTTCCCTCTTCTTGTGCAGAATTACCTCTTTAACCTCTTTCAGTCCAATAAATTCACATTAAAATGTGACCAGGAGTGACAACCTTGGGAGAGGACTAACCTCTCCCTCTATCATGTCATTTTAGCCTCAGTCTCAAATTGGTGCAGCACTCCCACAGCTATTAGCTCAGCTCTTCTCCTGCCTCCTGAGTAGATGAAGCACTATGTCTAATTAATTTACAATCCTTAAGCACAAAGGTAGCTATCAGCAAAACTATATTAAAATCAAACCACGAATAAGGTAATTGTAAAATCATAATTTTTTGTGATGTTTTCACTAAATACCATTTTACCTTTGAGGTTGAATGTTTTCCAAAGTCCAGCCTTATAGCTAATATGAAAGTCAAATACTTCATACATTACATATCTTGCTCCATATAAAAAAAAAAAAAAGACAGACGCTCTTTAATACAATGAAATGCAATTTAAAGCCAAGTCAATAAGATACTAACCTCTTATCCTCAAATGAGGGCTATGCTGTACATCATGGGTTAGAAGTTAAAAATGAAGAGAATGGTTCTTGCCACTCATAATTCAAAGATTGTTGTCAAAAGCTTTCTGTTCATAGAAATGTTATTGGTTTTATTCAGCTGGCAAAAGCTGTGCATTATTCTAAGCAGCTCAGACAGATAGCTTTTTTAGCTATTCAGTTCAGAGCCAAATTTTCCTGAACAGCATAAGGACTTGATTTTGTTAATGTATACATGTTGCACTGTACCAAGTTCCAGAAATAACCCACGTCCCTGAATGCAGGCTGGGGTCTAGGTAGGACACATGCTAACAGGCAGATTTCCTACTTTTCTTTGCATTCAGAGAGACCAGACACAACCAGCAAAAAAAGGTTGCTGCACTATGAAGCACTGTGACAGCACAGAGCTCTGCTGCTGCCCCGCTCCCTACTTGCTTCTCACTGATGAGAAAATACCAAATATTGTGGGTGGGAGGCAAGGGACCCACACTGCAGCACAGCAGCAATGGGAGATACCCTCCACTGAGCTCCTGTCATCCTCATGAAACTCCCATTTTTGTCTGGAAACAAACAGCTGAAGGACATGAGGGGCAACTAACCTTCTGCAGGCACCCATCCTCTCTTCCTCCTCTTGAGCCTGAGGAGAATAGAGATGAGGTGTGAAATCTGAAGTCCCCTTCACTCCCCCATTTTCCCTGGCTGTCAGACGAGTGATGCTTGCCAGCATTCTGAAGGGTGTGGGGAGCCTTTTTTCTTTCTCATTCCCTTGAATAAACCCCCTTCTGTAACCATGCGATTCCTGCATGGTCAGGGGCAGCAGGAGAGGAGCTGAGCCCATTTGCTCTGAGGAGCTGTCAGGATCTCCTTTAAGGGAGGGCAGGTTGCCAGCCTCTCAGAGCCAGTTATGTAGTGGCCTGGCCTCAAGCAACCCTCATTTCCCACTGTCACATTCCTGTACCACATCCTCCTTTCCCCTATGGCCATACCTGAGCAGCACAACCTAGTCCTAGACTTGATCCTAGTCCTTCATGGTCAATGCAGCTCATGTAAAAGACAGAGGAAATAGATGCTGGACCAGTCAGAAACATCACTGGACAGCCCAGAAGTGGCTGCAAAGGCACAGATGAAGCCTTAGGTGTGAAATCTTGTGCTGTTTGCTCGATGTTGTTTGGTTTGAGTGGCCCTGAGGAATGAGCATCTGCAGCAGGAACAGATAGAAATGTTCCTGCCGACAGGAACAGAACAAGATGCTTATTTGTCCCATCTTCTTTCTGGAAGGAAATTATCTGCTACTGCGAATGCCAAAATCTGTGCACCATCCTCCTGTCTGTACCAGGCTGAGGAGGATCAGAGAAGTTGCAATTACAGGTACAGGCTATCTTCAAAATTTGGATAGAAGCTATTCATTTTGATTGCTCTACACTATAGTGGTACTTCTCACTCTTTGAATAAATGCCCAGTACAGGCACAACATTAGATGTATTTTAAAATTATAGAAGCAAATTCAGTCAAATAACTGCACATACGTGTGCAATTTTCCACATATCAATGCCAGCACCCTGCAGACTGTACAGCAGACTACTCAGTTTAAAACCCCATATATTTTGCTTGCTCACATATAGGCAAGCCCATAGTTACTGATAATCTTTTAGAAACATGACCTGCTGTCTACTGGGAATTATTGTAAGTCTCACCAGAAAATGCTAGATGGAGGATAGTTCCTGCATGACAGCATGAAGGCATGCATGCCTTTACCCTTATGTACTGCACATGCCTTTTTCCCAGGCACATACCTGGCAGGTGCAATCCAGACCTTCATTTGTCACTCAGACACCAGTAATGGGCTCTCCAGAAATACTCTAAATAGATGAGATTAGATGAAAATTATCTTCTGTCTTTTTAGACCATCTTGGCATTAACAAAAAACTGGGTATATTTTCCGGGCAAACACGCTTTCGCTGAAAAACTAAAAGATAGGACAAATGTTCCTGTCTCCTCTGAAATAACATTTACCAGCCCTTGCTAGAAAGAAGCAGCTGGCTTCAGTTAATCTGGTGGAATAACAATAAACTTAATAAATGTAATGACATTAAGATCTAAACTTTCTTCTAAAAGACTTGGGTACAGAGATGAGCTGCACAGCTGGATGCAGAGTTAGGCACCCATATTCCAAAACGGGTATCACTGTGCTGCACTGGGTGCCAAAGCACCCCGTAGGGAAAATGGGGAGAAGATGGCATCAGAACAGCCAGCTTCTCAACACCTACAGGCTACGTTGGGAGCCAAATACTATGCTAGTCACAGAGAACTTACGGTTTTTGCTGTGATTAGACTTCGCTGTGAAAGCAGGACTCATGAGTGCTACCCATGTGGTCTCTTGAGATTTTAGGTCAGGCAAGGGGGCACACCTCTCTTTGAGAAGAAAACCAAAGGACACAGCCCAAGAACACTGTTTTGCCAACATTCCAATGGTTAAAACACCAGCGCAAGAAAATGCGAAGCCCAGATCCAAGTATCTCTCCAGCATGGGGTTCATATCCATAGATTCTGTCTCAAGCAACATGCACTACTTATTAGGTCAAAGGCTACTTCTGGATGGCAAGTCCTTCACCACCCTCCCTGGAGCCTGACCCCGGTATGGGTCTGGGAATGGAGGGAACAGGGGACCAAGAGTAAAGTGGTTGAACCATTCAGCTGGAAAAGGGCAGTCCTGACTTTCTGGGTAGTATCATCCCAAAGCTGTATAATGTGTGACATGCAAGGAGCACAGACAGCGTGTGGCCATAGCTTATCTTGGACTTCTCCAGACCCTTACGTACTGGGCTGAGTCTGATGATCCCCAAATTGTTCCTAGGCACATGTAGCAGCAAAGCTGGATCTAAGTCTAGATACACTTCTGCCAGAAAACATCATCTTGGGTGCCTAGTTGGGTCATGTGGGGTTTCTGGATCATGTGGCTTGCTATGTTAGTTCTCCCTAAACTGTGCACATAAACCACTTTGTTGCACCTTTGGTAAAACTGAAGTAAGGATATGCTTTGGTGGCCCACCACCAGCGAAATTAATCTCCTGGCATAAACTTGCATTGCTTGGTTCAATGAACAAAATCAAAATCCAGCCTCCAAATAACAAGAGGAATTTCTGGCTGATGTGGCAATTGCTAGGTATATTAAATGACAGATACAATGAAAGTGAATTTTAGTGGTTCGGATAGATAGGCCACTAGTACGTTAGCATTGCATTCAGCTTCCAACTTAGGTACGTCTCCAGCCTGCTAACAAGCATCCTTTGTGGATTACTTGCTGTACTTTGATCTTCCAGAACCACTTGCTTTTTCTTTTTATTCGAGACCTAAGATTCTTCTGTGATCCGTGAGTCTGTAGACCCCATAAGCAATGTCTCTTGCCTAAACTGACTGAATTTCCCAGTAATCACATACCTTAGATTACAGACTTCAGGTTAAGATGAAGTACTGTAAAATGAGCAATCTAATGACTTTCTATCCTGCTTAGGAAATAAGCCTGGTTCAACTTTCTCGTTTTACACCTGTCAGGTGCCCATGACCACAAAAAAGGGGTTCACGTGGCTCACATCCTCTGGGAAGCTTTGGGCTTAATGTACACAGAACAGCAGGGCAGAGATCGCCAAGTTAATGGAGACCAGAGCAGCGCTTTCACATATAGCACCATGCAGCCCTATAGGCTCTGGTCTAGAAGGAGCATAGATGTACTGACATAATGCTGAGTCCAAAAGAGTTACTCTTTCCTCCTGAAAAAAAACCAACCACAGACAAAACCGATCAACTCAGCGGGTTTTCTCTATGAACACATCTGAACTGCTTACAGATCTACTGACACGAAGTTTAGCGTAACTGGTGCCAAGTGTCACAGAATATTACTTGAGGTAAATAAAAGCCCACTGTTAATAATAATAATAGAATTTGTTTTTATTGTCACCCACTGTATTTTTCTAATGTCTTTCAGTGCACCTGGTCCATATCAACTGTATGATGTGTTGTCAGTAAAATTATGCAAAATTAATTTTGACACCCTTTCTCTTAAGTCTCTTTTGCTCTTCTGTGTCCTTGTAATGAATTCTTTTATACCAGAGATTTTCTTCAGAGAAAATAGCTCCCCAAGTTCCTGTTGCTACCTCTCTAGCTGCAATACCACTGAATGTGTCATATCCAGGCTCTGCTTAACAAGTCCACAGTTATTTTCAAAGATCCTCTTTTTGTCATTATTATGAGGTCAGTTTCTGTTCACTTGAGTAAAAATAAAACTGATACTACTTTTCAGGTGTTAAAACTACGTACCACAGACTAAGAAAAGCATCAGGTGTACCCTTTTCCCATGAGGAAGAGACTGATATTACAGGCACCAAAAACTCGAATTGAACATGTCCCATATTTGGTTGCATTACTTTTGCTTGAGTGCTGAAAGCTGAATCTTTGCAAGTAGATCATATTCATGAATGTCATGCTTTACTATGTCATTGTGCCAGAGACTCATTAAAGACCTACTCAAAGCTTCTTTTCTAATTTATATTTCTTCTATGAGTTGCTTTGATTTGAGAAATCTCTTCTGCAAAAGGAAAGATGTCCTTTGTTTGGATTCTAAAAGGAAATGTAGGTGCTTAATTGGTGGATGTGGTTTTCGTTATACTTTTTCTTTCCACCACAAACCCTTTTCATAAATCGTGACAAGTCTGTTGGCAGCCTGCTGTATCAGTGTAGGTAGCTGACTTGATAAGCATGTTGCCCAGACGAAGAAAACACGAATTCTCTTCAACTTTGCTCAGAACTGCTAATTAGCCTAAAGGCAGTGTCCTGAATTGGCACAGAAAAACACTGTGAAAAAGTCCTAAGGAGACGCAAGACTGTAACTCAATAGTATCTAGTAGCATTTTACATGCTTTCTGGTTTATTGAAATAAAGCTAGCATCTTTCCTCTGAATACACTCCTTATTTAAACACAAGTGCAATGATTTACAGTCTAGTAAAGTCACCTGCTTCATTTCTGTGCAGCCCATATCATGATGGCAGAGAAAATAAGAAAGGAGATGTTTTCATTTTTAGAGAATCAGTCACCTACAGCACTGAGGTCCCTTCCCTCTAAAATGAAGTCAGAGCTGGCGATAAAGGAAGCACCAATCTGGTCACTGTTCCAATTCTCTGCTGCTGATTTTCAGAGAGGCTTGTTCCTGCTCCCACTCAGACCAAAATAAAATCAAACCCTTGTGTACATGCTTGGCATTTCCAATAACCAAGTGGTGAGGACTCATTTACAATACACAAGTTGCATACGGCTACCTTGTTTTCCCTTACTAATGTGAAACTTAGTTTACCTTATTTACTATATGGCAAACCACGTCTGACCAACCTGGTGACCTTCTATGAGGGAGTTACAGCAACAACGACATGANGGCCCACAAGAACCTCATGAAATTCAACAAGTCCAAATGCAAAGTGTTGTATCTGGGTCAGGGCAGTTCCAGATATGAGCACAGACTGGGAAAAGAAGTCACTGAGAGCAGCCCTGCGTGGAAAGACGTGAGCGTTCTTGTGGATGAAAAGTGGGACATGAGTCAACAGTGTGTGCCTGCAGCCCAGAAGGCCCCAACACATCCTGTGCTTCACCAAAAGAGGAGCAGCCGGCAGGTAAAGGGAGGTGATACTCTGTCCCTATTCTGCTGCCATGAAAGCCCAGCCGGAGTATTGCATCCAGCTCTGGAGTCCTCAACACAAGAAAGATACGGACCTCATAAGAGAGGGCCCAGAGGAGGGCCACAATAATAATAAGAGCAATGGAGCACCTCTCCTACAAATACAGGCTGAGAGAGTTTGTGTTGTTCAGCATGGAGAAGAGAAGGCTCCAGGAGACCTCACTGAGGCCTTCCAGTGCCTTAAGGGAGCTTATAAAAAGGACAGAGAAAGACTTTTCGTATGGGCAGACAGTGACAGGATAAGGGGCAGTGGTTTTAAACTGAAAGAAGGAAGGTTTGGATTAGATGTTAGGAAGAAATTCTTTTAACAAAGAGTGGTGAAGCATTGGAACAGCTTGCCCAGAGAAGCTGTTGATGCCCCATCCCTGCAAGTGTTCAAGGCCAGGTTGAGTGGAGCCCTGAGTGACCAGATCTAGCAGCGAATGGTACCCCTGCCCTGCCATGTGGGTTGGAACCAGATGATCTTTAAGGTCACTTTCAACCCAAAACACTTTTTGATTCTATAATTCTATGATTTTCCAGCATGGTAAGATATTTGGTGCCAAGTCAGCTGGTCTACAGGGCAGGGAGCAACCCTTGGCCAATTTTAGTACCTGCACTGTGGCCTGGAGTTCACCACTTCTGAACATCCTCCGGCGTGACAGAACAATATGCCATCACAGCATGGGACTACCAGGCTCCAATCTCTCCCTGCTTGAGATATCCTGACCTCCACAGCCCTCGGGAAGGTCCTCGCACATTGACAGCTCTTAAACTAAAGCTCTCCTAAAAAAGTAAATGTTTCAATGGGTACTGAGAGAGCACTCAGGATGCTGATGCCCTGAACTGGTAACGGCATTCACCTGACACACACAAAATCTTCATGTAAAGAAAATGGAAAATAGATTTGAACATGAGAGAAACAGAGGTATAATTTGCAAAAAATGCTTAAGTTGACAGAAAGAGCATCTTTATGGGTGTGGGGTTGTTTATATTTTCAGGGTTGTATCATTGCTTAAACAACTATGGGCGCACTGAAAAATGGTGCTCAAGCTTTAGTTACCCACACGTCCCCCTCCCCCTAGACGTGCCCTGGAAATGCTGATATGAAAAGAGAACATCAGCAGTTTTGCCAGGACTCCCAGGCAAGCCAGTCACGGTGGAAGCCTGACATCCAGAAGGCCTGGAAAACAGCCAGTCTGTGCACAGCATGTCCATCCTGTGTGCCGGCATTCAGGTGCATCAGATTTATTATGCATGTGCAGATCACCTGATTTATTGCCAGGGTTTATTACCAGGTACAGCAAGGCCAGCAGCATATTCAGAAAATATAGGATTTACTGCACGTACATGGGACATCTGTGAGTGCACACAACACCTTTTCTCTTGAGACTTCCTAGGAGGAAATATGGGAACCATACTCCAACTTCTGGATTCACTTTGGTTTTGTCTGCAGACAGAGACAGACTTTTGGGATAAAGTAAATGCAGCTACTTCAGCATACTCTTAGTGTGTATTGTTAGAAAACTTGTTTATACTTTCCAATCCTCCAGAGACAACTGTGAACGGATGAGGGCGAACTAGCAGCATTTCAATAGAGCCAGACTGCTTCTCCACCACCCAGCAGATACATTAGCGCCTAATGTTATGATGACTTCAGCTTTAATAGATGACTTTTCTTCCGCCAACTAAAGTACAGTATAAGCAACGCTGAAATTAGTTGGTTTAGCGTGTGAATGTGATTTGAGCAAAGGAAAACACCTGAGTTACACGTTTGCTCAGAAAATCAGAATTCCACTTTCTTTAAGGCTTTCAGCGAGACAAAAATTTCCAAGTCATTTCTGAAAGTGGGAACTAGGTATATTTGACTGGCATCCAGGTGTGGCCTCCAAGACTCACTCTGATCCAAAGGAGCAGATCTGGAGCACTACTCCATAGCAGTACTGTAATAGGTATATTTAATTAGTTCCCACTGGTGCCACATGTAGTCTGATGAGGTGCTGGAGTGCCTTAAAGAATATCCAGTAGTTATTAGCATTTCGGTATCAGAACTTTAACACACTGGGATTATGGTAGCTCTAAACTACAATGTGTTACTGAGATTTAGCTTACCTGTCTAGTGAGTTCTTCGGGCAGGGGCATTTTTCTGCAGCTATACATGCCTCAGTTTGCACATCCAGATTTCACAGATGAGAGCCATCTCCAGCTGAGACGCCGTGGCAAGCAGCATATCCCAGGTAGGGTGCTTTGACTACGAGCCCCTTCTCCTCACAGCTCTTTGTTAGTTCCCACTTTCCTCACCACGAAGGCCCTTTGTGGCCTATCACCATCATTATGAAAAGTCATTACCAAAAGTTATCAAAAAAAAAGGCTGCTTCTAGTCTTCTCTTGACCCAATGAGGCAATTCACTCTCCAAGTTCCCAGCTAACCCCTTCACGGTATTCCTGTGCTGTCCCTCATATTTGGGAGGAGTCCTCACAAACACACTCAAAATCACTTCATTGTTTCTTCTGACGTTCTTAAAAAGAACGTTCTTGGCTTTCCCATCATGCTCATGCACTTGGCAGCACTGTCAGGCTAGTGCTTTGCTGTAACTGCTGTCCATTTGCATTATTAAAATACTCCAGTCTTTTCCTGTTGACTAGTTTTGCCATTATGCATAATTTTCCTTTGTCTGTCACTTGGTCTGCAAAGTTTTTGGTCCCATGCTTGGCTGTTTTCCTAAGTCTCTACAGCATTTAGTACAGCAAATCTGGGTTCTTATATAGATGCAAAGTGCAATGGAAACGCACCTAAATAACAACAGCAACACGCTGTAGGGCAAAAGAACACAGCTGACACTCTATCCTGGAGTCAGTGCAGAGCACTAGGCATTCCAGGCCATCAATGAAATACAGTTATGATGGGAACATGAGGAGTTTTACTACTACTTCTATTGGGGTAAAGAGTCAGGATGTTGACTCTTCCTGAAAAACTTCATTGTAATTTATTTGCATATCATCAGTACTCCAGAATTAACTGCAACTTTCATTATTTGACTATTTTTCTTCCTCTTTTTAACACGTATGATAATTTATTCCTTTTCTTTTTTTCAGCTATATGTTACTTTGCTGTGTGCAAGTGTGTCATAGAACTCATTTTTCTAGTTACTTTGACAAAACTGACATCTTGCAGCTGTTACACATCTTGTTTCAATTACATCTCTAGATAAAAAGAATTCTTAAAGCCTGAAGGCTGCAGATGGCTTCCTGGTGAGGGGTTAACTCCAGCTTTGTAATAAAGCCTTTGGGGGTCCCTTTTCTTGGGCTGTTTTCTTCAGTCTGCTTCTCTTATGCCCTTCTAATTTTGCTATCTCTCTCACTCACATTCCTCTCTGGTCACAAGAGAGGAACTGGAGCACCAGTGTCCATTCATCCCTGCCCCTTCCCACCCAAAGGTGCCTGGGGGGGGCAGGTGGGGGAAGACGAAGTATCTGTCCCTTGAACCTTATCTCCACATATCATGCAGGCTGCTTATGGCAGGGGACAGCTGAATGATCACAAATCAGTAGAGTGACAACTCGAACCACCACTAATCCCTAATAAATTCTGGACCGTCCCACAGATTTGGGAATCTCCTGACAAGTGGTGATGCTCTCAGCATCTGGCAAACCACTTGTGTCTAATTGGGTACCCTGAGATATTTACACTGTGCTTAATGGTTACAGAAGAGATTGATCACCCCATTCTTGATATCTATCCAAAAAGGGTATATAAAATCCTTTGATCTTGCTAAGACAGCAAAACATGTCGAACCATCAGTTATGTAAAGGTGGTTGTTATTAATTTGAATACTGCACAGAGAGGAAGGAACAGAAGTACCATATAATGAGATATATTAAGACTACAAAAGAATTAAGTGAAGCCGTTACATTATGAATCATGATTTTATTGTTTAGCAGTCAGCTCTTGATGTAATTCAGATAATAATGAATGGGCTAATTCCTTCCACCTTTATTCAGGCAAAACTTCCACTGACTTCAAAGAGAAAGTTGTCCAAGTCAGGACTAGAGATTGCTGCATTTATCTCATTATTTGCAAACGCTTTTCTGAATATAAAGTATTCCTTCATAATGGGCTATTGCCAATAACACTAACATTTACATAATGTAAACCTCTTACAGAAGAGACTTTCGTGTTCAAAAAAGCCTTTTAACTCTTATTGCAAACTGCCACATTAAAAGTTCTTCTGTTAACCATAGTATTTATTAAAGTATAAGAACGTATGGACCTTCTCAGTGCACCATTTCAACCATTTTTCCTTCTGTTCAATATTTTTTATTTCATTTTACCATAACCTTTTTAATAAGACAAATGCATTTTTATTATTAGCAAAGATTTATCATTGCAAATATCTTTTATCACAGAAGAGTGCCAAAAATGAGAAAGTGTGCTAAGTCTTGTTACATTTTAACAGATGTCAGGAGTATTTAAGGAAATAATTGAATAAATAGCCCTACATCACTGTTTCTGCCTATAGTTCTGTTTATAAGTTAGTACCCCATACACATTTCAAACCAGCACTTTTAAGTAATTCCAAAAGCAATGGCTCAAAACTGGAAAACTGGGCTTAAGTATAATACTTCCATTTCAATGAGGGCAGGACTCCTCAGGTTTTTGACAAAACCCCATATTCTTTCAGTGATTATAAAGTATGCACTTCCATCTGGAACTTATTTTGATATTGTGAATCTTAATGCCTCAGAAAAGCACACAGAACAATGGATGGGCACTAGTTGATTGTTTTAAATTGAAATTAATTAATTATGAAACAGCTGCAATCATCTAAATTACTTATTTCCCCTTTCAGTGAAAATGAATTTACAGGCATTTGCAAAGCATACAAAAATAGAGACAAGAAAGTCTGTAAGAAGGGAGGTCATGTAAAATTGCTTATGATCTGTATTTCAAGAAAGTAAATAATTAATAACTCCAAGGAAGCATATTAAGGATTGCTCATTCTATTATACAGACACATTGAGCAGCAAAATGCTTTAAATCTCAACAACAAACACAATACAGAACTCTGTAGAATTTACCTTTACAGATAATCTTTTTTTCAGCTGAAAACAGTGATTTTTTCACATCACAACTAAACTGTAACTTGAAAGAAGCTTCTCAGTCATTTAGTCAAGACAGATGAGCAATGAGTGTTAGAAAAGCTACCAAGGCATCAAAAGATCTACAGTCAAGGCCATTAAAGAATAGCTAATCTGCTCTAGTTCTAATTCTCTGCTAATGGGTTTCCTTAAATGTGCTTTACATCAGCTGTAATTAGTTCAAGATACTGCTACTTATATACTTCTAAGAACAACAACAAAAAAAAAAATGGTTGCATTTATATCACTTGGTATGTAATCATGTTCATACAACCATGCACCCAAGTTGGTAAGTTCTTGTACAGTATGAAGCCCTGAAGAGTGTCATGAAGAGATAGTTTGCTTGGATCTACAAAAGTCACTGCAGCTCCAGCAGCAAAAACATTTATCTGTGCTTTCCTTTGTTGGGGTTATCTCAACGTCATTTCACCGCAGATGTTGCAAAAGCATCTGTACTAAATGTACAGGGATACATTAAGTCATATATATTGGTAATATGTACATTTTTCCTACCAATGCTATGGGTTTGGAACAGATTTTCACAGCCAGTGGCAGTGACACAAAAAAAAAAAAAAAAAAAAAAAAAATCCAAAAACNNNAAAAAAAAAAAAGAAAAATCTCAAACCCAAAACCCTTGTCCCTCTTATGTTAGGGCACAAGTGGGTTTTGGAGGGATTCACGCCTTCTTAGAAAAAGGAAATGTAAGAACCTGTGCGAAGGCTCTGGGGAGATATTTCAGCATCTTCCAGTACCTAAATGGGGGCGACAAGCAAGCTGGAGAGGGACTTCTTACAAGGGCATGAAGCGATAGGACAAGGCGTAATGGTTTTATACTGAGGGTGGATTTAGATTAGATATTAGGAAGGAATTCCTTACTGTGAGAGTGGTGAGGCCCTGGAACAGGTTGCCCAGAAAAGCTGTGGATGCCCGTTTCCTTCAAGTTTTCACAGCCATGCTGGATTGGGCTTTGAGCAAGCTGTCTCAGTGCCCATGGCAGCTGGGCTAGAGCTGGATGATCTTTAAGCTCTCTTCCAACCCAAAAAATTCTATGATAGAGGGTGAAAGGGGCAGAGCTCCACGAACTAGCCACAAACATGCTGGCATAACCAAACAAGCAAGGCAATGTGGTGATACTCTTTCAGATCAGCTGGGATCACAGTGGTTTTCTTGCATGGAGGCTGGGTAAATGCACGAGCACACAAACACCTTTTGTATTAAGAAATTCCTGACAGTCTTCAGGCCTAACCACAAACAAAGCACATTGTGACATTAATTTACTCTTTAAACTGGTGACATTTAGTTAACACTCAAGGTCATCATCCTGGAGAAAATGTTACACTCTCCTTGCCAAACACAAATGAATAAATGCACGCTTAGCTTTTATTGTTATTTTGTCCTTTAAAAATAGTTGATGACATGACAGGTTCTCTCCCTATGTCAGAAACAAAAAATGCAAAAAAGTGTCTTCTACCAGATGCATATCAATGTAATTACTTCTCCAGAGTAGCTTTGTCAACAACCTGTTCATTTTTTCTGGACTGAGGTTCAACCATCTACTGCACTTGCTGTTCTAAGACAAAGGAGCACAAAAATATTTAAATTACATCATTCCTTCCTAAAATCAACAGACCTGAGAGATGAACCCTCCTGGTCAATCACAATGACAGAAAGAATCAATTTTCTCTTGGTGCATCACTAGGAGGTAGACACCATTTAGCATCATCAGAAAAAAGCTAACATCCCCCCAGATGGGAGGTTTAGGACATCTGCTAGCACCTGTACATCAGAACAGGTTCCCCAAAACCCTGACCAAAATAAAGAAGGCAGGGATAGAAAGAGGGAGATAGTTGGACAAAACCACTGCTAGGATGCCTTCTGAATTTGAACCATTCAAATGCATACTTCACCAACGCTTTTTCCTCCTGATCCATCTCTCTGTCGGATTTGCATTTTTCTTACCACCACAGGTCATCATTATACCTGGCACCTAGACTGCACCATCATGGCAATGGCATGAGCTAGGGAGGCCATGAGTTTCTCCCTAGCAGATTTCGAAAGTGGTATGTGCAATAAGAAGTGATCATAGCTCAAAGCAATCAACACATACTCAGTCTAAGAAGACACCACCTTCATCCTCTATTGGTCCACTCCTCCCATGTAGTCAAACCAGGATAAGCCCCAAATCACTCTTTCTTTGGTCCAAAACATGTGAAAACAACCATACAAAAATTGGGTTACATTAAGAAGTTGTGCAGCTTTGTCAGATATAACCCTCTTGGTTTTAGTTTTAAGTACTTACAGTTGTGAATCATCTTTATTGAGAAACAAAACACAGCAACAAAAAGCTTCTTAGCAAAGATTTCTGGTCTCTTCTGCATAATTTGTTTCCTGACTGCTGAGACCACCACTGTTGCATTGGAACTATTTTATTTTTTAAAAAATACATAAAGGGTCTCCAAAGATACGTTTAAATTGCATTCCTTTTGTCCTATTTTCCAAGATACATCTGTATCCAAGTCCTTGGTACATGGATGCAGGTTTAAATCTTCCTAAGAGGATAAAACACAGTCATCTTAAGTCACTATTTTTTGTTGGTTTAAGGTACTAGGAAAGGGGAGGTATCAAGCTGTGAGGGAGGAACACAAGTTATGAATTTTTACTTTTGAAAAAATATAGAAAATGTTTAGCACAGACTATTAATAATTGTCATCATTTTCATGCAACTGTCACTTTCTCCTAAGTATAAATTTGTAGTTCCCCATAAATTATTCAGGAATTATATAGATTATTACCTGAGTATTCAACTACAAATGTCCAATTTTGTTCTCCTGGGGCCTTATGCAGCATCAGCAAGAACCACCAGTGTCTTAACATTAATTTTAAGAGAGAGAAGACCAGTGAGTAGCCCTACTGGTAAGGATGTGAACACAGGGGATTTGGCTGGAGGGGGGACCAGTGGGCTTCCTGGGAGCAGGCAGCAAGCAAACCCAGCCCCCAGCAGCAGCACTGAAATGGTAATTCTGACTCCCCAACAGGGCAGGGTTTACAAAGAGCTGGTTCCATTCAAAACCCAGAAAACCTGGTTAAAGCCTTCCCTTTTCCTACTTTCAGTTTTTCAAAAAGAACTTGTGGTTTTCCCCTGGAATTAGCCTTAGAGCTAACCAGCCCATATACAGAGAAACTTTGCATTAATTTCCTAGAAAATACTATCCTTTCAAAATCTCATTTTGTGACGAGGCCACTTCACAGTTACAACCTGATCAGTCTGTCATATAAGAAATCATTTCACAAAGAATTTAACCTCCATGGTTCCTAGCTGTATGTGGTATCAGTTTTTCTTCATTTCTATAGATTTTATTACTCCTACTGTTAAAAATGTTATAACCAGACTGTAAAGTATCTCTTTTTATCCATGCTTCATTGTTTCCTAGTCATAAATATGATGCAAATGGATTAACTTGTTATATGAGGTTAAAAACCTTGCAACTTAACAGTTGCTTTCTTCAGCAACTCTTGTGGAGTTGAGTGTGATGCTATTACTAATATATGGATGACAAGATGTTTCCACAGCCAGTATTTTTGGTGTCTTTTTTTTTTTTCATGGCTCATATTTCTCTTGCACCAATTTTAAGAAACCTGGTATTTTCCTCAAAATATTCACATAGAATAGGAAATGTTGTATGCATCACATGCCCTCTTCTGAATCCATCTCAAATTACCTAGGAAGGTTTTTGCCTCAACTTCTGATAAATACATCCCCGGAAGAGCACAAATCTATAGGTCTGAGTGTCAGAATGAAAGTACAAAGGGCAGTTCATCTCTTGCATCACACAATTGGACAGGGGTGCTCAAACAGTCCCCAGAGAGAGAGATTACATCCACTGTCCGACTGGCATATCAGAATTTTACTTACTAGACAAAAACAAAGGAGAAGTTTAAACAATGAATTATTCTTTAAAAAATTAACAAACAAACAACAACAAAAAAAAAAGGTGACTGAGCACTTGTGAATCAGAGATGATGGGCCAGATTCTCATCTGATATAAACCAGCAAAGCCTCTGGACTTGGTGGAGACTTAAACCAAAAGAGGAGGACGTGGTACATTACATCCAGCAAATGCGCACTCACACGTCACAGCAGATGTGTTTTTAAAATACTATTATTCAGCTGATGTTTACAAAGTATTATGACTATGAAAATCTTACCGCTCTTATTATTTATATTGTTTTAGCACATACAGTTTCTTCAATATTGTAAGAAAAAAAACCTCAAGCAATAAAAGCAGTTCCTGACCCAAAGGGCTTCCAGCCTAAGAAACAGGCATCAGGAAAAGAGAACATGCTGTGAAAGCAGAAGAAGGGAACAATCTATAGTTATTACTCTTGTTATTGTTTGCTCATAACTTATAATCATCACAGAAAGAGCAAATTTTTAGATGGGATCTCAACGAGGGGAAAGTGGTAACCCTGAGCTGACACTGGGAGGAAGGCAGAAAGGGAAACACCAGAGAGAGAGAAATAAGGAGGCAAAGACTATTTCAAGCATTACTGGTTGAAAGGGGCCAAAAGCTAAAAAGAAAGAAATAAGGGGCAAAGTCCAAAGCACAGGCTGGAGTAGAGTTGTAAAGGAGATGGGAGATAAAAGAAGACACTAACTTAATTCTTGGGGGGGGAGGGGGGGGTTGTGAGAGGGAGCTCTTACTGCTGAGTATTGTCTGTAAAACTGTTTAGTTTGTCCAGCCTGTTACCATACTGAGAGAATGGTCGGAGTGACCACTCTCCCTCCAAAGTCACTGCTTACTGTTATCTGAAAACAAACATCTTGATCTGCTACTTTGACTGAAGAAGTATATGTGGAAGCAGCTTTCTAAAACTGCCTCTAGTAAACACTACACAATGTAAGAAAAAAAAAATCTTGGCTTACATGAAGTGTAGTGACTAAAAGCTAGACAACCTGGGATCAAGAAGTCACAAAAGGTTCATTTATAAGACTGCTGGATGTCTGACCACTTTTTGTTAATAGCAACTTCCAAACAAAACTCTCATTGACTTCAAATGGAGCAGGAACAGACCCAAAGATAGCAAATGAACTAATAATTCAATACGTGGTCTGTAAAACACACTGGGCCATCTTATACCGTGGCATTTGATATTGATCTCAGCTTGGAAGCTATACAGCTATACATTTTTCACATGACTATCCAACTCCTACAAAACTGATGCTAACTCAAAACTCACAGAAGTATCAGATAAGTACCAAATAAACCAATTACATACTTGGCTTCTTTTACCTAAACAAACGCTGTTTTGTTTCTGGCTAACAAACATCTTACATTCAAAATTATTTTCTTGTTTGGCATAACACAGTAAGTGCTTTAATAAACCTGCTAATTGCTTTTAATGAATGGGGAACAACTCCGCCTACACATGTTATTTTACATCTGCATATGCGGAGAGCCTTTACTAATCCATCTTCCCCGGGGCTATCGCTGTGCCTAACCCTAAGCACAGAGTTAAGGAACTGGCTGTATTTTGATCTACATTTTTTAAATAAGGCAAATAAAACAAAAGCCTGTAATGCAGAACTAGTCCTGGCACTCTGATTGGTCTGCTCCTTTGCTGCTTTCCATCATGTATAGTAGGTCTTCTGCTGTAAGAGAGGCATATAAAACACCTCCAACTGAGATTTTCCATCTTTTTTTTGTCCAGTGTAAACAGATGCAAAGCTGTAAGGCACTGGAGAATCCACATCCTTGAGTCTGGACAAGTAAAACTACACATGTAGCGCTCAAACAAATGCATGGGGAAAGAAAAACAGGACATGGGGCTGTGGTTTGAAGTCATTAGTGCCTTGTGTTCAGGATAACTGTGTTAGTCAGCAGTAACAACACCTTGAGGTAAGTTGAGCTGACCACCCCAAAATGTTCCAGAAAAAGCTTACCAAATGGGCACAAGTTTTGTTTATGCCAGAGATTGGTATGTTTTCTTAAAATTTGTATTTGAGTTTGTGCTCAGCTTTCACTATTTGAGTTAGGGTAGTTTTCTGGGAAGCAGAAGTGTTATTGACATCAATACAACCTTGAAAAACTACTCTTTAGTAAAAAACAGCTTATAATAGTCTCTCATTGCAGTTTACTAGTTAAATGCTGTCTTACAGACTTTACGTGACATAATATTACACTTTCTATGCAACAGCAAAGTAAAAGACATATCATGTATTGGACATAAAATTCATTAATAGTATAACAATAACAATCAATGAGAATTGATTAACATCCTGCTGTTCACTGGGAAACCCCTTCTGCTTTTCCAAGAATATCTCAAATTTTAAAAAAAGCACTTTGGAACAGCACATTAATATTTAATTACTGTACTTGTAAGCAAAGCATTCACCAAATACTGCAAAAAGTGGATTTTCAGTCATAAATTAAGTGCGCAAATTGCCATTATGGCTACATTCAAAAGAATAAAGGACAACATTCGTTCCTGCTGCAGAGAAAATTAAGTCTCTCTAAGTGTTGCTCTTTGCCATAAGTACTTCCTGTCTGTGTAGCGTATTTTATTTCCCTTTTTGGCAACAACTGCACAACTTCGAAGGCTTTCTTACAAACCTTCGGAGCTTAACATTATCATACCAGCTTTGTTTTCGTTAGTTTAGTACCGAATTCAAACCAGGTTTCTTGAGCATGTCCAAAACCTGCCCACTGGAAGTGTGCGACAGGCACCGCGCCTGCAGTGGGAGACTCACAACAGACCTTGGAAGCTCTCCCTAAGCCAAAGCAAGTTTTTTTTTTATTTATTACTGCTTGATGACTTTTCAAAACTGACTGTTTTGAAGCATTTGCCAAAGCAGCTGCTTCACAGTAAACTTCCAGTCCATGATTTCAGACACTCCAAGCTAAAGCCACTCAGTGAAACCTAGTGCCCCAAAAGGACCCAGACATGCAACAGCAAACACCTGCAAACCCCCTGCTCCCCTCCCTAGGTACTGCTCTGGGCATTTGTGGGGTTCAAGCCCCACATGGGGGTGCAAGTTTAGCAATGAATGCAGGCCTGCCGTGACATAATGTGCCCTTCTGATGAACTCAACCTCTAAACTGCAACAACTAAGAGGAAAACAAACACAAGCTATGAGACCATAGGATTGCCTTTAAGGCAAATAAAAATATTTTTAAGCAGGTAACTTAGCTGGGAAATGGCTGATGCCTTTTTGGACCCGTACAGGAGCTTTATGGCAACCACAGTCTTTCGAAAGTGGCTCCACAACAGTCCAAAAGCATGCTGAAAAGGTTATGAGAATTAGCAATTGCCAGTCTAAAAACCTAATACCCCAGAGCTACATTATTCGTTTTTAAAATTCATTATTAACTTCAATAGCTGGCGCGCAGAACAGCCTAATGGACAGCCCGCTTTTGCTGGAGAAAGAAAACTCCCCCAATTCAAGGAGAAATGGAAAAGCTTCCAAACGTGTAAAAGTATTATTTATCACATTCTTTTTTAGTAGAAAAAAAACATGCAATTCAGTTGTAAAACCATGTATATGGACTGTAAACTTAAAATCAGGCCAGAGATAAATGTTACGGTTCGTCTATAAACTGCCTATTAGTATTTGTAATTGAAACAAGGACATAACCTTAAACTTGTGTCACAGGCAGAAACGCTATAATTAAAAACTTTTATGGGATAGTAACTAATTTTGTATTATACGCGCTCTTTTAAAGTTCACATAGCAGCATACAAGTTTTATTAGGGTCGATGGTAACAGTGTATGCATTTATGAGCACCCTGACTACGCCAGCGCAAGCTGCCCTCGTCATCCCGAAGTCTTTTGTGAGAAGCGGCTCAGCTATAACGGGACACGCCGGTCCGGCTCACCTGGCTACACCTGCCGGACGCGCACCCTGCTGACGGAACCCACAGACCACCCCCCAAGGGTCGAAATCCCGCGCACGCGGGGAGACGACCCCAGACCCAAAGCGCCCCCCGCCCGCTGCCCCGCACCGGGCACCGCCGTCGCTCCGCGCCCCTCCGCGGGCTCCCAGCGCCGCACCGCCCCGGCGGTGAGCGGAGCCCAGGTGTCCCCGCCGGGGCTGCGTGCGTCCCTCCCGCAGCAAACTCCGCGACCCGGCAGCCCGGGGAGCGTGGGGCGGGGGGCAGGGCAGCGCTTCCCACCTCCAGCCGCTAATGACATTTCTAGAAATTGTTTCCCCTCCTCCCTCCCTCGCTCGCTCGCTCCCTCCAGCCCCGCAGCCGCCGCCGGGGCGGGCAGGGACGGGGGTGCGCAGGGGAGGTCAAGGGCGTGAGATGGGAGCGGGGGCGCAATGGAGACGGCCCGGGAGGGAGTTGCGGGGCCAAGGGGGGAGGGTGTTCAAGGGGCGTGCAGAAAGAATGGGGGATGAGCTCCAGGAGTGCAAACCCGGGGTGCCAAAGGCGGGTGAGCACAAGGTATTATTGGGGGGGCCGGAGGAGCAAGTGCAGGAGACACCACCGCCCCCCAGCGAAGCGCCACGCTCACCTCCCAGACCCACTCCGGCAGCCAGGGAAGGGGGGCACCCTTCGCTCTGCCCCTGCCGGGCCGGCTGTGCCGGGGGAGCAAGTGGCAGAGGAGACACCTCCCGGGTTACTGCACCCTCTGCTGATGCACCCGCCGCCCCAGTTACTGCGCCCTTCGAGCCAGCGCACCCCCTTACCGCACACCGACTCTTACTGCATCCCACGTTTACTGCACCTCTCGAGGAAAGTGGGCACCCACTCCAAATCACCGCACATCCCCCAGTCATCGCACCCCCTTCAGCTCCCGCACACCCCCCGCGCCACTCACCACAGGGAGTCCAGGTCCCACTCCTGAAGGAGAGCTAAGTCGAAGCTGTCCATGGTGAGCGATGTCAGCGCCGCCGCGCCGCAGCCGCACGGCGCCCGGGGCGCATCCTAACTGCACCGCGGGCNGCACCCCCCCGGAGAGGGGCTTGGCCCGCCGAAGTTGGGCTTGGGGAGGTTTCTCCCCCCCCCCTCCTCTCCCTGCTCCGGGCCGGGGTGCCCTCGGGTGGGCCACAGCACCCCGGCTCACCAGCGCCTCATGCGCGGCGCGTACCGCGATGCTCGGCGGAGAAACTGTGACATTTGTTGTGGGACGGGGCCCCCCTCCGCAGCCAGGGCGTTGGGGTGGGGTAAGGCCTTCATGCAGCGATTCCTCATTAGGTGCGTAATAAACCGCACCTGTGCAAATCCCCACCTCCACACAGGTCCACCTAGACCTGCGCAGCTGATGAAAGGCCCCTGGGTTGCATGAAGGCTCTAGAAATGAGTGACCTGCGGCTAAAAACACAAGTACCAGCCCCCAGCACTTGCCACCCAAAGCGAGTGAGGCGCCCCACGCTGTCCGTCCAGCCTGCGGGAGGCACCGGCTGTGATATCTGGCTGGCCAGGGGAGGCAGGCGCTGCTGATTTGTAGTCGCGGAATCACATTAGGAGAGGTTAACACACATTAAACACTTTCCAGAATGTTGGGCTTTTCAGCTAGGCAGTGAGTAGCTGCCAGAGAAGTGCCGTGTCATCGCAGACGGAGAGAAGGAATGTGCAAAATCCGTGGTGAAAAGAGGGGGCTATTCATCCACCAGCGCCAACGCGAATATCCGCGGAGCAGTCCCACACTGGGAGATCCCTGCTCTCGGAGACCAGCCCAACCCAGCTAGCAGCTGGCTGGGGACACCGCGATGTGCGTGGCACCCTGACAGCCCGGAGCAGCGTTCAGGCTCAAGTATGCAGGCTTCTCGGCTGATTTGGTGACTGTGTGTTATTCGTTCCTGAGTTAGCTCGATTTAATTTGGGGTTGGTAACCCTGCACGGGCTGCAGCCGCAGCTTTGGCTGCAGCGTAGGCACGCTTCAAAGGACAGGTTTGAAAACCCATGCAGTTTGCACGCAGCTTTCGGCAAAGCATCTGAAAGTCCCGAGCCTCTCCAGAGCTGCTTCGTTCCTTTGCACAGCCAAGGTGGTGCTGCCTCCTACTGCCAGAAGTCCCCCGACCCTCTGGATGTGGCACATCTTCACCCTGGAATGACACGCAGGAGCCAGCTCCTGCCAGGTCTGTCTCCTCACCTTCCCCAGGGGGATGGAGAAGGAGATGTCCCATTTGAGAAGGCTTGTGGCACCCCGTGTCTAACCAGAGCAAATGAGGGTGAAAATGAGAAAAATTCAGGCCAGTTCAGGTGCCAGGCTTGGTCCAGTATTAATGGACACATAAATCCACCTGAGAACAGCCTTTTCTGTCAGCTGAAGTAAAGCTTACCACAGCTGAAGGTTGAGCCTGCAAAGCAGGTAACATTCTCAACAAATATATTACTTATGTGTGAAGGAGTGAAGGGCAGCATATTTACACTGACCTTTTCAAGACACAGCCTGTGCTGCCTCACTGTTCTTATTTTAAGGGAGGTTGTGCAACCCACATTGCAGTATGGCACTGATTCTTTCCCTGAGACCCAGCTTACACAGTGATTTGCAGAAGTGCTTAAATCACCCCTGAAATAGTACATACATCAGGGCAGGCTTAGGCTGTCTTTGTGGACTAAATCACTAGAGGTAGACCCCCTTTACATCAGCACTGGAGCTGATCATAGGTCATTTTGTAAAGCACAAGGTGGACTGCAATGCTCACAAGTGATAGCTCACAAATGCGGGGAAACTTGGAAGCAAAATTCTGTAGGCTAAATTCATCATCCAAACTGAGATCAATAGAAAAAGTAAACAAACAGCATGAATAGCACTGAGTGAATTAAATTTCAAACAGTAATACATAATGATAGCAACATAGGCAGTATGTTTTATGTTTTTAATATGTTTTAACACACAAAATTATTATTTTTCTTTTACATTTCTTGCATGTATATTATTATTGTGGTGTTCTTTTCTTTCCCATCATGGCCATGATTCTCTTCTCATGCGGAGCAGAGAACATCAAGACTAATTGCATTGAAATTAATGTCAATTGAAATTCTCAACTGCTTTGGTTAGCTGCCAGGTGCTGGATGTTTCCCCTGTTTTCCTCTGGCCCTGGCAGCATTTTTGAAACTCCTTGTACGTGAGACCTTTAACCTTCCACCCTTAATTTTGCCTCCCCTGTGATAGGCCTGGCTGGGCAGGCTTGTGACTTTGCTTTGCTCCTCTGCTGACTCCTCAGCATAACACTGTGCTCGGTTCCTGTGTCCAGAGCATCCTCTGTGCTCCATGGTCTCATTCACTCAAATACTTTCCGCTTGCCAGCCACAGAACAGTAACCTCACCTGCTACTGTCTTACTTTAAAATGTCCCATCTATCTCCAATGCATTCCATTATCAGAACCGTAACATGCAGTAAATTAACGTCGACTGTTTAAAAGGACTTCAGGCCTGTGCCTGAAGGAACTCCTTCCACACTGCCTGTTGCAACCCACGGCTTCCTCACAGCCACAGGCTCTCCCCTGTCATCCCTTGCTGTGTGGTTTGTCAACATATTTTCAGCTCCTGTAGGGAGTGAATCCTCCCTCTTTATGAAAGCATGGTGTTATATAAATAAAAATATTCTCTGTGCTATCTAATCCTCCTCGTTGTACATATATTTTTAATGATTCATGCAGACATTACTTGCCCCCTCATTGTGCTCTTTCCTCTGTTAACAACTCTTCATTAAGAATAAGCAAGCAACGGTGCCCAGTCAAGCAGACTTTGTAAGAAGAGCTGAAGGCCTGGGAAACAGTGTGTAATTCAAATACCTTACATAAAGATTGCATGAAACAGGAAAGCTGAACATCGTCTTAAAAGTTGACATTTCCCACTTCTCAGACTCTCTGTCTTAAGTGTGGCATAGCAACATAGCCTGAGGAAGAGTAAAGATAATTTTAATGCAACATAAAATAAGGGGGAGGTGAGAAATACTACATTCTTAGTCAACATCCTCTACGCAAAATATCACCATAGTATCTCTTCAGTATGACCTACCTTTAAAACATGTACCCAGCAAGAAATTATTTCCCAGCAAATTCGTAAGACCTTAGCTGAATGCTTTCAAAGAACAGGAGAGGAGTTCTGAAGGTGAATAGTGTAGGTAATGCTTCAGCATCAGTACAGTGCATCTCAAGGATGTGATTTTCTACGTCTTACCTCACTTGTGACACACCAATGCAGAGGTGGTGGGACATGGGCAGAACCTGGTTTTGCCTGTGAATTTCTGCGGTTGCTGTGAGCAGCCCCACAGCTGTGTATACACAGTGTGGTCCAGGATTAGACAGTGCATGTCACATCTTGCAGTTGCGGGGACAAAGTGAGGGCTGTTATATCTCACCGTGTCTCTCCAGTAAATCCATGCTTGCTCTTGTCTGAACAGTCTAATACATCAGCAATTCCTTCAGAGGTCAAACTGCTGTATTGCTCGAGGGGAGGGCTACCAAGCCAAATCCTAAGTTTCTTGGTGTGTGATGTATTTGTAGTTCTCATTGCAAGGCAGTCCTCCCAGGGAAGCTCTGGTAAGAGCTCTGACCTCTTGTGTAGGCTTGGACAGGACATATGTGGTTCCTCAGTGTGTGTTTACATAATGCCTTGACACAAATCTCTTCCAAGGGATAAAAAAGCTGAGAAGCGTTATTTAGTCTTGCTTCAGCATCTCATTACCATTCTGAGTAGTACCTACTTCCATGGGTGCCTGCTCAACAGGGGCAAAGGATTCTAAATTAGAGCTGATTTTGCAGAATCAGTCTCTCAGTGCTTTAGGATGTGTTTTGTTTGTCCAGGGGTCTCTAGACTAATGACTATACTTTGTAATAGTTTGCCATTTAAATTCAAATACAGTGTTCTGTTATAATTACTTACAGGCTTAAGTGTAAAGAGTTTTAAATGTAGTGGTTTTTCATAATTAATAGTTTACAACAAGGCAAACCCACTGGATTATCTAGTCTAGCCACCTGTATATCACAGCCTATCCAGTTCCACTGTTTTTCCTATATTAAGCTTAGTAACTTGCAGTTTGAGCAGTTGCACAGTCCATAGTTTAGTGCTCTTAACATAATAAGATGTACATTTGTGAACAGTTTTACTCTCTAAATAGCTTTACCTTCATCCTGCATCTATATGTCTTCAAGCGGATAATGTTTCATTAAGTCAGTGCTAAGTTCCAGCACAATGGCTGGTGTTGCTTCAGCAGAGAGTAAAATGAACTCTGAATTGGGTTTCCCTATTTATTTAAACTTGCAATCTGCTTTGAAATTCCTTAGGATGAAAGCTGTGTTTATGTCTGATCGCTAACATATGCCTAACCTTAACTCTGTCTCAGCAGGTGTAAGTGCTCCTTGATTCTTTGCTCTTATACACCCCTTTATTGGATTATTATATGCTGTATTTGTTAGGTGGCTCTTCTCTAGTCACTACAGAAGGTGCCAAAAATATTGTGAATGATTTCTCTCCTGCAAATATCATCACATTCTATTTATACACTATAGCTTCTGAGATTTGATAAGACCAGAGTGTAATATGGCATGGATACAGACGCTGTCAAAGTTAAGTTAACACAACATATTTCATCACTCTCCCACTTAACATGCGTAATACCCAAATGGTTGCAAGCTATCGCTCTTTTAAGGAAGCAAAATATATGGATTTAATTTTTAATGATTTAACTTGGTAATTAATCCAAATTATTAGTTAACAATAGTTAAAACAGAGAACTATAATGTATTCTCTGGATAATGAAAATATTTATTATTTTAATAAGTTGCATGGCTGGAAGTCTAAGTCAAGTCTTAGTCTACTGGACACATATTGCTCTTGATTCACACATAGGACCCCCATGGAGGTAGGTGGATGGCTGTGTCCCCAAACAAAGAAATATAAATTGCTGCTTCCGAGTACTGATGACAACATCTATCATGTCAACCGCAGAATTGATCCGTCTTAAATTATAAGCCAGAGCTGAAGGAATTATGCCAATTAGAGAGGCACCTATTTTTTTTTCTTGTGTTTTTGTCTTTCCTGTAGTTTTTTACTCACACAAAAGGTTTTGAGACCTATTTATATTATGAAGGTCTTTTTGTCACCTGAGCCCCAAAGAAAGATTTAAAAAGAAAATGTAATTGCTGAACAGAAGTGCTGTGAGGGCTGTTTCAGGCTCAGGGGAGGGGAAGGTCAAGTTTTTAACCTAGAAACAAAAGGACTGAACCCAACTCTATGAGTGGGCTTTCCCTGGGGTCCGGGTTGAACAAAGCCCGTTTGCTGGATGGTGTCTTTCTCAGCGATGGGGAGGGCATGACCTGCTGGCAATGAGCACGGCAGGTACACGCCATTCTCCAAAACAGAGCCTATTGAGGGGTGTGCAGGTTGGGGTCAGGCATGGAGGGCATGGGGGGCAGCGAAGAGGGTGTCCCCAGTGACAGTTCCCCCTTACACATGCTTGCCAGTCACCCCCCAGCAGATGTCAGGGGCCATCTCACAAAGTGGCCAAAGGATCAGTGGATGGAGACTCAAGCAGGTCACTGCTGCCAGCAGCACACAATGCCCTTTGGACCCGAGAGAAGGTTATTAACCTGTCCCTCATCTTTCCTCCAGAGATTTCTGAATTTGGGAGAGGTGTCAGATTCTGCTAAGTGATTACTACATATTTCCTTTTGTCTGACATTCCCGCTTTGTAAACAGCTTTAATAAATGCCTTAATTACAATTCTCAGTGACTGCACCAGTTTAAGATTGCATCCTTTCAGAGCATCTCTTGGAGCAGCGGCTCCCTGAAGAAAACCGCGTGACTGAGGTTGCTGCCTGGCAGCCTTCCTTGAACAGACAGAAGCAAGCTGGAGACAAAGGCAGTGGTGCACAGCACAATCCCTGCCTGCCTCCACACACCGTGCAAGAGACTGTGCATGTTCCCCATCTCAAACCACTGCAAGCAGCTCACAGGCAAGCCCTGAGCAGCGCCAGTGCTGAGAAATCTGGGAAAGATTGCATTGACATATGTATGTATAATTTGGGATAATTACATTTACAAACCAAAACAAGGAGGAGGCAGGTGATCCTTGCTGAACAATCACAGGGACTTGTGTGTGCTTTCTGCGGATCTCTGGTGCTGCTATGAGCTGAGGCTAGGTACCAGCAGCCAGGACTTGCTGTGGGGCATGAGGTGGGAGTGGAGTTACAGGCAACATGCCATTCCTATACTGGCCAGTTGTGGTCCCCAGGTCATCTTCTCTGGCATCTGAAATGGGCTGCTCCCACTTGCTCTCCCAGACAGGTCACCCAAACCAGGCTTGGAGTTTGCTATGTACTCGTCTCCAAACCTAGGCAAAGGTGCTCAGCTTGGGAGACAGGTCCAACATGATCTTCTGACGGGTGTGGATGTGGACTTCTCAGGGAGGGTTACTCCTAGAAATGGGCATCTAACTGTGAGAAACAAGAGATGACAGTGGTAATGATCTGCCTGGGTGACAAGATGACTGTGCAGAAACAGCAGGCACTTAAAAGAAAAGCCCAGAGTTTAGGGTGGGATCCTTTCATCACTGGTAACATCTCAAAAAGTGACAAAGGACTTGCCAGGGGTGCAAGTCAACCTATTATTGCCATGTTGAAATGTGTTCTCTGCCTTCCTCTAGCAGCTGCAGGCGCTAGTCAGTTTGTGGGCTTGCAGGATTGTTGTTTGGATTCAGGGTGGCCTATCCAACCTTCCTTCACTAATTTGATACTTGATGAACTGTGTAATCAGCAAAGCCTCAGAAAATGTCTCTCAGCCCTAAAAGGCCTAGTTTCTGGGTGACCAGGAGCATCATGCAGGGGGATGCTTTGTTTCATGAGGGAAAAAGAGGACCTTCGGAAAGGCAGTAAGGTGTTTAAAGCATTGTTTTTTGATGTCTTAGTGGGTTTTTAATGTACAAAACGTTGTGTGTCAGAGTTAAAGGTCATGACCTTAGAGAAATTCAAAGGATTCTTTGAAAAGAGGTTAAATATATTTAAAATTTATGAATGTGCACCCATGCAAATTGGAAAAGGAAATTAAACTATATCTGCAGAAAAGGAAAAATAAATCTACTTACATATGATGTTATTTAGAAAGTCAACTGTAGCTTTGAATGATGTCTGAAGGAAAGGATAATGTAATGCTGAGGAAGGCTTTATATTTGGGCTTGGAAAGCCATGTGGGGCCATAGGCAAAAAGGGTTTGCAATATATGTGTATACTCATTATAAAGAGTTTTCTGTAGAATGACAACTATATCTAGGTGACTTTCAGCTAAGAGAGAAAGATACACAAATAGAACAAGTACAATTTTTTCAACCTCGTCAGTGTTTTCTGCACCACTCGATCTGTGCTCCACATAACTGATTTGAAAACCTACACACTGATATTTTTTCCTAAGTCTGGTTAGTACTTGTGGATCTCTGTTTCTGCAAAATAAACTTCTACTCAAAATAACTGGGCTGAGAACAAAGGGGGAAATGATGAGAGATATAATGCAGAAGGAAACAATTTGCGTGGGTATTTCAGGGAGACACTTCTAGAAAGCAATATGAGTAATTCCCAGTATTTTCCTTTAAACTAAAGCTGGAAGCTGTCTGTGTTTCAAGCCTGACATGGCACAGTACACTACAATCCGTGTGCCACATTAAAAGAGCCGGTGATCTCAGCTCAATTCCTCGTGAGGAGGCACTCGCCGAGCAGCGCCGAACAATTGGGTCCCTGGGTAATAATTTTATTGGCGAGGCCAAGAAGGGAACAGCCGCGGAATTAATATTGCTGCACTGTGCTGTTCGAATTCTGAGGGCGAGAGAGGACTTTGCTTTATAATGCTGACACCGCAAATCCCTTAATGAGCACTAAATTCACTTAACAAAATTCTAACCCCCTCAGATTTCTGATGTAGCTTAGCATGTTGGCTTTACCTTGGAGTTTTCTGTGTTTCTATGCCATCAACCTGAGCATCCATAAAGCCCATATTCCTTTTTTATTCACTCTACCTGTTTATTCCTTAGTATATTTACCCTTTTATTAAGAGCTTCCACTTGGTTAAGACTTGTTCAAGTATAAGCTCAACAGGAAACATTTTCCTTTATACTGTAATAACTCTATATTGTTGCCTAGAGGGTGACAGAAAGTAACGTAAGATTCATAAAAATATAACTGTCTGAGCCAAGTAGACAGAATTATGGTAAGCATTAACTAAAGTGTATTTCTCTGTCCTATAGGGTGAAATCAGAACATCTTAATGTTTTCTTTCTTGGGTCACATAATTCTGCAAAAGTACACCAAGAGAAATGCCAGACTGCTTCTGCCTGATCATTACGTTCTGTACCAGTCTTTCAAACAGGTTTGCAAATAAAATTACTTTATTTCATTATGTGTCATTTTACATTTTGCCCATGCATCACCCCACTGAGACCATTTGGTTTAAGACACTTTTTTCATAAGCTATAAGCAACTGGAATTTTAAACTCATTTAAACTGTAATTCAGGATGCTTCTAGTAGTCCCTTTTCATGTTTAACCATTAAAGGAGTACATCCACAGAAAAAGAAGAATGCATGTTTTATCTTGTTTCTTTTTTTTTTTATCTAAGTAATAGTAAAAAATTCCAAACCTCCAAAAGACTGGAAAAATTTTAAGCTTATTGGAATCAGCCTGGTGGTTCCTGAACACAATATTTTTTGTTTATTTTCTTTAAATTAGATGAAGGAAGTGTGGGCATGCTAACTTTCCCACTTTCCCTTCCAAGTCAAGGGGGGTGAAACACCCCATACATCTCTCACTCTCCTACAGTGAGGAGGTGGCTGAGCCACGTCCTCCAGATCACCACGCTCCTTCCTCCTGAAAGAGAGGGTCAGCATTTTGGACCTGAAATCCAGTAATGCCATATGTTCTGTGTCAGCAGCTAGACCAGCTCCATTAGCATCAGCAATAAGCTTTTTGATAATGTCTTACCATGCTGCAGAAGAGCTACCCGTGTAGAGCAGCTGTCTCCTGCAAAGAGGAAGCAAAATTATAGTAGCAGCGGGATAAAAACCGCAGGCAAAGTCATGAAGGTGATATTTGTTAGCCGTTGCAGGCTGAGAAAGAAATCTTACACCTGAGAGACTGAAAGAATAAAGGATGAGATGATCTGTTGTAGTATTTTCATTATTTCATTTCAATATTTAGTCAAATCAGTGAGTCTTAAATATAATGGATCCAGGTGTAGTTTTGTTGAGGAGGACAGAGTTGAAAAGCGTAGGCCATTTTTCACATCTCTAGAGTTGAGGATTCTGATGTTTTCCTTGTTCTGGTTGCCTGGTAATAATTTAATATTTTTAT
Organism: Sclerurus mexicanus; assembly: GCA_013396755.1. NCBI lineage: Eukaryota > Metazoa > Chordata > Aves > Passeriformes > Furnariidae > Sclerurus > Sclerurus mexicanus. The sequence continues at coordinate 766,819 of VWZF01003705.1, read as the reverse complement.
TTCTATATTTACTTTATTTCTTAAAAAGCCAAGAGGTGGAGGTATGTTGACAGACTGGAAAAGGAAGCTATCATTAATTAAAATTATTTTAAGTCTAAGATTAAAATAGTGCTCCTGCATATAAATTTGCTTCAATGAGCTGGACCCGCTGTAATGTTAAATCACTGCATAAATTAGGAAATGTATTGAACACACTGACTGGGGACTAGATAGTGCCACCAGTTTAGATGGTGCAGATTTTTTTTTTTCTCTGTATCCTTCCTATGTGTACATGCAGTTTAGATGCCACTAAGTCATTGTCCATTTCTGGTATAAATTACCTCTGTTCTCTCGTAAAAGGGACCAGTCCAAAGTGTGTGAAAATCAGTGAAAATTTCTGAACTCACTTGAGTACAAGTTGGACCAGGCCCAGAAAGAAACAGAGTATGGAAATTTGGGAGACAGAAGTTATCTCTGTTGTTTGCTGGTAGAGCTGGAAGGGAAATCTTGCAAAGTATCATGCAGCCTGCAATTCATTATGTCTAACTAATACATGCATTCACTATCTGAGCTTCTGAACAAATCTAGTTTCACCTGAGAAATCAAGCAAGGAGCTCAAAAAGCTGTTGTGAAAGACAGTAAGATATTAATGAAGTTTTGCTTGTTTATATTACTATTGTGTAATCACAGTGAGTGGTGGCAGTTTTATATTACCAGGTACTCAAATTAAATTGCAATACTGACCACTATCAACCCAGTTTATCAAAAACTGTGCTCTTCCATCTGCTCGGTGACCTGGAGTTGGGAGAACCATAGCAATCTCTGCAACAACAAGCAGAGCTCATGCATGGAACACAACAGCCAAGGAGGGAGTTTCCCATTGAGGTCTTTATGTATCCCACTGCATCAGCAGTCCAAAACACACATCCTGCTCCATAGCCAGGGCAGAGGGCTATGGCTGGCCCATGCCGTGCTGAGACAGGGGGCTGCAGAGGAACCATTGTGGCTAGTCCTGGGGCCACACTCTGCTGATTGACAGCAAAGTCTACCATGACTTATATCAGCTGTGCGTGATTTCCAAGCGACCATCCAGCTCTTTGGAAGAAGTGGTCTGTGACTTCTCCATCCTTATAATAAAATACTGTCTGTACTGAGGTGAGGTGACTGTTCCTCTTACCTCTCATGTAAATGAACATCACGCTCTGAGGTGGAGCTTGTCTGTAGGAGGGGAAATTGGAAGGCAAGAGGGAATATGAGCAGTAGGATCCTGGATCTTACTCCTTTGCACCCAGCAGTTCAGATACAGAAATCTAGAGGCAATGTGCAGTCTGCCAGACCCTACAGAGTAGGGCTTCAGAGACCTAAGGCTCACAAGGCTTCTGCAGCGTCAGCTTCTCAAAGAGCAAATGGAAAAAAGAAAGCTATCCTTGTTGCTGGTGTGACATCCCTCGTGACTATCTTTTTCAGCAGAAGTGATCTGCGTTCCCGCATGGTGTGCAGGGCAAGCTATAAAATAAGCTGGAAAAAATCCGAACGAGATGGCAGAGCAGCAGAAAACACTGACAAATGTACCATAGCAGAGCTGTCAGCAAGAGCTTCACCTGCTGTTGCAGGATTGCTTTTTTCTTCAGCACCACACCGAGGTGCCCAGGCAAGATAAAAAAAACAGGAAAATTATTACATCCTGATAATGCAGATAAAATGAAGGAGTTAATATTGAGTAGTGCAGGGATGGACAGACTGTTAGTTCATGTAGGAGCACACCTGAAGTAGTTCAACGGAGTTACACCAGAATATTCCTGCACTTCTTGCACAGACAAGAGCTGATGAAGACCTCACAGAAATGCATATAGACATATGTAGAATCTAGTTTTATGCTTAACCTTTATAGTAGCGTTCTGACTAGAGGAGCAGCCTATTCTGCCCCAGTTACCTGTAGAGCAAACACAGCGTGCTGTCCCATAATGGAGAGGTGTGAGATGGCAGTGTGAATCCTTATATTTGTGACCACAAAGTCATGCTGTAAGGCAAGGACCAAAGACTTTGCTGCTCCTCTCCCTCCTTTCTGCGGAGGACAGCTGGGACAAGGGACTGGCTATCATGTTATAAGCAGGGACATATATCCTCTCAACTGTTTATTTGTATGACTGCAGAGGAAGAGGAGGATTTGCCCCAAATGCCTTCTTATTTATGTTCTCTTCTAACTGTTTTATTATGCCTAATTTGTCATCCTTAGAGGATGCCTCTTATCATGTGCAAATTCTTTTAAAATTATTATACTGACACAGAAATAATAGATGCCTGATTTACATTGTAATCTTCGGTAAGAGGGATGTTTGTATTTTTGAAAGTGTTATGATTTTAGTTGCTTCTCAGTGGGGTTTTTTTTGGCTCCTGTTATTGTATTGCAGTGTACATAAAGGAAGGGGAGTTCAGGCATTCATTAGAGACACCTCATGATGAGATCCCAAATCCTAGTCCCTGCCTAGGACTCTGCAGTCATCAGTGCAGACAGCAAAACATTAAAAATCTCTTAGGTAAATAACGACTGTGATGATACAGTGGGAAAAGGAGTAAATTTTCAATTCACTAAGGTTAATAGTGATAGGCTCTATTTTCTAAATAAAGATTACTACCCATTCTCTGGAGCACACATACACTTAATACACAACTGCAACATTAAAGCTGAGCTAAAGAGGCAGATAATACTGACAGCAGGAAGCTCTGTGCAGTGCAGCATTTACAGACAAGCTTCCACCGTAATGTTTAAACCCTGGGCTTTTGCACTACTATATTTAAGCCAAGAAAGCAAATCAGCCGCCTCCACCTCCTAAGCCAACCTCATGCCACTTCACATGGCAGAGCTCTGGCTCTGAGGAAGTTATCACCTCTCCTGGAACAAACCCAGCTAATGGCTGCTCAGAAAAGACTTCTTTTTTTTTTTTAGCTCTTTAAGACCTTGACGTGTAGCAGTTTTTATCTCACAGCAACGTTCAAAATGTGCCTTTTCCAGGTGAGGTTGCCTACATGAATTTGCAAAGGAAAGTATCAATGCCCTACCCAACTGCATGTGCTGCCTAGATCAGTATTGGGAGGGAGAACCTGTGTTCTTCTATATGACATTCAATGTCATTCTGTGTGCTGAGCCCTTTTTTCACCTTAGTGAGAAAGAAATTTTCTTGGGGAAATGAAACTCATTTAGAAGCACCTTTTTTCCTACCATGGAATCTACTCTTTTCCTGACAGAAAATGCATCCTGTCCCTACAGATGAAAACAGCAATATTGAAGAGCAAGGGCCAGAATTGAGCCAAAGAGTAACTTAAGATCAAATGAAAGGGCAAATGGTAAAGTTTCATTAATACTCCTCACACTAAGCACTAGCCCTGCTGTGCCTCTCCTTCTGCATGAAAGAACAGTAGGGAATGCCAAGGACAGGAATCCCATCTCTTTTTCTCCAAAAGGAGATGCATTAAATGCAAAACCAGCAGCGGTTTCAGTTTCACTAAAAAAAAGATAAATTTATCTTTCATATAGTTATTTAATGTCCCTCCTTTATAGGCCAGCCTTCAGAATCATGGCACAAATGACTTTACTGGCTATCTGACTGTCATTCTCTTTAATACAGTCTGTGGTTTGCTAGTTGATGATAGCTTAAGCGGAATTTAATTGGTAACATATTGTCAGTTGAATTAGAGGCCATATGATCCAGATTTAAACCTTGGTGATTTTTGCATAAAGAACAATCTGTCAACAAATCACTGCAAGAAAAACAGCCGTAAATCAGTTTGTCAGGTTTATTAGCAAATGCAGAAGTTTTGTTTTCTTGTTCGACCAGAGCCTCTCTCTTAGCAGACAGAAAATGTTTCCCTAAATGCAGGTTTCTTTGCAGGTGTGCAGATTTTATGCTTCACGTGCACAGAGATGTACATAAACATATACAGGGATATATGCAATTGCAGAGCACTGCAGATAATGACCTAGACAGCTCCTCCAGCCCTGTCTTCCTAAATAGATCAAACTGCAGCACCTCAGGTAGACACTCTGTAGAGTCACATCCACATTTATTTAATCATATAAACTGAGGCTACATTCAGAGAAGGATGTTGCACTTTCTCTGTGCCTCTGTGCTTCTGATGACTGATTTTGCCTTATTATGCTGCTTCTGATAGATTCGCTTTTTTCCTCCAAAGGTTCGTGATAGCACTTGGCTGGCTCAAAGCTGGGAAATTGACACAGTCCTTTCTTTTTCTGCAATCATGCAATTATATCCCAATATCAGGAATGATATTCATCCCTGTAGAGTATTCCTCTGGCATGGATTGTGTCACAAATGATGGAGCTGGCTTCATGGCACAAAGAAGAGTTAGTTTTATCTTGCAAGCCAGATGAAGCACAGAGGTGAATGGGATCACCTATAAAGTCTCAAGGAGAGGGACTGTCTCATCTGTCCTGGAGGCTGCAGGAACATCGCAAGGGGCCAGATCTCCTGGGAGGCCCTTCTCGGGGGTGTCAGAAAGGGGTCCTGTAAATCACCTAGCAGACTCCCCTTATTCATGGGTAGATACCCACTGTCAGGTACCTATATGCACCCCAATCCTCTCCCCCACTGTACATCTGCCAACACCAGGCATCCTCTGGCACTAGCCTACTTCTACTAAGCAGAAGCTGTCCTCTGCCCTATAGGTGCACAGTGTCCTCCCTGCGGGTTTGTGTTTAACAGGACTAATTTTCCTTAATGGTCAAGAATTTGAGAAGTAAGAGAAGGCAAGGTCACCAACTGAACAGATATCCAGTGGGTATCATTATGAAAAAGATGGGAAATCACAAAAGAAGTGTCCCATGAATATTCTGTTTAAAAAGACGCCCTGTGTATTACGATTACCCTCGGGTGACAGAGACTGACAGAGCATGTCTATCACTCACAATAAAAATTGCAGGACAGTCTGCAGCGCCATTCATGAGCGTGATATAAGGTACCGTAGTTGTTACAGCAGCATAATGTTCCTATGCAGTAACAAATATACTACGCACAGACATGCACATAATTAAAACGATGCTCACTGGCTTGCTAGCACCATTTGCCAAAGAATAAGTTGCATGCAAGTGGATTTGCATACAAATGAGATACTGTCAGAACAATAATGGGACTTTGATAAGACCACATACTCATGTCATTAAGTCACTTCAGTAGCTAAGGAATATTTAGTTGGCATTAAACGAGGATAAAAGTTGATCATTTTCCCTTCCCCCCAATTTAAAACAAAAGCCAACAAGGTACATCCAGTTAAAAATACCAAGACGTTTTTAAATTGAAAAGTACTGCCATTAATGCTATCTTTTAAAAGTTTTATGATGCACTGTGGAGCTAAAATCGTAATCTTAACAGAGAGATGAAACCTATTTATTGTTAAAAGCCATTGTCACTGAGAGTCCATGTACCTGCTTGCTTGGTGAGCACAGCTGTGGTATGGGGTGTGATTTTTTAAAAAGAAAGAAAACTTTTAGACAAAGACATTTAAATTCATGCTTATAATTAGTTTTATGCTTACGTGTAATAAAAGCAGCATAGATTAAATATCTACTGAAATCTTCCAGCAAATCAAGAGCCTCCTATTTTTTGCCATACCCAGAGACCTCTTCTAAATGTTTGAACTTTGGACTTGATCCAGCCATGCTGAAATCAATAGGAATTTTTCCATTGAATTCAGTGAGAACGGGTCCTTTGGGAACAGCCTGAACTGAGATGTAATGCTCTACTTAACTGCTAAAAAAAAACCCTGAAACCTTTTGGAAGACCATCTTAGGGCAATCTGAAGGTCTGTATATCCTATGTGTTTTAGAAGTCACTAGGATTACAGTCATTTAAATGGTTTTGTCTGTAAATAAGCAGAGGAAAAGTTAAACACTGTGGTAAGAAGTTTTCAAAGGAGAAGTCAAGACATTAAAATTATCTTGTGATGGTGGTGGGAGACCTACTACCCCTTTAATGCAGGAAATGGTCTTGCAAATTTGCTAACTTCTCTCCTAACTTGAAAAATGGTGTAGGAGTCACTCAGAGGAGGGTAAAAATTAATATTAATGATTTCATTTTGACAGGAATGAACTCATTACCATGCACATTTCCAACGTTTTTCAACAGTTAATTTTAGCTGCTGAAAAAGACCTCTCTTGCTAACAGAAAATATGGTAATTTCACATTAAAAACTGTGTATTAAGAAGTCTTTCTTTGCCAAAGTTACAAGCGTTTGACAGGGTTTTATAAACCACACTGAGCATCTCACAAACTTTCAATCACACATTATGAGAGGACTAAAAAATCCAAAATTAAAATCAGTTGTCTAATTTAGGTTCTGTAGTGTGTAATTTTTTTTAGGTACTGCTATTATGACAAAACAACTAAGACATATGGAAGAACTACACTGGCCCATAAGACTCCCTAGATTTTTCTAAGAAAGAAAATACAACATTGCAGTATAATAACTGTTACTCCCAGAGTTAGAATGTATACTATTTTATTTACAGTAGAAGAATTAGCAGTTATAAAAAGTAAAAAATAGCTGAGGTAAGACAAATTTACATTAAGATAAATGTGTTCATTTAATCTCTAGCATGTTGAATCTTGGGCACTACTTTTATGATTTGCCAGCAAACCCTGTGTTTGGATGCTGGTGGGCTTAAGGAGTCCTGAGAAGCTGTAGGTGATGCATGAAATGTAGCTCTCCCCTTTTTGCTCAAGAGAAACAAACTCACCTGACAATTTCAAAGATTTTGAAACAGTACCGCTAACAAATTGGCTATTTTAGTCTGGAAAATCTTCCAAAGGAGTTTTCAACATCTTTGAAAGGCACAACATGAAGCCTTTCCCTGTTCGCTCTGCTTTCACCAGGGAAACTGTAAGGGATGGAAAAACACACCAAATGGTGGGGTTCACTCTTCCATCCCAAGTAGCTCCCCCTCCCCAACTCCTGCAGCACTGCCTTCCCAAAAGCTGTGCTGTGTAACTCTTCACTTACAGAGCCTGGGGCAAGTGGTGCAGGAGCCCTCTTGGTGCTGTGTGTGAGCTATGTGCTGATAAAACAAGGCAAATAACTCCCTCCCAGTGCTGTCAAACACACAAAATACACAGCCCGCAAAACAAAGGAGATTGCCTTTATTTCCTTCCATTCTAATCTTCTTCAGGGCTATTTGTAACAACAGTAGGCATAACACTGCCGAACACAAATGTGATTTCCAAGTTGGAGTTCCTTTCGAAAATGGATTAGTTCAATTTTCCAGATGTCAGACAGGTGTGCACTTAAGTATACACTGGAATTCACTTCTGGTGATTAACACTCATAATGACTATTTGGCTATGACAATCAGATCCTTATTTTCAAAACCTACCATTTATTTTTCTAGTACATTTACTTCACATATAGCCACCAGCCAAATCCAAGATCAGCTAGAAGGAAATTAAGAACCGATTCATTATGCTTGCACTGTTTGTACAACATTCATCATCACTAGGAGAAAGTGACTGCAAAAAGGAAGGGTAAAGAGGTTTTACACAAGTGGAGAAATAAATGAAGATGTGTCATTCAGTTCCATGTGGGATTGTCAGGAAAAAGTTAAAAGAAAATGCAATCAAAATTTCCCCATATTGTTTGCATCCCTTGTCCCTTTGCTCTGCAGAAGTCATTCACTTCCAGAGCAATCTTATATCCAACTCTACAAAAATTCCCCAACTCCCCCCAAAAAAACTCAGCATCTGCCAGTGGCTTACACTCGGATTATACAGCTCAGTATTTTTGAAAGGTTGCTCTTGCAGGGAGAAGCAAAAATAGTAAAAAAAGTTTCTGTACCAGCTTCTCTGACAGAGCAACCCTTGCTCATGCTGGCTTCTCACACTACATTTTGGATGGGCTGAAACTGGGCGGAGGAATTACAGGTCACGACTCTACTTCTCTCTCAGGGAGAGCTGATCATGGAAATAAAAAGTTTGTTTCTGTATCTGGATTCATCCCAAAGGGTTCATCTTCTAGGCATCTTTGTATACCTTCATAATACTGGATAGAGTCACCACCAAGTCGTGACTTCAAGAAATTAATTAATCTATATGAGCGAAAAGCGAATAATGTGGAAAAGCAGCTCTGTGTGGCCTTGATGTAGCAATAGATTGCAATAGCAATTTCAAATGTGCTGCTGGTATGCGTAAAGTCACGTAAATGCTGTGTCATATGTGGGATAGTCTAGTACTATGGTTTATCTGTTGTAGCACTCGTATCAATCCCAAAAGTATTGTTCACTGATTGCTGGTTAATTAGGTGCTGTTAATAAATCTATAAACTGCTTTGATCCTGATTTGGTTTTGCTGCAGGAGACATAATCTATCTTTAGCCATTGTGGATAGGCAGCAAGTTTGTGACCACTCTGTGCAGCCAGAGAAAACAGCTGTGCTTTAGTGGCTGCTGAGAAGTTTCAGTGTAATAAAGTGAAGTGAGGGGGAAAAACTCAGATCTTATAACTGGACCCAAGAAGGAGCCAGATGTTAATGGAGGTCAATTTGGCTTGGTCAGTATGGCAAGTATTTTTCCAGACTTATTAAGGCTGCTGAGATCCTGCTGAGTCTGTCAAAACCACACGGTTTTAAATCTACTTCCAGTTCCAGGCAAGCGAGTCTTCCTTGGGCACTTTCTTGCATGTTTCTCTCTTTCACGAACACACCTACACAACATCTTGCTGGTTGTCAAGCTTCAGCAGCCTTTTTTGAGCTTTTAGAGCACTGTTCTATTTTGTGGATGCCAAAATACCTTAACTTGACCCAGTCTCTCAGTTGGTTCTTTTAAAATCACCCCACTGATATTTTAACAAGGACCTTTGTATCAAGACCAAGTGAAGACATCTGGATGTGGTTGTTCTACTCTGCAAATTTTGTGCCCAGATACTGCAGTATTATACTTCTTTTTTTTTTTTTTTTTTTCCCAATGAACAGGCTTAAGACTTACCTGACAAAATACCAGACAGATGTAAAAGAAAAAAAGCAGAGAAATTTCCTTTTCCAATTTAAAGTAGGCATTAGAAAATAACCTCTTCAGCTATTTTTCACTCATTTTTGTTAATTTTTAGAATAGCGTCAGATGAAACATGGACTAGCTCTTTTCTGAGTCAGGTTCCGTGAGAGTCAATTAGTGTAGGTGGAACCAATAATAACTCCAGGGAACACTGTGAAAGCAACATCACATAAAGGTGCCTCAACAACTTTGAAGATACATTATGGGTCAGATCTCCTGCATTATTGTTGCTTCCCTGAGTAACACAAGCAGAACTGGGCCTAGAGTGGGCTCTCATGTCTCAGCATCAGCCCACCTTAACCTCAGCTCAAAGTATTGCCTTGTTGCATGAGCGCAGCACTGGGGACACTTGCTGACCCGGATCTGAGTGGCTGGCCCAAACTGGCACAATTGACCCAGAGGTAGCATAACAACCCCAAATCTAACAAACACAGAGCAAGGGGATTCCCTCTGTTGAACATGGGCTATCACTGGAAAAGGATCGTGAGAGAGGCTGGAAGCTTGAGCACTTTCCCAGCTATATTGAGAGGTGCAGTAAAAGGCGGCAACTCTTTATGACCTTTCCTTGCGTGGTACACCACGAACACTACACCAGCAGTGTACTGCAGACTATCATATGAATTCAGCTGGTTTCCAAACAGAATTCTTTACTGTATTGAGCTTGCCTCCAGTAAAGTGCTGGAAGACCTAGCAAACCAAGCTGTGGCTCCAAAAACCTTATATGAATGTGTTGGATGTTGCGTTGGCTTTTACACTGTTTTGCAGCCTGTGAACATACACAGTAGTATGAACAGTTGGACTCAATGATCTTAAGTGTCTTTTCCAGCCTAAATGATTCTGTGATTCTGTGTGCAAGGGGAAGGAGAAGATGAGTAGGAAAGGCTGAAAGGGAAAACAAAGTAATGGAATAAATTTGTTCAGCATTTAAATATCACAGTGATGAATATAACCTGGACAGGAGAAGCCCATGGGTGTCTTCAAGTATTTTAAAGTGTGAACCCACATAAATGATTTGCTGGAATGCATTCCCAAATTTATTTATCTCTTTAGCAAAGAAAAACAACACTAAATATTGAGGTTAGTTTATGAAGTCAAACATTTAAAAGAAGAGTTCATTGTGCAAGTTAAGCCAATTAGAGCAGAATGGTAAAGCCAGCGATAATAAGCCAAAAAAGGGAGACATCAGGTCAAATTTACATCTCAAAGAGCTACAGTATAATTCCATGAAAAAAAAAAAAAAAGAAAAATAACCTTATAAGTTTTGCAAGGTTCTGAAATAATCAGGATTTGGTAGTTTGGATTTGTTAGTTTGTTGTTTGTTTGTTTTAAATTGGGCTAACTTTCTCCCATTGAAATCAGCTTTTTCACTGACTTTCCTGGAAGTAGAATCTTGACAGTTACGATTCCTATGAAAGTGTTGGAATATAATTAATCTATGAGGCAGCAAGGCACAGAAAGAGGCTATGAAAATGTAACTGTTGTATGCTACACTTTCCTGCTGCTTGGTAAGTAACTTCCAAAGACACAGGAAATGTTTTTAAGTGTTTCCAGTTGAAATTGAAAGCCATCGGCTGAGGAAGGTAGTACATATTTTTATTTAAAAATTGTGCATACAAATATGTATTTAAAAATGAGATATATTATAGATACAGATATAGGTGTAGATATGATTCCCCTTCTAAAGTAAGTAAACAATAGCATGATTCTATTTGGTAGGCTGATTATTCAAGTTCAGGCATGTTTTCCAAATGCTACATATGTTTTGGAATAGTCTTATTTAGTTACAGATCTGATTTCAAAACATCTATTATAGTCTTTTGCATCAATGATTTTTTAAAAATTACAGTCCCCCCACTGAACTATGATCAAGTGAGTATGCCAATATTGGTGTTGCCATTCAAAGTTGTTTTGCATAAGAAAGTGAAACTGCTTTTCCCTCTATTTTTCCATCACGGAAGCTGTTTTTTTAGGATCTCACATTCATTCAAAACCATAGTTCAGACGCGCTAGCTGGCTGACCCAACACTCCATTCACTTAAAAAAAAAAAAAAAGAAAAAAATAAAAGTGTTTTCTTGTTTGCTTCTGTAGCTTGGATCTAAGTCTTTACCACTTAGCTCCCTTTATCTTTGTGGTTTATTCAACCTGACAAACCTTCAGGGGTTTTTTTTCCCCCTTTTATTCAGTACAGTTGAGAAAAGCCTCTTACAGTGCGTCAATTTTAATATTTGCTTACTTCACCAATACACAAACGAGTATATCAAGGTCTGCCTTTGGGGAAGCAGCACATACATTTGTTGATGCTGTACCACACAGTGCTCATAGCAGCCTCTGGGTAGCTGGGCTCAGGCTGATAAACCTACCTGCTCCCTCAGGCTGCTCATTTCCCCTTCACCCTCCTCATCATCTTCATCTTCCTGGCAACTTGACGCTGCTGGCTCAGTGAGCTGGGACTTGTTCTGGTCTCATAGAAAGGTTTACAGACCAGTAAATATTTGGGATACTTTCTGAAATCCTTTTCCACCACTCTCCAAAGTGAACTAACATTGCACTGGATAGAAGGTCTCAAAAATTAGGCTTTTTTTAAAAAAAAGGAGGTTCATGTACTTCTTTTCATTACTTCTTGTTTCTAGTAATAGACTAGGATTGGAATTTTCATTAGCTCTATCTTTGTTCATGAAAACTGAATTTTAGAAGTGCTGAACTTGCCATTTCCCATGGGTGGAATGGGGTGGAGTTGCAAGACTTTGATGCCTCAGAACATAGGGGCTGGTCCAGCTTCAGCTGGGTTCTCAAAAAACAAAGTTTAAAATTTCCAATGAGTGCTCAAAAATTTCCAATAAGTAAATAAGGACAAGATTTAGCACTCAAGGGGAGGATACATGAAACAACCTTCCCCCCCCCCCTTGAAATTGTGATGTGAAAAGCACTGTGGAAGTGCAAAGGGCTACAGCCAGCTCTTCTCAGAAGTAGCAGGGTCACCTGCCTTTCCGATTTGATGCAAAACACACCAGTATGATTTGTGCAGGGCTAGGATTTGGGCTCAATGATCCTGGTGGGCCCCTTCTAACTCACCATGTTCTGCGATTCTGTGATTTGCTTTTCCTCTGTGGCTCTCCAAAGAGTGTTGTCATATTTTATACATAGAGCAGACATGAGCATTTTGTTATTAAACATTTTCTTTATAAATTCGCCATGTAATCAGGTGAAAATTTAGTACCTAATCATAACTTAATCTGATCCATATTACTGATTATTGCCACAAAGATGAAAATTCAGGAAATCACTAAAGGTTTTATTTTTGAGGAATATTTTTGGTATTCCACTCTTGACTTTTCCACTCCATTAAATGTGTACCTTTCATTGGTCCCTTCTCTTATCTAGTAGTTTGAGTAAAATTTGTGAAAGCGTTTCTGTAACAGAAACCTAAGTGAGCTATAGTTTTAAGACATTCTGTAGTGAAGTGTACTTCAGGTTTTTAACTGGCTTATTGTTTGCCCTTTTACCTCGTCATATCACAATTGCAAAATTGATCCACAGTTGATTGACAGGATCTGATGATTTTTAAGAATATTTATGTTTAGCAAAACCTGCTTCTGTTACAGCAAGAAAAATATTTACAAAAAGAAAGGCACATGCCAGTCAAGTATGAGGTCTTGTAAGTGGCTACTGGCAAGAATAATGCTATCACCATCTTCAGAGACTCACAATTCTTACAAAACTTCTGAACTGACATTGTGGGGCAAATGGGTTAGAAACGACACTGCAGTCAGTGGAGAAGTGATCACAAACACTTGTAATTGTGTGCTGTGCATGAGCACCTATATACACTTATATACTTAGAGATCTGGAACTGCATTTATAGAAATACTCGTATATTATCCTTGCTTGTAAGCCTTGTCTTTTTTAGGAGATTATTATGAAACTGGTATAAGATAAAGGTTTCATTGTGTCATCAGAAATTCTACGACGTGCATAAAATAATCATTTATGAAATTTCAGCTTGGTTGAAATTTCTTCTGCTGTTGAAACCTGGCTTGTGTAGAAGTAATTAATTTTGCTCAATTGGATTTTATAAAAATGCTCTTTTGATTGCAACAGTATGAGATGTTTGATCTAATTTGACTGTGGATTTCTAAGGGGGAGTTTTACTCTCTGAGATAGAGTTGCCTATTCTCGAGCAAGCAAACTATTATACAATGTTGTGTTTTGTGCTACTGTGTAATGAAATGCTATAATTGATATAGGTCTTTACCACACTGACTATGATACAGTACAATATAAAATAAATTACCAGAAAAGAACAGCATTTTTCTAATCCTAGATGCTTATATAAAGCATTTTGAATTGTTGCATTTTAAAGAAGTGACAATTATTCTCTCCATATTCACTTGATTCATGAATAGTGCAATTTTCAAGCATTTGTATTTGGTTAACAGTGCTCAGAGAAAAAGCCCCATGACAAATAGTCAAGTGGCTATAAACCAGATCCTTCCATGCTGACAGACTAATTAATCTGGTCAATCTTGAATACCAGTGTCTGCCGTGTGAGCAGGCAGCCTTCAGAAGCCGCCAGCTTCAGTGGTCACCTTTAAATGCTCCCCAGTTGCCCCAGGGCTTCATGCTGCTCTCACCAAAGCCAAAGACAAAATCTTTACTGATCCTGGCTTTTAGAACATCAAGTAGCATTGGCTCAGTACCTGCTGCTTTCCCACAAAAACAAACACAAGCTGGTAACCTGGGAATTTGCTCCTCAAAATCCGAATGACTGAGTTCCTAAGGGTGAGTGTGTGTGATTTTAACTGGCAGCAGCCTGCCCTCCCAAGAGTGGATCAGGAGCCAGAAGAGGAACGTGACCTCCTCATGACTTACTTGGCTGCACGAAATGGGCTGTGCAGAACCTTGTGGCCTCCTGGGACCATGCTCTGTTAAGAGTGCAAATAGGTAGCTTTGAAGTGAACTATTGTGCGCATAGATGTTAAGTGATCAGGACTGAATGGTAGTGTGCTGAGGTCATGTAGTGTGTTAACAGCTCAGATTTTTAAGAAAATGTGCAAGAAAATCACATTCAATACAATTAAAAACCAGACAGCCAGCCAACCAAACAAAAAAGGTGCAGCCAAAAATGCTGCTCATGAAACAACAAATACTGTAAATACTGAGGACCTGGGACTTTCAGGAATTTTTTATTTTCTCCAGTTCACAAACAACCTTCCTCAAAATTCATGCTGCAGGTCACAGCAACAGGCTGATAATGTTTTCCCATTTGAACAAAGCATCATGTACTAAGGCAAAGGAAGCTTGTATTAAATTCCTATCATCCCGAGAATACAGCAACTTTCTAGCAATATGCTATCAGGAATTATATGAAACACATAAAATCACGTTATAATTTTTGCATTTATTTTTTTATTTTTACCAAATTATCATAAAATTTCATATCACATTATGAGCAGCAATTCCTGCTGTAGAAAAGTAACAACGTAGAGTGTCAGATATTCTCTAGTGGATCTTTCAGATCCAAACCTGCTTAGCTTTTAAGATTAGACAAGATCAAGACTACTTAGACAAGGAAGGCCATCTGTTTTCAAGGATCCAGCTGCTATCCCTTCAAACAGAACTCACTGTGGACTCATGCAATTTATTAATCCCAGGATAAACCTGTAAGTCTGCAATATCATTATTTGACTTCTTTATACCATTAGCTTGAACATTTTATCAACTGCTGTGCAGGTAACAGTCAAAAAGCTAAGGAGATTTGTCAACCCCCATAATTAATATCTCCTTTCTTTTAAGTTACCAGGACTCCAGTCTCCGGTTCAGCACAGGCTTAAGCACTTTCTTTGTGTGGGCAATTTGGAGGATAAGATTAAAGACTGGCATGTGGTTTTGACCCTTTCAAAACCTGGGACTCATGTTGAAGATGTTGTCTGTGCCAATTTGTTTTTGAAATTGGTCCATACATTCACTCATATATGCACACACAGAGATGTGTGAGCATGGACACACATGATGCTATTTTGTCATTTTTAAGTTTGTAGTTTCTTCTTCAGAAAGCGGACAGATGCAGATTCCACTCAAGCCAAGAGAAATTGGTTTCTGGTTGTTGGGGCTTTTTTTAAACGAAGCAAGACTGGAGTTATCTCAGCCCTCAGAATTTATGTGCTGGATTTTAAAAGTGAAAAAGGGTTTTTCTCAGTCAGACAAGTCCAAATTGGCTAAGTGACTGGATGGATGTTAATAAAACTTCCCTTTCGTTGGCAAAATGATCATGTTTGGTCCCAGGTGGAGCAGGATAAATCAGTGCAAAAGCTGCTTTTCTCAGAAAGTCATAAGTGACTGAAACTAAGGGTTTAGAATGTAAGTGCCATGTTAGTTGTGATTTCAGAGTGTTAGTGTTATGATGGTGCAATCCACCTGCTAAAAGCATATTTAACAAGATAAAATAAATAAACCTTTTTATATATGCAGGAATATATAGTTGACAAATCCAGCATCATTAGTCCTTACAGTGTACTTTCCTGAGAAGCTCTGAAGTACCCTCGCATTCAGGTTCCTCATGTAATTATTTGAGTTAGCAAAACTTTGCCTGAACAGAGCTGGTGTTTGTGCTCTGCCATGTTCTCTGCCTAAGAAGACAGCAGGATGAAAGGGTAGTTTGGGGCTTTCAATTTTCAGACTTTTCATTTCTGTCTTCCCAGATGTCTTTTTAAAGGAATGGAAAGTAAGCTTTCAGTAGTGCATTGTCTTAGTTAACTTCAGTCTAATTCCTTCAGCCTCCCTGGCCTGTATGTGGGTGAAGAACTCAACCTCATGTAGCTGCTCTTATTGTCACTTTCTTGGCTATCCCCTCTCTACTAGCACATCTTCCTCGCCCACACCTTTTTAACATGGTCAGGAACTCATCACGTATTGAGCATCTTCAGGCTGCAAAAGGCAGGATGTTCTTAGCGTCTACAAATGGGGTGACATGGCTGGATCTTTGATTAGCAACAGGAGGTAGCTCCACCCACGGCCTTTCCCTCATCTACGAGGCAGGTCATCTGGTCATAAAAGAAGATCAGGTTGGTCAAGCAGGATCCTTATTTCCTAAACCCATGTGCACTGGGCCTGATCCCCAATGATATGTCCCCTAATAATATAATCCCCTAATGGTATATCATGCAGCATTGCAAATTGTAAGGATTATACTTTTATTTGATTTCATTAAGGACTCTACCTGCTTGTTTTGGAGCTATGTTAATTATATATTAAACTTACTTCTGAAACACTAAGTGCTAGGATTCTCTCTGTCTCCTGTTCTCCCTATCTTTCCTGTTCTCTTTCTCATTCTCTCTCTCTTTCTTTGTCTCTTTCTTTGACTGTCATGTGGGATTTTACAAGAGTCCATGATTCCGGGAGCTAATGTTTTGGATGAACTTAAAATCCTGAAGAACTGACTGTAAAAGAAGAATGAAAATCTATATTGATAGTTAAGAATCCTTCTAAATCAATATCAAAATCATTTAAATTGTAGTTTGTTCACATTTCTTCATATCCAGTTTAATACAGGGCAACATGCAGCAATTGCCATAGGTTATGCTGTAAGTCCCTGCTAGCAGCAGGGAAGCAGCCTTCACACTTTTATATGTCATTTCCTGACATCAAATGTTCTAAAAGGTTTTCAGGTAAACTCAGTGAGGCTCAATAAATGTACTTCTGTGATGAAAGAGCATCTTACAATCCATACCATGTAATCTGTGTTATCCTAATAATTTTGGACATTTGCATTTGTCTGTTTAACTGGTTATCAAAATGTAGTTTAAAAAAAAAAGACCCCAAAGGCATTTAAACTAGAACCTGATTGACTCTGATACAAAGGGTTAATTTTAAGGGATACAGAAACTGGGCATAATTAAAATGACAGGGAAACTGTCATTCCCAGCCTGAGTCCCTGGATACTGGGAATGCCTGACCCAGAGACATCTGAACCACCCCTGAACACTAGCCAGATAATCACACATGACTATCCATCAATACAGTCATGGGAAAACATGGAGAAATGCAGCCCCAGAGCACCTATTAGTGATCTGACAACTCTTGAAAGGGTTTGGTAATACCCAGGCAGGACTAAACAACACATCCAGCTTAGCAAGAAAATAGTTATGGTGGAAGGCTGCCTGAAGAAGATGACTGCACCACTACAAGCTAAATGACTTGGTGGACCAAAACACTTTTCTTGCAGATTGCAGTGAAGTAAGGCCATAACACATATGAGGATGAATACCAACAATGTTCATGTAGTACCACAACCTCTATTTAGAACCATCTAAAAAGCAGGGAGAGGAGCTGGTCTTTGTACAGAGACATGTTACAGAGATCATCTCCAAATCCTCAGCACAGAAAATAGGTTTTGAGGACTACAGGAGAGGCCTTGTGGCTGTATGGTGTTTAACCACACTTTTCCAGGTCCTTTTCAAAATGCCACTGGATCATTTAACTGTGAAACAATAGATTGCAACCTGTCAATGACTGCGTGTAAACTGGCTCTCCAAAGTGACTCCGATGGGTTCAGTATTCTAGAGGTGATCTTCAATGGGTGCAAAACCAGGAATCTTTCTGGTGCTCGGAACACCTTAGCAGTGCCTTTGTATTTACCAACCTAGTATCTTATACATATACCTTAGAAGGTGTTGGTCAACATAACTTCACTGGCTTGCCAAACCAGTGTTGATTTACTTCACGTAAGCATCTGACTCAGGAGTCAAAAGAGCAGATGTACAATCAAGCAGTCTTGTTCCCAGGTAGGTATTTTCTGCTATCACTTAGTAAAAGTGCTAAAAAAGCACTAGGAAAGCTTATCATTCAGTGATTATTTTGCCTAGTAATTGCAAACATCCTCTGTTAAGTCTGACAAGAATTAACTTATGCTGTGGCAAATATTGGTGCTTTCCTTCATGTTGCCCCCGATAAAGGTAGTTTGACTTTGATATTTCTTAAAGTAGTCATTGTCTTTGTTCTTTGGAAATGATAAAGCATTTCTAATTCTGAGTTTTATAAGACTATAATATGGAAAGACAGATTTTATCTTAATAACGTCTATATTATGATAAAGAACCAGCTACATGACAGGACAGCGAACATTTCAGTTCCTCTACAATTCTCCATCACATCAAAAGACACTACATGTGAGAATAATATGCAAAAACTTCCCATTATGCAGTTTGGAAACACACATATTTATTCCAAAGGAATCAGTATTGTTAAGAGTAACCTCAGTGGTTGATCTAGATAAGGTTTCACAGCCTGAACTGATACTTTAATTACAGTGTAATAAGATGCTGATCTTATTTCTGTACGTCTTCAAAGATATTTCTGTGAGCAAGATGCTGGATGTAAAGAGCTGTTCCTGATACACATAATAACACAAACACTGTCCCTCCCAGCTATGTTCGGGCACCTAAAGCGTTGTTAGTATTTAATGGAACCAGTGACAAAATAGGGTAAACTCAACAAGAATTCTATCTGCAGAAAAAGGTAATAATTTCAGACAATCAGTCTGACCCATTCCTCACTCCAAAGAGAGAATTAGTCATTCATTCTGCATAGAACAACATAATAACCAAAGTCCATCCCACCTTCCTGAAATAGATGTGAAAATACAGAGATTAGACCATATTCCCATGAGCGTGTAATAATACGCACATTGGTAACTGCATACTCATATTTTATAAATCCCACTCTCTCACATTCATTCATATAGGTGAAATACATACTCATACGTATTTATGATGGGCCCAGTTCTGCCTACCTTGCTTGTAATGAAAGGCATCTTACCCTGCAGTAGTTCTACTGAAGTCAAGCAGAGATAATGCTCTTTAATCT
This sequence comes from Sclerurus mexicanus, assembly GCA_013396755.1. Taxonomy (NCBI): domain Eukaryota; kingdom Metazoa; phylum Chordata; class Aves; order Passeriformes; family Furnariidae; genus Sclerurus; species Sclerurus mexicanus. Next base: position 747,927 of record VWZF01003705.1, on the reverse strand, counting down.
GAGTATGGGTGGCAGATTCCACCTATATATAGCCCATCTATATTTATCTCCATTTTAAGTGGTTAATTTAGCTCTGTATCACTGAATTAAATATAAATTATCTGCTAGCATAAAAGCAGCTTGGGAGCAATTACAGCCCCCTATCTCCCCCCACCCCAAATACGCTAAATATCAATGTGCAATATGCAAATCCTAGGGGTTTTTTTACACTAACCAAGTCAGATTCTTAATACCAGACAAGAAGAAAATCATAGCTTAACATACTCTGGTAGATGTAATAAATAATGAACAGCACTAACAGCTTAACATCATAAGGAAACAGATGGAAAACTTCCCTCCAGAGATCATTGCATCTAGTATTAGAGAATGAGTTTCTGGACGTGCACAGGGTGAACAGTTCAAGTCTGAATTACAATGAGGTTGGTAACACTTTTTTATTATAAATGTAGAAATTTCATGTCTTCCTTTTAGGAAGTACTGCTATTATAGCATTCATCTGTTTCACTGAAGACATGAAAAGCAAAAGGCAAAATCTTAAGCTGCTAAAGCATGCATAGCACAATCAAATCAAGATCTCGCTCTGGGAGTATCTTGGCTGGGTTTGCAGAATACAGCAGGGCTGCAATGCCATCATCTGTCCAGTAAACGAAACAGGCCCCAACGTGGAAGACAACTGTTCACTTGCAGTGTTTATCTACACTACTGAAAAACGTTATCGAGGCAATAGCTATTGTGTTTGTAGGTCAATGACTACTATATGTTTAGAGAATTGTAATGAAAAATTCCCAGTCTGTTTCTTTAATAATATATCCTTTTCCACATCAAGTGGCTTGGCTGCATGTTCAAATTACCTGTGAAAACAAGAAATGGAGATTTCTCTGGAAAATGAGGCACATATGTTTAGTTTGAATAGACTACGCTAGAGAAGTGAACCAGTTATAATATTTTTCATGGGGTTTGGTTTGTTTGTTTGCTTTTTGTAGTTTTGTTTTTGTTTTTCTCTAAGTGGTGTCCAAATAACATATACACTTTATCACTGGAAGCACCTCAACTAAAGCAAGATTTCATGTTCAAATCTTTCAGCTACTTGGTCCTCAATGGGTATTTGAGCCCATGGTGTCACTTCTCTAATTTTCTGATAATAATTTGTGCACATCTGTACTGCATGGATTACAACTGATCCTACCTCTCTCATCTGCCATCAGGAAAGTCTCCTCGTATGGTGCAAAACTCTGCCCCTAGACAGATCCTCTTTCAAGTGTCTATTATAGCAGCACCTATTTGCCATGTGTGCAACTATGCTTCATATAGAGTTTTGTGCAAACTAATGAAGCTTTTCAAGAGGAAATTTTTCTCACTGCTTCCTTCCTTCATCCTCTTAACATCCACCTCACCCATTTTACAGACCACAAAAGAAGCACAAAAACTAAGTGGTTTGTTCAAGGTCTCAAAATCCATTTCAGCAGAGCATGCCCAAGCCAGCCCAGCTCCTCCGCTCTCTTAGTTATTAGACAACATTCTTTCCAGGATCAGATGGATGCAGAGACCACTGCTTTCTGCTATGGCTGAAGATATATAAACATCATTGAAACTTGTATTGATTTTGAAGCCAAAACTTCTAGATGACTAAAACTCTGGGGCAACTGTAGGGTCAGCCAGAACACCTTTGGTAATAGGGTGAGGAGCGGAAGCTGATATTCTCCTGACAAACTTGCTAAGCTTATAAATGTCTAGCACTCATTACGTTATATACAAGGTTAGCCAATAATTTCAGGTTGCTGTTCCAAGACACAAATTACTTCCAAATGCAGGACTATATGAAAATAAATGGAAGACATCCAATAGTGGAATGTAAGAGACACCAAAGAGTTATTTCAGTATTAAGACTACTCAATAATTTTATATTGCACAGTTTGATACTGAATCAAATAACTCTACAGCACCAACAGTCCATTGCAAATGGAGAGCTAGTGATGTACTCACAGAGACTGGCTATAACACAATGAAATAAGAAGTGGAAAAACAACTTTCCTAAATAATAATAAAAAATCCCCAGAGCCCAAACATCTTCTGGGATGCTGAGACAGCTAAAAATCTCTCCCGAGTACATGCCTGAGCAGCATCGGAAGAGATGCAATGTTGCAGGGCTGTGAAATAAGTAAGCTGCTTGCAGGCAGAGTTTAGCCTTTCCCTCCTGCCCCATCACGGGAGGCAATGTTGGCAGCAATGACCTGCAGGCGTGGGCACAGAGTAGGAGGCTGCCAAGGACAGCAAACCTGCTGTGAGCCCCCACAACCCACCACCTCTCCTGCTCTAAGTGCTGGACAAGTGGACATGTTGTGGATAGGAGGGAAAAGGGGTCAAAACTGGAATTTTGCGACCAGAGTTGAAAACTGGTGCCCAGCAAAAGAAATTGCCCATTTTCTCCATCCCCTCTCACTGGCAAAAGCAGGACTAGTGAGCCCTCCTCATTCAGGCTTTCATCCTGGCTTTCCATCTTGTGCTACCCCATCTCCTCCTGCTAAAGAAGTGTCCTGGCCAAATGTAGCTTGGAGCCCTATATCCTAAGGGAATGAGGGATTTATAGCACAAGTTTCACCTAAAATATTTCAGTCAGTGAGCTTTGTATAAAACCCTGGCATGAACTTCAGGATCATGTCCAAAATCTTGCACAATGAAGTAATTGATTAGGATCTTCTTAAGGTCCTATCCTGCTTTTGACCCTCACCAGGTGAAACTAGCATCTTTTCTGTGCTCCTCACTGAAGGCCCTAGAGTGACTCCAGCTCACCATATTCACTGCATGCCATGCTTTTTGGTGCATCAGCTAACTTTGAATTGCATCAAATTTCTTTCCAGTTTTCCCTGGTATAACCAGCTTTTTCTGCCAAGCAAATCCTGTGTGGGATTGTGGCTGAAAACTAGGATGATAACCAAATAAATTAATATGAGGGGGGGAAAGTGAGCATGCCAGTTTGATGCTGGCAGCACAGATTTGCTTCTCCCTTATGCTTCCCTTGCATTTGCCTCCATTTGGTATTCTCTCTGTTCCCTCTCATTGCTTTTATGCAAGGACTTCCTCACACCTTTGGTAGCTTTGAATGAAAATTAAAAAACATTAAGAAATAAAAAATCTCAGAGGCTTTTTCTTTACCCTTCTCCTTACAGTTACTTTAATTTTGTATCTCTGCAAATTCAGAGGGCAGATAATTTTTTTAAGTGCAGGTTTGGGGACTTTGCAAGAGACCCACAAGAAAGTCATGCTTGGGAACTTGTCCAGAAACCTTGCTTGGCACAAGAAGAAAAATTTATCTTGGCGCATTTGAGGCTTTTCTAGGAAACCACATATTTTGTGTCTGAGGTTTGTTCATGACCTTTCTGTTTTCTGTGACACATTACCTGACAGTGACTGTATTTGTCGCTTATTAACTTAAACCCCTCTAAAAATGAGGTACTTTCTATATAGTTCTGAGAAACCCTGGAAGATGAGGAACAGGAGCGACAAGAGGGAATGTTAGGCTGAAGGATGAAACAAAAGACTGCATCTGTTATTGGAAGGGATCTTGATCCTAAGCAGAGCCTTGTATCACCTGACTTACTAAGAAAGTTAGAGGTTTAAACCACTAACCAGGTGGATTTACACCCTTCAGCATGCATTACATCAGTCAAACATGTGCATGCTGTCAGGCTGTGGCCACAGGGGCAGAGAAAGCCAGGTCAAGGGCTAAAGTCAGAGGTTGTGCTCATGTGAGCAGTTTCTCTGTGCATGAGCACCAGGACTAGTTCCTTCATTATTTTGCCAAAGGATGTCAAGAGGCATGAAATGTTGAAAAAAGCAAAAGAGAAGACAGCAGGATCAACACGTATTTTTCTTTAAAGAAGACCAAATTCAAAGAAATTAAGTGAGACACTAAACTTCTATCCTTCATCATGTGCTCAGCTCAGCTTTGTAGACACAAATCAATTGAAAGTATTTGACAGCCATTAAGCCACAAATAGTCCATACTCCTATTAATAAAAATAACTGCCTACAGAGTTCTCCATTTTCAAAGCTCTTTACTATTATTGTCATTAATATTAAATATTTATGTGACCATACGGCCCGAAGGGAATTGTCAGAATCAGCTCCCTATAGCACTAGGCTCTCTGCAAGTGCACAAGATGTAAATATTAGTTCATATATATATTTATTAGTTGTATTACTTTCCAGCTTGCCGTCCTGACCCCCCTTGCTGCTTCCACACAGCCAATGAACGCTGCAAGAAATGCCCAGACAGAGAGGGCTGAGCACCACAACCCTCCATCCACGCTGTCGGCACTGCTGTGCACCCACCTCCTCTCATCCTCTCCCATACCCCCTTGGTGGCGCCCCTAATGTCACCGCTTTCCAGTCACACCTCTGCCATTACAGTCTGCCATGCTCCTGCAAACCCCCACCCTCTGCGTCTTGCTGGGGGCTCTGCTACCATATGCCACAATTGATTTATTAGTCCAAATTTCCCAAGGGGGCATGGCGTACCCATCTGATGCCCCTCATTTGGGCCTCTGAGTCACAGGTAGTGGAGCAATGTGTGAAAAAAGCCCCATCACGTATTCTGTCGGCAAAGCACTTCCCGTGTTGCACGCCACGTAAGCTTCTCTCGTGCACCACTTACCCCACTGTGCCTATGGAATAAATTATGCTCCAGAAATTTGCTGTCAATGGCCTCTTTCAGATAGTAGCAAGGAGTAAGATAAAACCTGCCACTTTATGTCAAGTCGCACTCGTTGAATACAGATTTAGTAATAGTAATACTTATCTTTTATGTAGCACTTTACATTTTCCAGTTGCTGTACAGAGATTAATTAATCACTTAGATGGGTAGAAGCCAGGTCTGAAGCCCATACTGGAGGATTGACAGATGCCTGCTCTGCTGTGAAAGCACAAAGGTGACTGCCTGACCTGCACAGGTACGTTTAGTTGGAACAACACATGGCGATCTATTTGGATTTAAGTGGAACCACAGGAACTCCGAAAGTTTGCATGTCCCTCTTCACCTGCTGAGAAAAATAAGTGTAAGTAAACACCAACCATTCTGCCACACATCCTGCAAACCCTCTCTTGCAATCAGAGCAGTTACTGTCTCTGAGGCTGGGAAGTGTGAAACAAAGATGGATGGGTTTGCATTCCACTTTTCATTAATGCTTACGGCCTACGGCACCCCATTGAGAGCTCCCTTTGCCAGGGCTTAGCTGTCCTCCCCCCTCTGCCCTCTCAACCCTTGCTGTGCATGTTCTGAAGTCCCTCCGTGTGGTGGAGAGGAAGGTGATGTTTATGACAGGGCTATGGGAGAAGGCCCCCACCCCAGAACCATGCTATTGACTGACAGCACTCTTCCAGCATGGCTGCCCAGCTGCTGTTACTGCTGCTGGTGAAGCGCTTCAGACATACTTTCTGAATTAAGCCAAGCCTGGATAATTGGGAGTTGGAACCAACTCAAACATGAGCCAGCAGGTGAAGGATCATGTTGTTCTTTGAATTGCTCGTTGACAGTGAAGAAAAGCATTTGTGGTGGAGTGTTGCTGCCATCCAGACGGGAGCGTTGGCCAGCGGAGCCATTCACGGTTTCGGGAGAGCATCAGTTTTCATCTCAAACTGGTTTTGTGTGGCTCTCCTTGCCCCACGCTAGCCTTAAGGCAGCACAAAGGCAGCCTGGGGACTCATGGCGAGGACATGCCCAGCATTACATCCTAGCTTGTCATAAACTAAAACAAAATAAAAAGTAAAACAAACCAACCAACCAAACTGTACAAGAAACCACTGACATTTTTATACTCAGGGACTTTCTTTTTTGACATCCACATTCCTGATATCTTCAGAAAATGTAGGGAGGCATTAATATGCGCATATGGGATTACTCCTACCCTTATGCCTGTCATATACTTGCTATGTGGAGAAAAATCTTACACTGAGCATGTGTAAGATGCTCAAATGAGCTAAAATTGAAGCCTTCATGAAACTGCAGTGAGGGCCTTGAAAGCGTCAGTTGAATTAAGAGTCAAAAGAGTTTTAAAATTAATAAATACAGAGCTCCTTTTATTTGTCTTTTCGTTTCTAAATCCCTAAGTCATAATTTCAGGGTATTCATACTCAGCCAAAAGGACTAGCAGTCCAACTGGTATTTGAAGTGAAAGATGAGATTCTTCCACAATCAAAAGACTCCGGCAACTGAGTTTTTCTTTAAAGTCTCAATTAGCCAGAAACTTGCAAAAAGACCTGGCAACACGACTATGAGACAAAGTTCTCAGATTTTTGACACTGTGCTTGTTTACATTTGTATTCATGTAAATTCTCTTGTATTTGAGTACAGTGGCACTTCTGTCATGCACAGGCACTTTCCCATCCAGCAGTTTTTGTCATCAAAACCTCTCCTATGATAGAGACAATGGAGTTGCCCCAGGTTCTTAGTGGTGCCCAGTGATGCTGCTGGTGGAAACTGGTGATTTTGCATTGAAAATGATATTTAGGCACCTTAAACTGTGCTGTAAGGAGACTCTCTGGTACTTCAAGCACCCTGAGGTGCCCTGTCATCACTGTTTCCTTGGGCTGCCACTGCAGAGACATATCTCCTTCACTTTGCTGAGGCTCAGGCAGACCTGCTGTGCAACTGAGAGATGTGAGTCACTGAGCTGGCACATTGCTTCTGTCTTGGTATTTCTGAATTCTTCCTCATCTTTGGAGCAAGGGGATGAGTGTATCCTGCTGCAACATTAAAAATGAAAAGTTAAGTGCCCAAAAGTCACCAAAAGAAAATTGCCAGATTGTAGACATAATGCAAAGTCAGTGTCACTGTGCCTGGAGTCTCCCCTTGTGTTTGCTTAGCCCTGGTGAGGTATGATTTAACACCAAGACATGGAGCCTGGCTGTAGCCTGACCCATGGGCATCTGCCTGTGCTTGCCAGGGTGGGAAACACTGCTGACCATATCCCATTTCAGCCCCTGTGGCTCCCAGGAGGGCACCTGAGGCATTGCTTTGCTCTGTAAAGGTGAATAACTCCTAAGGCCCCAGGAGGTTATGCAGCAGTGCAAGTCCACCACACTTCACCTGTGTATGCTGATGCATGCTTAGCTCCTGGTGTCTTGAAGGAAGCACAAAGGGCCTGATCTGGGACACGCTGCGCTTGCAGAAGCTGCCCTATAATATTGTCACACTGTCAGCCAGTTTTGCTTTTGGTTGCATCTGGGCTTTTGGAGGAAAAGCAATTATTTTTTCTGAACTTACTCAAATCACAACTGTTATTGTGGATGGAGAATTAAAGTGTGCATGCAGTCCTGTGATGTAACATTTTTTCAGAATTAGAGCTCCAAATCAAAACCCCTTAGGTTGTATTCAGAGATGACCAGATTGTGACCCTTGTTTAATGTACAAAAAACAACCAACCCAAAAAAAAGCCCCATAAAAAGCGTCAAAAAGTGCCAGGTTACTTTCAAGAATATCTCTGTGTTTCAACTATATTTAGCAGAAACAAATATTTCTTCTGTCTTTTCCCCCCATGATGAATACCCACCCCAAGACTGACAGTTAGATTTTGTAAAGTCCTTATTATCACACTTCACTACATATCAGGATGAATGAAGAGAGCTGTGCAAACACTGCAGATATCTTTTCTTTATTACAGCTGCAGCCACTCCCCAGAGACATTATTAATGTCCATGACTCTCGTAGAGAGGCGGTGTACGCTGGCATCTGATTGCTATTCAGATCAGCATCCTCCCTCTGTCTCTCTGTGAACCAGCACATTAGTAGGTACATAAAGGACTCTCACTGTGGGCTGGACAAGTTCCTAGGGCCTCCGTCATGAAAAGATAATGGCAGTGTGATTGCCAACATTTTGTGGAAATTTTGCTAAGCCAAAGCAATATAAAACCCAAGGTATGGGATGCATTTTTCCTGGGAAATTTATTATTTATCACTGCTTAGCAAACCCCTTTGTTCTTGTGTATGGCAGTTACTCTCCGTTTATAGCTCACTTGGGTGTATAAGTCAAAAAAAAGATATACGGTGTTTTTTAAGAATGTAGGGGTAAGTCTTGTTCTCTGGACCAGATCCAAGCTTGACAAGGGGCAGTTACGTGAGAAATGAAGGTTAAAAAAAAGGCAACCACAAAGCATACATTCACTGCTGCCTTGAGTTTTCTGCAGGGAGAAACCTGATGCATGGAGTCAACGGACAGAAGTATTTTATGAACCAGAGGAGGATCCTGTCCTGCCAAAAGCAGAGCTGCCCACCAGTGGTTTTGAATTACACACTGGATTGTGACAGGAGCAATTAAACAGCCAATAAGGGCAGCACCCGTGAACAGGACCTGGGTGAGAGCTGTGGGTCTGCCTTGCCTGTGGCCACAGAGCTCTGTGTGCTGGATGACAAGCATCAGCCACTCCAGCCTCATGCCATCTGCTTGAATCCATGATAAATGAATCTGTAGTAAATCAGACCCCATAAAATTCTACTCACAAGCCCATACTGTTTTGGTGTGAAGCAAGCAGCTTGCCCACTAAGTGTCCATTCCACTTGGAAAACTACTAAATACCTACCCTCTTGTGATACACCTACATCCTTGGCAGAGCCATGTGTTGGAGAAGAAAGGAAAAACAGGTTTAGCAGTGAAGACCTGAGCTAGGAGATTTGATTAAGGCAGGAAAACTAGTGTTCACACAAGAGAATCAGGAAGAGACAGCTGCTTAAGGAAGCAGAAGAGGAATGTAAGTGCCTTGCTGTCTTGTTCCCAACCACATCACAAGTAGAAGGGGCTCCGTCACAAGAGCAAACCTCCAAAATAACCTACTTCATGTAGATGTTGCAAGATAAAAGTAGTCCGTGGCCATGTATGTGCATCCCACGGGCACTTAGTACATGCTCTTGAAAATGCAAAAAGTGACCAAAATTGTCAGCTAGTGACAGAGCCCACAGTGATCAACCCTGAAAATTGATTTTTCAGGGAAATCTGTCTATATACATGGGACATGCAGAACTGTGATGTGAATGTGCAGCTGTAGTCCTCACAGGATGCGGGACAAGCCCACATCCAAACCCCTGCAAGAATACATTCAAAATGAAGCCAAGCACTGCAACCGGAGCAGATAGGAGGAAATATTTCATCCCCCATGCTCCTTGTTGAATACTTCACATGCTTTCAGTCTGCACGTACATCAAGAATGAGAAAAACTATAGTATCTTCTCTTTTTCAGAGCTCCCATTATAAGTACTAACCATGAATATCAGCCTGGACCTGCTTTGTGTCATTAATGGACATAGCAGGAAGCCAGTCTCTGGAATTTGTTGTCAGAACAGTATCTTTGCCCAACTTTCTGCATCCTGACACCAGGGCTTCACATAGTGTGAAAAGCTCACTGGCTTAACACAAGCACTGCCTTTCTCCTCTGCCTACTTCCATGGCCTAGAAAGCTCTGCCAGCCACAGTGGAGGTTACCTGATATGCTGCCAATGCACCTGTTTTGAGAACTTGTCACTGCCTGGGGCTGCCACCTCCTGATCCCTGTGCAGACGTGACTTCCCCTTTTCACTTGCTTTCCTTCTGGAGGGTGATAGGGAGGCACCTTACTGTGAAGACTTCCTTCTAGCTGTTTTAGACATTTTGCAGTGAGAGGCACCATCTCTTCTCATTAAAACAAACCTGAAGGTTGCAAAGAGCTGTGGCAATGACCTGATTCTCTGTAATGTTGCAGGCTGTCAGGGCAAAGACGTAGGCAGCAGCTACTTCAGAGGAGGGACTTGACTCACATAGAAGATTTAAGATAGTTATCTAATTTTCAGTGATTTTTTTTTTCCCCATTTGCCCCATTTCACACCAGTATAAAACTGCCTCTTCCCCCTCTCAGTGTAAGGGAATATGTTCCTCATGAGAATCCTGTGAAGGTGCTCAGGAAATCTGAAAAATCTATTTAGTCTGCTTCATGAGAAAGATACAGTGCCTCTGGATGCTACCAAGAAGTGAACAGAAATATCAAACAGGGAATATTGTTATTTGCACATCCACATCAGGAAATCACATTACATGAGGAAGAACTTCTTTACTATGTGGGTGACCAAGTACTGGAACCGAATGCCCAGAGGGGTTGTGGAGTCTCCCTCACCAGAGATACTCGAGAACCATCTGGATGCAATCCTGTGCCATGGGCTCTGGGATGATCCTGTTTGAGCAGGGAGGTTGGACCAGAGGACCCACTGTGGTCTCTTCCAACCTGACCTATTCTGTGATTCTGTGATTTGCTTTTAAAGACCATGTGACTCTTCTTCCCTCCTGGCAGGAAGCACAAACATGACCTCACAGCTGAAAATGACAGGTTTTGACAGAATTCCTCTCATTGTAAGACCTATCCAGGTTTCCAAACAGCAATAAGCAACACACAGATGAAGGTGTTATTTGTCATAATATACATTTTAAAAACAAAACAAAACACTGAGCCCTCTTGGAAAATTATTTTACTCAGAGAACAATGCATTTTCATGGTAAAATTTTATTTGTTAGGCACTTCAGTACAATTACTTAACCATGTACAGTGAGGCTGAGTTGCACTGGAAATTGATACTTTCCATAATGGTATCTCATTACCGGTGATTCATTGGAGAAGTGCTGCTGTGATAATTATTGTTTTATGGGTGAATGGGCCACACATTCTTTAAGTAGTCCACTTCCCTAACAATGATTTATTTAAGTGGCTGGTTTCTGATAGTCATGTAAATAAATACATGGTAATGGAACACAGCGACAGTGCTTCAGTTGACAGGTTTCTGTGTCTCACCATAAAGCAGCTGAAGAACCCAATCTGCATATACAAATCCATAATGGTTAGGGGTTTTTATGTGCTTTTGCAGGAGCAGTTTTGACACAAAAATATGCAAATTTCTCATCTCCTTCAATTTTTACCTCCCAGGCTAGGCTTCAAAGCTTACTTTTTAACTTAGATATTTGGAGAGGCTGATGTTGGATGAACGAGCACTACAATACATCTGTTGACAGCCTAGTGCTGTTTTGGAGGCTGGCTTCCCCCTCCCACTCCATTAATGCACTTCATCTGTGAAGATGCTGTGCTAGATGTGTTGAGCAAAGCCCTACCAAAACAGTCCTGTATGCTCATTAAAAGCAGGGATTTTAACACTGGCTGTAGTTGCCAGTGTGGCACAGGATGTGGCATATCCTGTCCTGGCTGCTTCTGCTCCAGTGGCAAAGGTCACCAGCCCCAAGTACTTTTCACTACTGCTTTGCTGAAGTTACTACCCCCCAAATTTACCAGCTGAGCTACCCCATGTGAAAATGAGGCAGAAATGGTAGGGCTTTGCTAAGGCAGCTTTTGAGGCTGACAGGGCTTAGGGGCTGTGCACAAGAGCAGAATGCTGGCAGGTCCAAGAGCAGCCAAACTGGAAATTTTTTTTTGTGCAGAACTGCTGCAGGCAGGAAAAAATAAAAATAAATTAAAACAGCTGAACCAGCAACTTGGCAGGTTTTACTTCCCTGGCTTGAGAGCCTCACCTTGGGAGGCCCTCTTGGATCTATGCAAAACCTGTCCAAGGGCTCATGGAACAGGGTGCAGTGAGTGAAACTGGCACAGCTGTTCCGCTCTGTTATTCTCTGATCACCATAAGACAGCCAAAACAATGGCTCGCAAGCAGTGCCCATACAATCAGCTCCAGAAAAAAAATGCAAATAAGCTGAACTACAACAACAACAGCAAAAAAACCCCAGAATTTTTCTAGTGCAGTTATGGTGCCTATAAACACAACTTGGGCTTCAGTCTCACAGTTTATATTGCTTCTGGAAACTCTTGAGACAAAATATGCAATTTAACAGGGAAATGTCTAAAGTGCTAATGGCAAATGCATAATCTCATTGAGCAAAATCCTAGCCCCACATAAGTAGTTAGCGAAACTCCCACCCGTTTTGACGAGCAGGATTTTGAGCACCATGAGCAGTTTTTGCTTAAATCCAGAGTTCAAGCATGAATACATAAAATTAAGATAGATTACTATAGCTGTAATAAAAATATATACAAGTACATTCATATACTTAGAAAAAGGAAATAACGGAAGGATATTTGCTAATAGAATACATAACAGTTTACATCTGCTAGTATAGTTGCAGGGAAATAGACCAGATGTTGAAAGTCTGTCATCTTTTATTTTGAAAGATATTCTTTCAGTGTATATTATCTGGTGTGTCAATTAAAATATGTTCAAGAGTAAATTTCTTCCTCAGCATTATAAACTTACTGTGACAGGGTGGCTGAGTCATGCTTGTCTGAATCACTTCAGATTTTCTATGTTCCTTCAGCCAGCCTTAATTCCCCATGGACATGAAGAGAGCCAGTTCTTTGGTCGTGCCAGCTGGGAGGGCATGATATGGCTTTCAAAAGCTGGCAGGCAGAGTGGATGTCCTTCCCCTCAGTTTGTCATCACAAACGTGTGTTCTCCCCAGGGACAGAAAGCCCTTTCTTTTTGAGGTGAGAATGGAAGCAGGCTCTTTTCATTGCTTTCCATTTTCATTTCCATTTCATTTTCTTTTAAAGTCTAAGATGTCTGGTGGATGTGCCATGCCCTCTGACTAGATGGTGGAACAGGGAGCAAAGCAAGAGACTACCTATTTTAAGAAAGGTTAGATGTTAGTGCCCTGCACCTCAGCTCACCACAAGATACCTGCATACTTTTGAGAGTTTCAAACCATAGGACGCCACACAGCCCACGACTTCTCCTGAAGACTCAATACTTCAAATGGCACTTTCTTGTAAAAAAAACCCCACCTTGCTGTAACTGTGCTGTTTGAGTAACATACAGATAAATCATATAGAATTTGAAGAGAGGTGCTGACCCAAACACAGATTATTGTCACACAGACATCAAGGTAGAAGCACACGTGTGCAGACATGCAAAGCAGGCAGCACAGCAAGGTTACTCCTTGCATATTCTTCTGAGGTGCCAAGCACACATTTATTCCTTTCAGTAGTGTTTTTCATTATTTTTCTCATCACTGAGCAGGGGGAGCAAGTGGTGTTTAAGAGCTGGAAGAAGGGTGGCTGCCCTGACTGCCAGTCTCAGCAAAACTGTGGATGTCTTCAGACCCGTGCATGGGTGCTGGCAGCTGCTGGGCTGCTCCAGTAGAGCTTGCTGCCCTCCTTGCAGGGTCACCTACCGCTGCCCGCTTTGGATCTGCTGCATGCCTGTCTAAGCTCTCCTCCAGCTGCCCCCAATGAGGCCTGACAACCTCTGCTGAGAGTCCCTGCCTCAGCAAGGCAGGGCTTGTGTTATGTCTAACCTCACCATTTTTGCTGAAACGTTGGTCCACTACTAGCTGTCTCCTCACTAAGAGGCGTGAAGGGCAGATTAGCTGTCTCTCCTAAGGCTAAACTGCACTGATGTCTTTCAGATTTGGCTAATGGATCCTGCGTTCTTGGCTCTGCCTTTTCCAGTGGTCTCTTTTGAGTTGCCTACAGATGGGTCTCACCTTTCTTCAAGCGCAGTACACCAAACCTGACATAGCCTTCCAGCTGAGACCATACCAGGACTGCACAGAGCTAAGGTGTTGCTTTACATGTTCTTGTGTACGTGTAGGTTTATCTTTCTCATTACAGCATGACACAGTAGACTTCCATTCAGCATCTCAGCAATTTATTTGTTTTCAGAACTGATCCCTCTCTGGCATTTGCCATTAGTACTTTAGACATTTCCCTGTTAAATTGCATATTTTGTTTCTTTCTCTTTTTTGTTAGGGGGCCGTGTCTTACATATATCAAGCCTTTTGAAGCCTGCTCCCAGCACCACAGAGAGTGCTTGCCCCTTGCTGTTGTCTGTAAATGTGACGAGCTCATTCTCGAGTCCATCCTCGGCACCGTTGGCTGCACTGCGGAAGACGCTGAGCAATCACAGGGCCACAGCAGCCTCCCGCCGAGCCTTTCTTGATCAAAACTTCCATTTTGATAATGAGTTAATCACCATTACTCTCTGAGTAATGTTCTCCAGCCTGTTTTGTGCCCACCACGCAGTAGATCCGTCTAGACCACACACTTGCTGCACTTGCCAGTGAGCGCTCTGAGGGAGACATCGTGACCAGACATGCATTTGCTTCTGTCAGCGAGATCTGTCACCCTGTCACATACAGAAATAAGACTGGCTTGACAACTCTACGTTGGCAGCTACTCCTTCCCTGCTCCCTTCCAGGTGTCGGATTATTTGTTTCAGTATTTTTTGCAGAAAGTGGTGCTGCACTGATGGGGCTACACTTCCCCAGGGGCTGCTGCCCTTGCCTTCAATGACAGGCACCCTCCTCTCTTTTTACAGTCCAGAAGATGTAGCAAGAGCTCAGCATTTGCAAATTCTAACAGAAAATCCCCAATGGCTCTGAAATTTTAGCACAGTCCCCCTCCCTCCTCCCCCAGTCCTTTTGAGCATCTTAAGATTTAGATTGTGAGGTCTAGACGAACTTGAAAGCACCATATTTATTTAGAAAGTATGTGTTAACCTGGTGCTTTGAACTTGGTTGGAGGGCTTGTTTGTTTTCAGTGTTATATTAGTTACATAAATCTCTTTTTTATGTTTCTGCATGAAAACTTTGCTGTCGACCAAGACTGTATACAAAGACTGAGTCACTTCCTTTGAGGCATACTATGTTAAAACATGGGATGAGTGTCTGAGATCTCCATTTTGTGGTGAAGAGCTAAAATAAAGAAATCTTCCAAGAGCAGCTGGCAGAAAATATTTGTAATGAGAGCTGCCAACTACTAGAGGAAAGTGGCTTATTTATACAGGGGCACCACTGAGACAGACTGAAGAGACAGACTGCATTGGATTTAGAAAATGAAAATCACCCAAGTGGACAAGGCTGTAAAAACTATATAATATAAAAAATGAATCTTGTAACGCAGCAGCACCTGCATCTGGCAATCTCATTCATGCCTTCTGCAGGAGATAAACCTTCTTGCTCTATCAAATAAACCCCATAATTACATTGCTTAAGTAGGATATTAAGCGGCATCATATTAAGCCATTACATGACCCTTGTCATCATCAGCCCTGCCAGGCAGTGAGGAGAGCTGTTGCTCCCTGCTGATTTCTCTGGGTATCTATTTAAACATACTGTGGTAATTAGAAACATCTAAATAAAGCCTTGCCCAGGATTACAAGAGCTGAATGGAAGAAACCTTTCTTTCTGGTGGCTACAATGGCCTTACCTGCTGTTGCTGTGTGTGCACATGCACCCTCACCAGCATCCCTCATTTGATATGATCCAAAGCTCTACGGGGTAAGAAAGCAAAGAGGTTCAAAGGCAGCATCCTTTTCCTGTTCCAACTGATAGAGCCTCTGCCACTGGCAAAGAGGATCTTTTCCACAGGGCTTGAAAGCCAAATGTTCTATTTCCCCCTGCTTTATTCCTTTATGCCTTTCTCTGAAGGGAAACCTGCAGGTTTCAGATGCCAGCTTCATTCTAGGCGTCCTTCCTAATTACCTGAACCGCCATCGTTAAATGCAGCACATATATTGATCGCTATCATGAATGTTGCCTTTCTAATATTCGGCGACTGTGAATCAAACTGTGTCGCAGATGTGGATTTCAATGACAAGCTATATCTGAGTGCACCCCACAGATTTCTCTTCCTTATAGTAACTATAACTGAATCATAAAAAAAAAAAATCACTCAAGTTCCTGTCCTTTAGTTATTATCTAAGGTAACATGATTATCTCAGGAACACTACTGGGTATCTAGTCCTGGGAAAAAATTCAGCTTCAGGTTGGAGAAACCCCTTGCTGATCATGAAAGGTGTTTGGGAACACGCTTCCAGGCTGGATTGCTTCCCAGATTTAGGAAACAGATGGCCTAGAAAGGTTTATGTTCATTTTTCAAAGCACCGGTTTTAGCATTTGCCTTTCACTGAATTGTGTTTCAAGAGAACATTTCTTCACTTCCCACAGGAAAACCACCACAAAAGGATTTCCAGCTCTGTGCTGTGCTGTCGTTCCTGCTTCTCTATCACTCACAGGATTTACCCCTCCAATGCCTGGGCTCGGATGCTGCTGTGCTTTCCATCAACTGCAAAAATGTTTCATGACCAAGCTCACAAAAAAGCCATACTTCATGCCACTGCTAAGTAATTATAGTGGTAGACACAGTTTGTAATAAGGCCTTATTGAAAAGAAAAAGTCAGATATATCCATGATCTTTGTCAAAAGGGAGATTTAAAGATTTTAAGATACTTGAGAAATTTGAGTTGTCCATTTCAATCACAAAGGCAACCTTAAATTTTATAGCCATGGACCAAAGCATCATGGGTTAAGACATGACAGTAATGCAAATGATTTTGCCTGAACTATTTGACACAGTTATGTAAAAAGGGCTTGTCTGAGAATTGTTTTGGTCTATTTAGTGTATTGACTGTTAACAACCTATTCCCCTGTTCCCCTCTTTCATGACTGGGTTGTATCCCAGATTGGGAGAATCCAGTTCTAGCCATGAGGTGGTCCAAACCATATATTGCCAGGTCCTGCGCTTGCATCAAAACAACCCCATGCAAGTGCTACAGGCTGGAGGCAGAGTGGCTGGAAAGCTGACCTGTGGAAAAGGACCTGGCAGTGCTGGTGGACAGCAGCTGAACATGAGCCAGCAGAGAGCCCAGGGGGCCAAGAAGGCCAATGGCATCCTCACCTGTGTCAGGAATAGTGTGGCCAGCAGGGCCAGGGCAGTGATCATCCCCTTGTACTCGGCACTGGTGAGGCCGCACCTCAAGTGCTGTGTTCAGTTTCGTGTCCCTCAGTACAGGAACGACATGGAGGTGCTGGAGCATGTCCAGAGAAGTGCACTGGAGCTATTGAAGGGTCTGGAGCACAAGTCTGATGAGGAGTGGATGTGGGACTCAGGGACATGGTTTAGTAGCGAACAGTGCAAGGATAATGGCTTTACTTGATGATTTTAAATACCTTTTCCAACCTTAACAATTCTATGATTCTATGATATGAACAACTATGACATTTGGCCAATATTTGCCCCTGCATACAGAGCATATCTTTTGTGATCAAGAAGGGCCACACACCACTAAAACTTCTCAGTGTCTGGCCATGTAAATTATCCACACAATTGCCTAGATAGATGCACAATTGCACACTTCCAGGCAGCTGGAGTATGTGGGTGTGTGTGAACATTAGGTTATCTGGTAATCCTCTGGTCTTTTTAGACCAGAATAGCTGTTCCCAAACAAACACACTCCAAGAGCTGCTCTGGAATAGCTCATCAGGTGGCTTTGCTTTCCTGAATTCTTTCTCATGAATAATCACTGCCCTTTGGAAATACAGTAGCTTTTCTTCAACTGGCATGCCCTAGTGAGAGTTACTCCCAAGCAACTATTGGGAGATGATGTATTCTGTAGGAGTTATTATAGCAAATTTGCTCAGGTAGAGAAGGTCAGGAGAGGTGTTGACTAGAAATGCTCTTGGACCAACTTACCCAGAGGTTAAGGAGCAATAAGGAGGAGAGTGGAAGATTCTACCTAAGCACTTTCCACAGGCACAAAATTGATGCTGAAAAAAGGCAAAGTCTATTTTTGTCTCTTGTCATCTGCGCCTCAATCACGGTATAGAATTACTCTGGTCTGGCGATTGCCTGCCCGGAGAAGGGCCCATATTCATTCCACCTCCAGGGCTTCCATTAACACAGCAGTTATGCTGCCATTTGGGCAGAAGACTCTGGTCAAAGCACTGCTTCATTTGATCTGCATCTCTCCTAAAGTAATATCCCTCTGCCCTTTCCATCCTCTTTCCCTCCGAGGAAGTAGGCTGCTGTTTTTGTGAGGAATGACTGCCTCCATTTGACAGCAGAATACTTTGGAGCAATCATGGTAAGCAGGCAGCGCTGCTGCTATGAATTACTGTCTGTAGGACATTGTGGTGACCTCCCTACTTTCCTTTTCCATTTCATACGAGAACCTAGAAAGGAAAGGCACCCTTGTGTGCATCATAATCCTTCAAATATGGTGCTTTTCAGTGGTTCTTTCAAGGTAACAGAAAGCAATTTCGTTGAAAAAGGAGAATGTTCAAATAACATGGATCCTACTCTCCCCTTGTGTTTGTCATGGTGGAATTTACAGGCAGCCCCTGTACTTACAGGGTGTTGAAAATTTGGCATTCTGGAGGTTCCAGTTCAATATTGCCCCTTTTTTTTAACCACCACATTTTACTGTCAGGGTATAAGATTACTATTTCATATAAATTCTCCCTAAGCAAATTTATAGATCTGATATTGTAATGGATGCTTTTACTTCTATTGGCACATTTACACATTTCCCCCAGTCTGTGTGTCTTTTAAAATAAGAAAAGGCCCCAGCTAGGAAAGGAACCTGTAACACAAGGAGGTTGCCATCCTCTGCCAGCCTAAGAAAGACAAAATTTTGAGACATATTTATTTTTTACTGTAGTACCCTGGGAAACCATGAACCAAACCATGTGCACATCCCTAAAAATTCTTCTAATTAAAATATCTTGATTTGCAAAAGTTATTCTTTGACAAGGAAAATATTGTATAGTCTTAGCATCTTTAAAATCTAGGATTCTTATAACTACTGTAGGAATGAAAGACTTATCTCAGGAGTTTCGTTTTGGAAGACAGATGAGAGCGATATTACGTGGGAAGTATTTATTCTGAACAGCCTTGTGTTTTCTCTAAGGGAGAAAAGATGCTCGGCTCTTAAGTTCTATTTAGCTATTGCTAATGATAACAGTGACCTCTTGTGGATATTTCTAAAACCTTTTCTAATTCAAGTTATTTTAACCTGGTGGTAGTTTTGGATTTTTTAATTTTTTTTTTGCATTTCTAATACATTTGTTACTGTTAATAAAAGATTAATAAACAATTTCTCCCTTGGCCAAGTTTATGACTGGCCCCCTAATTTCAGTGTACCAGAGCTTTAAGTTAGAAAGGAAAACAGTACATGTATTGACGAAGAAGAGAGTTGTTTTAAAAAAGAAATGGATGGTCCTTAGGTTTATTTACAAAACATGCTACTGTATCCAGAAGTCACAAACAGATTTTGGTATTTTCAATTAAAGCCATTACCTCTGTTTGAGCAAAACTACCTTGCATGTGATTCCTTAATTAAAAATGCCACTGACCATTAAACTGGTTTCTAATGAGTCATTAATAATTGCACCTGGGCTAAAAAAATTGTCTTGTGACTTCAGACACAAAAGGGTGTCACAGGGTTTTCTGTACCATACCTCTCTTTTTGGTTTCCAGCTGCATGTCATGCCACTGTAGATGTGGGATTAGCCATGCTATGTCTTCTCAAAGATGCTTACCTGTTCTGCAATTAGCATTCAGCAGTGTTTTAACCCAAGATTCAGTCTTGAGGGAGATATGTCCCATCCAAGTGGGAAAATACTGGAATATAATACAGTGTGCATTTCTAGGCACGTATGTTGAAGTCACAGGAACTCAAAAGAAGATCTAATGCAGAGATGGGCTACTCTTACCTTCAAGAAGAGAGGGAAGTTATCCTGTTCCTACCAGCGAAAGAAGAGCTAATGAAAGTTGTGGTTACTCTGTGCAGTTCCAGTTGGGCTGGAGGGCGTGGAGGGGAAAATCTGCAGACCATACAACCACTGAGCCTAAAAGCTTTTGCAGTGTTTCCTTTGACCAGTCAGTGTCTGCAGTAGGTGAAGGATCAAAGTCCCACTATCATGTGAGTAGGCTGAAGGGACTGCAAACAGAGTTATATGTAGCAAAAGGAAGAATAGACACCCCTTCCATACACATCATTGGGTAGACATAAGTAACAATTTACATTTATGAATAAAAGCAGTCTGTTTCATGAACAGCAAATAAAAAGGAGCACACACTTGGCTGAAACAAGCACTCATTTGAAATGTGAACCAGGGTTTGTTAATGGACTTTTGGCACATGCTGTCAATTGCAGTTATTAGCACTGGCTGAATGATGCCAACTGTACACAATCATCTCACGTTCAGAGGACTTACAGCGGAGGAGACACAGCAAGTCTTACAAAGTGACACTGTAGTTGCTTCCTTTATCCAGGGACCATTTATTAACATAAATAACATCATCCCCCCATCCTCCTCCTCCCCACCCCCCCCAAAAAAAAGAAGTCATACTTTAAAAAGTAAAGGAAAAAAGAAGCTGAAGTTAAGCTTCCTGACGTTGACAGTCCTCTGTAGCTTTTTTCAGGACCCTGTGAAGTTTAACTGACTGGTAACAAATTTTTCCTTTTCTTTACGTATACAGTTAATTCATAGTGAAAATACCACATATACAGAAATATATATTCTGTAAAGCAGACAGCTGATAAACAGCCTAGCCACAACATACTCATATTATTTTTGTACACGTCATACTGAGCATTGTGAAACTGGAACACGCAGTACTTAAAGCATTACACTACAATAGGAAACCATATTCCATTACCATTTCACATGGGGGAGGAGGGAGGAAAATACAGTGTTCATTTCGCTTGTTTTTCTTTTTCTGTAATTACTTCCTAACATTGATCACTTAATATGATTTAAAAATTTCCATAGATCTCAAATATCTCTCCAGTTTCAGAAACAGCAGCGTGGCAGCAGCACAGTCAGGGGATCAGCGTTTCACATAGACAGTGTCACTGTCCCCTCAGATTTTGTTGAGCCCTCTTGTCCTTAATCCAAGTCTCTGGTCTTCAGATGTTTAATTACCTTTTTTCTAAGGAATACATCGTCTCTTACAGTAATATACTTGTCCTCCTGGCCAATGTCTGAGACATGAAGTTCTCCTTGAGAAGAGAGGCTGAGGCAGAGCATCCCTGTGATCCCTGGGCTGAACTGCTCCACCGGTGTGGGGCCAGCATCAAAGCCAGCACTGCACCCCCAGGCAACTGACACTCATTTGTCAGAGGAGCATCACTGTGCCCCACAGCTCAGCAAAAGGGTAAGGGGCAAGCTGTGATAGTCTGGGTGAGGGGGCAGGAGGGATACAACGGCAGGATCACCAGGTTCGTGCCTGGGAGCCTACAAAGATAAAAGCAGTGCTGAATACTGCTGTGGTCACACTGGGTCAGAGCGACAGCCAGCCCCTTGCAGTGTACTGTAGGGATTAGTCATGCTCTGAGGGAAAAAGACAACACAGAAGGCTTAATACTAAAACAAGTAGTTCCCAGGGCTCTCAGAACCATCCCAGCCTAGTTTTCTCAGTATTTGTTTGTCCTTCTTGATCAACAGCCTCTAAAAATGCAGATTTTTTCCTTAGCAGGAACAGTAATTGGAATTAATGTCTCTCTGCCCTGCTCAGCCAACAATTTTCATCAAAGTTACAAGAACTGAGAATTCTCTATCGCTGAGAAATATTGCTGAAATCACCAAGCAACTCAAAATTTTGTGGTGGGAAGAACTGTCCCTCCAGCTGTGGGACCTTACGGAGTCTCACTGTTGTCACCGCTGACAGCAACACTTGGAGCCCTCTAGAAAGACAGGCGGGATTATTTCATGTTTTATATGCTCTGGGTATATTTTAACCACAATAATAATTAGCGATTGCAACATAACACTGTCTCTGTCAGCGGTTGTCATGGTTCAGTCCCAGCAGTCTGCAGGGGCTGGATAATATATTTACCTCCCAGTAGCTGTAGGGAGAGGGAGCTGGTTTCAGTCATCTGGCACTGGGTGCCTACTGGTGTGGCTGAAAGCAGAGGCACAGCCTTACACCCAGGCAGGGCTTCCTATCTAAAACTCTAGCAAGAGAAATGAAGCATTAAAAGGAGCCTCAATGTCTCTTTGCAGAAGCAATCAGGAACTGAGTTTCTCTGTTGGCCGCTGAGCAGCATGTGTCGATGCAGTCAGGTTTGCAGGGCTCTTCCTAAGCTTCTTTTGGGAATCCACAGGGGACTCCTGGCTCCAAGGAGAAGACGTGAATTTTCCCAAAATACAAATATTATACTAAAACTCCCAAAGGGATGCAGAACATACAGGTAATAACTGCAAAATGTGCCTAGGAAAAGTACCTGCATCTTTACAGCCCTTGAAGGCATAAAGTTACTGACAGGAACAGAGTCGGTGGGACACTACAGTGTGGAGGATTGCTGTAGGGCCCTTCTCCTTGGTGTCTGGGAGTGGTTCCAGGGTAGGGTCAGGGTGAAGCCCTTGGGCTGGCTTGGCGCAGCACAGCTGGCTGCCTTTTTGCCTGTGCCTTTTTGCAAAAGCCAAGAGCTAAGCAGAGGTGAGAGATGATAGGGTGACAAGTCACCTGGTGTTCCTGTTAGTTGTTATGCAGCGAGGGGAGCTGGGTAACCAGTGGTAACCAAAGTAAAGGCTTCATGTACTGGCTGTATGTCATGGTTCAATCCCAGCTGACACCTAAGCACCACACAGCCTCTCACTGCCCTCTCCCCAGTGGGATGGAGGTGAGAACTGGGGGAAGAAAGTGAGAAAATTTGTGGGTTCAGATAAAGATGGTTTAATAGGTAAAGGAAAAGCAAAAGAAAGAATTTATTCACCCCTTGCCATGGTCAGGCAGGTGTTCAAAAAGCCAGTCTTCAGCATGTATAATGGTGACTTGGAAAGACAGAGCCATCAGTCTGAATGTGTATGTGTGTCCCCCCAGAGCCATTCTCCTTCTTCCTCCACCTTTATATGCTGAGCGTGACACCATATGGTGTTGGGATGTCCCTGTGGTCAGTTGGGGTCAGCTGTCCTGGCTCTGACTCTCCCAAATACTCGGTAACAGCCAAGTATTCCCACAGTGCCTAACTGATAACACTAGCATGGTCTGCTGTCAGCTGATGCTTCTAAAGCTCACAGGTGACCTCTCAGCTTCCATCTTTCAATGGTGAATTGAAGCATTTCACATGCATGCTTTTAATCTGATAAGTTTCTGCATTTTGTGGCCACTTCCCTCACAGGGAGCAGAAACATCTTCTACTTCATGTGAATGTTGTAGGCTGATTTCACTCTACCATGTGTTCTGCGTTAGGCTTTCTAAAGCTGTGGGAAGAGGAAATGGCAAAACTGCCAGTTGAATAGAAAAAAAAATAGTCTACAAATATGCTTCTATCATATTATGCAAACTCTGCTGCCAGTAGAAACATCTCTGCCTCATTCTGGCAAAGACCATTGATCCAGCTGCCTTTGGGGTTGCCTGGCTGCTTGGCTTGCTTGGGCCTCCATGAACCCACCATAGACCTTTCTACTGGTAATGCTGAATCATTTAGGGTTATACAGGTGAAGGCTGACTATGAGGAATTACAGATCTAAGTGAGTGGCTGAGCCTGAACTCTCTGGTCTGACAAAGGTCTATACCAGTTCTAACAGCACAACAAAAGTGGAAAAAACAAAGACAGACCCTGGGCTTCAGGGAAGAATCCCTTCCCTTGTACAGCCCCTGGTGTCTCCTGCTGGTGCCTGTTGTATCTTTCAATACAAGAGCTAGGCAGAAGCTGGTAAGTTCCTAGTCCAAAATGAAAAGTAGCCCTTTACACATCCTCGCCAAGCAAGGCTGTGGGTTCAAAAAGGTGTAATTAAAAAATACAGTCATGAAATCTGCTGAAGGCTCTGAAACACACAAGTGATACTGCCTTAGGAAGTCTCTTCAGTGCTGGAGGTTGAGAGATGAAGTATTAGTATTACCCTGTACTCCTCTGCGTTTTTGGCTACTGCTGAAAGCATGGCACTGAGCCAGACTGGCTTTTATTTCTGTCCAGACTGGTGGCTTTATGCTCCTTTATGGTGCAGTGTACTCAGGATCTTTGGTCATCAGCAGCCCTATATGCAAGAGTTTGGGGTTGTATGCTGTCCTCATTCGGTGTGGCAAATCCCTTAGGACACTTTCTCGTGATTTCTTCCAAAATTTATCACCACTTCTCCAATCCTCTACTCCCTCCCCTTCCCACACACCTAGCAGACCAAGACCTTATATTCCACCCAGAGAGATCAAGCCAGAGCACCGTAAAGCCTTGCATATGTGCTTGTCTAGGAAATGCCTGCTAAGATTCCCTATGCTAGTCACCAGTGTGGTGTCCAACGCCAGCTGGAGCCAAACTGCTCCCCTCACAGTCCCACCCCTGGCTGTGCTCACCCCCCACAGACCCAAAGCCCCTTACTGTGAAACTTCTCATTACCTAAGAAAACAATTCTCAAGGCTATGCCTATACAAGTAAATTAAGAAGAGCTAAGGAAAACTTTATGCTGCTGCCAGATAGCGTTACACCCTCTTCCACCCCACCTCCTCGAACTGCACAATGCAGGAACCATTCCCAACAGGTAGTTTGTGTGAAGCTGCACATTTTGGGTGGGAAAGAGGATTTAACACTGTTGACACAGAGCTCCTCTGTGCCAAGCAGTGCCTGTGCCAGAGAACAATCTCACACACAGCTTATAAACAGAGCCCAGTTTCCCTGTATTCCTTCTTCCACCACGAATGAATGCAGGCAGTGACAGCATCACTGGCAGATCCTCCCCGAGCCCTGTGCTCCCCCTCCACTCTCGATGTGTTTCCATTTGCAGCGGCTGTTGCTTGGTTTCTGCCCAAGCGGGTGCATGTCGGACGTGAGCCGTGCGCTCCTGTTCCAGGACCAGCTCCAACAAACCAATACATGCTTGCAAGCAAACCCACTCCTCATTCGGGGACAGATGACTCAAACAAAAGCACAGAAATATTTAACTCCTCCATGCCAAGAGATTTTCCAGCACTATACACAGAAGGAGGAGAGTGCTGAGCGAAAGGCAGACTGCAATCAGCAGCTGTCTGACTAAAGGGGAACAGATACCACCGCTAAAAAAAAGATGCACACCCAGGCTGCCTTACAACTGGAAGAAATCAACTCTTACCAATGTTTTAGTACACATTCTCCAGGAGGAATTACCTGCTATTACTTAGAATGATAAAATGAAGAAGCCTTTGCACTGTAGAATTAGCATATATTGACAATATTTGAAAAGGTCTGGCCAAAGCTGGCACTTACGCAGTCAATTGCTGCTAAGTAAACGTGAAAATTACTTGCTTGAAAGCACCATCTGGTGACAAGGCACCTCTGTGAAATGAGAAGCCTGCAATTCAGACACACAGTTCTGAACACAACCCTGTAACTGTCTACACAGCAAACAAAACATTCGAGTGTGTGAAGAGGGGGAGGCACATTTCTTTTTACAATTCCTTTATTTAGGAACGTGTGATCAATTTGGGCCTCTCTAGCAACAGAAAACATAACCAGAAATATTAGTAGTTCTGAAATTAGACAAAACAATTTTTTGTAAAAAAAAAGGGAAAATTGCAAGATCTTTGTGCACAATTAATTTTAAGTATGTGTTGGTACACTGTGGTACTGAGGTCACAATATTGCAGGATTTAAGAAGGAAGGATTGTTTTTCATGAATGCCATGATTATACCACATTACTTGCTCAAGGTCAGAGCCTCCCTCAAATTCTATATACAAATTTGGAAAAGAAAAACTTTCCAGGACATACAGAAGACTCAAACTGAGGGATTTAAGAGAAACATCTTGCCAGATTCTTTTAATTTTTCCCATTCAAGAATTTCTTGTATTTTTCAAGTGTCTGGTACTATTCAGTATTGAGAAAGGACATTAGGCTACTTGGAACATCACACAATTCTTATGAAGGATTTCACTCTGCGTGGATTCAAATGAGCTTAATCCGGAGCTATGTTAAGTATGCCTGATGTGGGGGCAGAGGGGACAGAGAGCTGATTTGTAAGAACAGTGACCAAAAGAGAATAAAAACTTAAAGTAACTTCCTATCTTCCAAAGTTTTCCCACACATACACATAAGCTTTGGGAATGGTGCACCTTAAGCAAACCAGGCTGGATACTTCGGTATCAGCCATTCATCTGGACTTGCTCTGGTCCCACCACAGAGCACAGTGCTTGAGCTTCGGGTGTTCCCTCGCATGCCCTCCTGCACTCCACTTCCAGCAGAGATCAAGGAAAGACAGAATCAAGAGGGTGCAAAGGAGGCTGAGATGAAAACACGTGGCACACATACTCAGTGATTTCGGGTTCTGGGTAAGTAACTTTTGTTTTCTTTGAATACCTCTATTTGACCCTCAGTCTCCATTGGCAATTAAGTTTTAGCTCTACATTCTTTGGGTCTCACATCCACTTAAGACCTTACTTAAAGTTGTTCTGAGAGTGCTCCACAGGAAGAAGCACCTGTTGATGTGCCTATAGGGAAGAATGTCCTTTTGAGATGCTACAGCACATTTTCTGAAAGTATGGGCAAGGCTCCAGGCAGCTACTTGAAGGAGTCAGGAATGGAGTCACACTTTTGCAAAGCCCCTGATGCAGCTTAGGCTCTGGTGACATGTACTTGAGAGGCAGAAACCAAACGTACCTTGACAGCCTTGTTACACTTCTTGATAAAGGACTTATTCTCTGTAACAAGACATTCAAGTCTGGTGGTTTAACTGGAACTGCTTAAAGATGCGTTGGTGGCAGGTTCAAATTTCCATGCAACCTCATTGGGATAGAGCTCACCTGAACACTGGAAAACAGAGGGAGTGGGGAAATCACATCGGTGCTGGGGGCCTTGCTAGGTGGAGTTCCTTTGAGACAATGGAAGATCTTTCTCCTTCTGACCAAGCCAAATAATTTCAGATAAAAGAAAATAAAGCTGGTGTGGAGCACTTTGGCATTTTTCTAGTACCATGGCTACTTAGCCACAGCAGTTTGCCTTCTGTTAGCCAACAAGGGCAACCAGTCAGCACTCTGAGGTTCCTCAGCCATCAGCAGAAAACATGAGGGACTTGCTCCACGGCAGGGCTGAGCTCAAAGTTGGGTATCTCTCCTCTGATTATGAAGGACACCATATCACATATTCCTTCCTCCTTTTGCTTTAAAAGTACCTTTCCCTGCTATATCTGCTCTGACATGAGTCCTCCTGCCTGAACCTGCTCTTTAACTGCAGCTTTGGCTGAAGAACTGGCAACGGCAGCCAGCAGTCAGCAAAACCTTTCCGGGTGTTTGGTTTATTTACCTTTTAACTCTTTTATCCCTTGAAAAGCAAACCAGTGGATCAGCAAGGGAAGAACAAGATCTTGTGATAAGAACGGGCTGGAAATCAGGAGAAAAACCTAGGATGATGATGAGCAGGTGGTCTCCCATGAGCTTTGTGAGCTGAACTGAAGGTGGGAGGATTTAAAGCTGTGGTGAACATGAATAGGTTGATGGGCTGAAGGGGCTACAGAGAGGTGTTTCCCTTTGTCTTTTGCTATGATTAAAGACAAATTATGTTCTTGGTCATTTCCCATATACCATCCTCAAGATGCCATTCTCAGGTTTGCACATAGAACTATAACTTGAGAAGTTTCAGCTCTGCCTCGGGAGTATACTGGGTAAGTGGACCAGAGTTGTTTCTGTAACTCCATCTGTGGTGAGGATTAACTGGCCTGACCCCAGGACCAGCTTGTGTTCAAAATCCAGGTCCTCTGAGGAGCAGGGCTCCAACGTGGCTGTTGCACGAAAAGAGCAGCAGATGTTTATGAGAAAAAATGTAAGCAACATTTACAAGTGAAGACATCTCTTCCATGAATGCATGAAGTCCCAAATTTAGCAGACAAGGCAGAACCCCACATATGGCAGTAGAGAGCTATAAAAGTTGCCAGCAAGTGATATTCATCTCAATTTAGAAACAACTTGTTCCTTCCAAGTAACATAAATGCAACTGAAAACATGCTTGTCTTTTAGCTGCAAGTGTAGTATGCACATCCATTAGAGGAACTAAGGAAAGTGCTGGCATGGATTCACTTTTTTGCACCTGACTGATAGTATCAGATTTTTTGCTACAAATTATTCATCCTTCTTATTCTATGGTTCAATAGCAAACAGCTTCAAGCAAGTGCTGCCGGAGAGAATTAAACAGCATCATTTTTGGTTGCTGGTTTGATGAAGCAGTGATGCAAATACGAAAATAGACCATTAAGGTTTCCATATTCTGAGAATGGCACTACTCGGGGAAGCAGGCACAATCTTGAGATCCTGCCTCTCCAGGGCTCGACATCCACTAGCAAAGGACATGCAGGGTGAGGGAAAAAAAACCTCTTTACTAATTTCATGCAGTTACTTTACCTCTATTTACTTCTGGTCTCAGGTCTCAAGGTGCACAAGAATCTGGGTTATAATAAGGAGACCCTGATGATCTTTCGCCACCTCCTTCCTTTGGTGAAAGGAATGATGTTTCAGGAACGCTGTTGTCCAATGTATCAAGGCAGCTCAAGCAGCATTTACAAACCACATCATTAAAGAGCAATCCTGTGACTGACGTGTGTTTACTCAGACACTCAGTGAATACAGGCACAAAGGCCACAGTCAGTCCAACACCAGAAGAGGAAAAAAAAGCTAGTATTTACAAAAACACTTTCACAATGGTTTCAGTCAGCAGCTTAGCTGGCAATAAGGTATAACTGAGGGATGCAATATGCTCTCCACAGTCTGGCTCAGCTTTGCCCTCACACAACTCTATTTTAGAGTGGAATATCCTTAGCTGGAAGGAACTCACAAGGATCATCAAAGCCTTGCTGCTGCTGCAGTGTCCCACCACTCCCTACACTGGTGCCAGCCAAGCCCATTGTCAGTCTGAAACATCTCTTACCTTGCAACACTCTGAAGGTATTTTATTTTACTGGGCTAAGACAATAAAGCATTTTTTGTTCTTCCCTGCAACCATGTATTTTTTTCAAGTTTACTCCATGGGCCCAGTCAGGTCATGCTTAGGGCTGAAAAACAAGCTACAAAAGGAAAAGCCCACTTCATGGCCCTACCCCTTCATTGTCACAATCCACTCCTTCGCTCCTGAGGAAACTAAAGGTTCATCTCACCCATCCCACCTCTGCCAAGGGCCCCTCCTCCTCCCTGTATTTTGGGGACCTCCAGCTCCCCTTCAAATCCACCCCTGACACTCACACCCAGTGCCACAGGCTGCCCTGGGTCCCCAGCAAACCCCACCGTGCCACAGTCTCTACAGCCTCCCCCCTCCTCTCACACTGGAGCTAAAACTGTTGCCATGCAACTTATGAACCCCAACATCTACCCACTGCTTCTGGGATGCCACTTGCTTCTTAAAACCTCATGAGGCCATTTCTCAGCCCCTGGGCTCCCACATCCAGGAAATCAAACCCTTTCTGACAGCAGTACATCAGTGCCTTGTTTCTGACCACATTTACCACAGCTCTAGCTCTTTAATCCTCCAGAGTGATAAAGCTTTCCCCATGAACTCACACTCTTATAAATTCAACCTGGTTTATTCCAAATATCACATAAATTAAATACATTTCCCATGAATATTGCAAATATACATGAAATGAACATTGCAATTTTTAAAAAAAGTTTTGGCTTTGTTTATGCAACAAGAAGGGCCAAATGTGGTTAGAACATGAACTTCTCCTGTATTTACTAGATACAAAAAGGTGCAGATTAATAATTTATATTTATACATATGTACACGCTCCATTTCATTTCTAGCTTTAAAACAGTAAAAAATGGTTTCAAGTTTATCTACATTAAACATACTCGTTTTCATCTGGTCAGAAGCCCCAGATAAGAGTTGATACAATCATTTCACAACTGCAAAATTAAGGCGCTACCAAAATACCAGTTCCACTAGTGTAAAATGTAACAGGAATAGAGAGTGTACAGCTTTCTATTTATCAATTTAAAAGTGGACTGGAGAACAAGGAAAAAAGAGCAGTAAGAAACATGACAAGTTCTACAGGTTAGAAGTACAAAGAGATCTTGATGACTATCAAATGAACATATTAAAATACAGTAGATAAAAGGCCTCAGTGGCAAACAATTAGTATGCTTCTGAAAGACAAAAAAGGTTAAAATATATATATCATTTTGTAGCTTGAGATTTTATAGGTGAACAACAGGTGTAGAGGTAGAGGGATTTTTTTTTTTCTTTTTGGCCTCTTTATGATGTATAAAGAAGGGCCACATTCACCACAGTGAAAAGACTCATCATATATCCCAGCATCCTTGCTTGGACAGCAAGCAAGAAAAGTGTAATGAGCTAGAAAGGCAACAGATCCTGTCTATCTCTTCCAGGAGCTCAGCTCCAATGCTTTCACATGTACTTGGCGACAAGTTACACCTAAGCACAGACTGGCTGTAACGTGGGCATTTCCTCTAGAGAGCTATGAGACAGCTAGCTTTTCCCATGAGGTACTACTGGATGCTGTAGATATTATATGGCAGAGGTGATTTGGTAAAAATGAAATTGGTACTTTCCCTTAGAAAGCAAGTACCACAGGGCAGTGGTGATTTTATTTATTTATTAAAGCTTTGCTATTTGATCAGCATTCAATGTTTTGGAGGAAAAGTCAGCTTTGGGCTGCTAATATGATTATTTGCATCCATACACAGACAATTCCCTTGTTATTATCATTTATCCAAAACATCAGTCACTGAAATATTCACAAACCGCTTTAAACCTTGTCTAAAAAAAAATCCCTCTACAGTTCAGCTTTCTTTTCAATATCAATCATTCCATTAACTATGCAGGCCTTCATGAACACAGTAATGTCACTCCACATGTAGAATGTCTTTACACATTACAGAACAGCAGTAAACAACCTCTCTTGTTCCATAGGGTTTTCTCTCAGAAGTACCTCAAAAGTAGGTAGCTTGAACAAATCACTTTTGCAAAGGAGAATATTAACATTAACATTTACTGAGGCGAAGCCAAGAAGACACTAACTAGCACCTTGATATTTTTTTTCTTAAATGCACTCCTATCTGTAAAATTAAGCACATATAAGATCAGGGACCAGCAATATACAAATACCATCAGCATCCCCTTTCAGCTAAACTAGTAATACCCAAAACTAGGCCAGACACACAAACAAGCAAGATGAGTGAGTCTCGAAGAAACACACAGCATGGAAAGGAATGGGAAGAACAGGAAGCTGAACAGAAAGGATTGTGAGATTTAAATACAGTCCATCTTCTGGTCCAAGAATTAGTTTGTGAAATCACCCTTCAATAGCTCAGCTGACAGTGGGCTGAAGACCTACTGACTTCTGACATTTCCTCCCGCACACATATAACAATTCCTTTACACTTTAGTGAATTCTTCTTCCTCAAATCCTGGAGGAAATGCATTGAACTTGAATTTTGAGTATTTTGGTGGTGGTAGCAGAACTTGCAGAAGGCTACTATAGAGGTTATGACATCATTGGTTGTACATTATGCACTTCACAATTCAGAGAATATACTTACAAACTACTTAAATAGAAAAGGCGTGTTCAAGATAGAGGCAGTTACAGTACATTCAGGGTATGTTACAGAAACCATTTGTGGTAGCCATTTGCTGAAAGGAAAAAAAACTCTGAATTTTTGTTTCCCAGACCACACAGGTTATAACTACAATACCCAAAGAGAGCAAGTAATATATGTCAATCACTGCACTTTAATGCAGTCTTCTTCCAGAATTCATGTGCAAAGTGGAAAAAAAAAAAGTTTAAATACCTCTTCATTGACAAATAAGGAGAAAAGAACTAAAAAAGAAACCAGGCACTTTGACCATGTAGGTAAGCAGCCATTTCTTCTTACCAGACTTCTGCACATGAAC
Organism: Sclerurus mexicanus; assembly: GCA_013396755.1. Classification (NCBI taxonomy): domain Eukaryota; kingdom Metazoa; phylum Chordata; class Aves; order Passeriformes; family Furnariidae; genus Sclerurus; species Sclerurus mexicanus. Next base: position 716,328 of record VWZF01003705.1, on the reverse strand, counting down.
AAGTCTTTACATTGGTCTTGTTATGCTTGCAGCACATGGAGATTCAAGTCAATTTTTTTCCCTGTTGGTAGTATCAGTTCTAGTTATAGGAAACTGTGCCAATTGAATTGGTAACACTGAGTTATTTCATTGGCAGTTGAGCTAACGTTGATCATTTGACTGACAAGCGATCAATTTAATAGCTATCAAAGTTAGATATTAACAAAACAATACATAAAAAAATAATCAAAGAGACAAATGAAGGTTAACACCTGACTTAAGCTTGCATTGAGACTTGCCTTTACAGGTTCGGTTTGTGACTCCTTTCACGGTGTTACTTGTGGACTGATTCTCATCACATACAGCAACTGGTACTAAACTACAATACTTTCGGTTTGAAACACGTTCAGTAGAGATCACCCAAAGTAACGGGAAGTTGGCATGACACTGCAGGAAAGGAGGGAGATGGAAACCTCCCCACCTTTCATCCTCGCTGGTCCCACTCGCAGAGTGGGTCTTCAGAGTAAACTGCAGCATGCCTCCCTCCTACTTGGGGTGAAATCATTATTTCACAGCAGTGTTTATCATACTTTAGGGAACGGCTTGATTTGAATTTAGCGGTAAGACCAGCCAGGATTACTTTGGGTTTCCTTTTCAAAGAAACCAAAGTACACCTTTCCAAACAGTTTGTATATACTCATTCTGCTACAACACATAAATCACAAAGGAGGGATTACCTAAGGCTACTAAATAGTGTACTTATTCAGTAGCTATTATTCTTTCAGATAAACATCCTCGGATGCCTTGACCACAAATGCTGAACTTGTTTTTCCCTCAGACTGTTATTCGCTGAAGAGAGAGAGAGAGAGATGTGGGTGTATGACAGAGTGCCTTCCGATTCAATGACAGAGAGTACTGTCAGTTACAGTCTTCATACATACTCCTGCAGGGCAGTGTAACTCCTCTTCTGTTCACTACAAGTTTAGGAAACACCTCTTCAATCCATTGTCCAGTTTCCTTTTCCTACCAAGTGAAAATCCAAATCACATGCAGGCCAATGGCGCTACTCTAGTACTTAACTCTCTTGCAGGCTAGAAACATCAACTCTATCACAGTACTTGGAAGCAATTATCCACATCCATCAGCTACATTCTAAATGTAGCACAGCTTTGTAGAGGCTCAGTTTTCATCAGGACAACAGGCGAGTGTGCAAGGTTTGGTAAATAACCAGGATAACAAACTGATGCAATCAATGGATGCAGGACATAGTCAGAAAGGGCTGTTCCTTTTCGAAGGAATATTTAAAAAATACAAAAACAACCCCTCCCCCTCTGCCCTTCCCAGAACCACCTGTCATGAGATGTTTTTTCAGTGCCCACTCACAACTGAAGTCCATGTTATCTGGGTCTTTTGCGAGTCACAAATATCAATACACGCCTGATGGCAATAAGACGATCTTTAAGGGAGGTCATAGCCAATATAGCCAGCTGAGCTCTGTTTTCCAGGGGCAACACTGCCAAGAGCCACCAGTACCAGGCAGGACCACTGGGGTTGCTCTGCAAAAGAATGGAAAGACACATAATTACGTATTCACCAGCACTGCCCCATTAAGAACATCACCTTCCTTCTCACCTTCTATTTGCTAAGAAAGTCACCACAAAACAGTTCAAGCAACAGCTAAACACTTCATTGCAGCTGCTCTCTTCGTCTATATACACCATTAAGACTTAACTCTTCAGCTATCAAATTACATAGATATGTTGTTTTCCATGCTTAATGCCAACAGACCAAAACTGGGTAAATAAAAGAGTTTAAAATGTACAAAACTACAGAAAAGATCTGTCAGAAAACAGTCTAGTGTAAAAAGTCTGTATAGAATAAAGATTGCTTAAGTAGGAAGGTTTTATTACCTGTGGTTCTGGTTCTTTTCCTGGCATGGACCCAAAATGATTGAGAATTTGAACTTTCATATTGTCTTTAAGAGAAGTAAACCAGGCAACAGCTTGATCATAAACTGAATCATGAAGACGCACAAGTTCTTCATATTCTGGTCCTTCAACCTTATCGTTAGAAGAAGGGAGATGGAACAAAACAGGTTTGATACAGTGGAGTCAGTATGCTTTCCCAGAAGGAAATGAAGCAAAATGCAGTCACTACAGCTGTTCAGATGTCCTTATTTAAACCAACTATGCCTAAGTCTCAGATTTCAAACCTGTGATGCTGGAGTCTTTTTACCCTCCCCTAGGTGTTCTGAAGTGACATTTCTTGGAGCAGTAACTGGTGCATTAATACCCATTCCTAAATACTGGCACAACAGAAGAATCTGCTCTCTAATCCTGGGACCTCATATTAATAATCTCAAACCCACAACCTCTAGTCCTTGTCCCAGAACAACTTCTAACAGTGGTTCTATCATCTGGCAAAACAAAACAAACACTACTGCCACTGAGCACAGACAGGGGTTCTACAGCACTTAAGAGACCAGCAGTATTTTATAGAGGTGTTAAGGCCATGGTAGGACAGCCAAGGAGAAGGAGGAGGAGGAGAACAGACACCTGAGAACGCAGGACGCAGGGAAAGTGGATGCTTTCCCAATATCAGAAAGAGCCATGAAGAAACACCCTCATTGAAGCGAAGTGTTTTAGTTGCACAGGCCTATTAGCTATTAGGGGGAAAAAAAGCATAAGCAAAACCCACAACAAATTGGTGATTTGTGTGTGTGTGTGGGAGGGGGTTAGGGTTTTGATTTTTGTGAGGTTTTTTTGGTGTTTTGTTGTTGTTTTGGTTTTTGTTGTATTTTGTTGTTGTTTTGTTTAGGGTTGTTTGGGTGTTTTCCTCCTTTAACACGTACACATCAATGGTGTGATTTCACCTATGCTACTCAGATGCACATCTGATGTAGCTGCTTTGGATGCCTTTCACAGTTGAGAAACAGGTCTAGAGGGCAATTAATCTAATTAATCTCATTTTAAGGTAGGTATCTAAGAACAGATGAAACAGGCATCTTTGGACTGATATTTCTCACCATCTGATATAACATGAATGTAGGATGCTGAACACAGACACCAGCCTCTCGTGAGACAAAGTAAATCTCACTCTAATTAGGAAGAGGTGGGTCTCTGGCACCACCCACAAACAGCCGTTTGATACCTGTGTTCCACCACTCTTCACTGGGCATTTAAACACAGCAGAGCTCTCACTCTGAGCAGACTACCTACTCCAGCCTTTCACAAGCAGGGGCACCTCCATGAGAACTACCCTTTATGCCCTAGCAAACAACTGCATCATCCCGCACAGATTAGAAAAGCCCTACTAAGACTTTACAGACTTTCACTTCACCTATGAGAGCTAAAAAGCTGTACGACCAAACGGACTTCAACAACTGGCACTGGGTTACTACTAACCTCAATGTTATGAGCTATCAGGGTTTTACAGACATGGTCTGAAGATGAACCAAGAAGTCATTATTAAGCAGGGCCAAAAATTCACCCTTTGGCCAACACCCATCATAAGCACTTCACTTGATACAGGTTTTCTAGGAGGGCTTGTTTTTAAAAGCTACCCCACTCTCTGCAGTTCTCTGCTCTCAGTCAGCTCTGATAGATGCTTCTACAGGGCAGTTAACTACACGTCACTAGGTATTCATTCTAAGAGCAGCCCCCCACATTTGTTTGAGGACTGGTTCTGTAAATGAGAGCCTGGAGGATATATGAAGTGTGCCAACAGCCTGTTCAGTGCAAGAGAACAGTCAGTTCTCTACTAACAGAAGCATGTGCTTTTAGAAGGCTTTAAATTCTGTACCAGTTTTAAAATGTTACTCTGACCTCAGCTACACATGATAGACCTCAGCATCTCAGAAGCTACTCTGGGATCCATGAAGGGAGTGTAACACTTTAAACAGAGATAATTATAAGGGCAGAAAGGAAGAAAGGGAAAGAAGAGACAACGTTTGTTCCATGGTTTTTAAAATAGAGCTTTAGCATATTTGTAATGATATTGGTTTAAATATAATGCACAGCTAGCTTGAAATGCAACAAGGAAAGGCTATTTAAGTGAATCCAGCAATACATGGGTATGAATAACTTTGCACCATAGATCACCTTTTTATCTTCAAGATACTCGATGTTTGCTGTGTTATATCCATCTCGCTGGCCATGGCTTAAGACCCTAAAACGACGGACACCAACTGTATCAACAACTGAGCGTCCATCAGGAAAAAACTTTACGTCCCTGATCTCTAATATACAGCCATGATCTGCAAATCTGAAATGACAGAAGGGCATAAAAGTGGAAGTCATCAACAAGTGTTTATAGACATCAGGACAAATACTGGGCCTAATTCACCACTTCGTATTTGAAAGAGGATCCTTCTTTGGTGACAATACATTTCTGCTTATTCACATAAGCCAACATATCCACATAACCCCCACCCTTTCTGCCTTCCCTCAGAGGACCTGGACAGCAGCATTTTCAGGGCATTTTGTGGTGTGGGATGGTTGCAAAGTGACAGGAAACTAAATGAATGGAGTTGCCAGCTGCTGGTGGCAAATTCACCAGGTTTGCAAAGAAAACAAGATGGGTAAAGATACCACATGGAAGTCCAGCAACTGAGGAACAAATGCATGGCTGTGAGGGCTACCTGCCTACTCCAAAGTGTAAGCAGAGGACTGCAGGCTTTAGAAGAAAAAGGTTTCTATATAGCAAGACTTCTCTTGCATTTGTTTCCTTTCATAAATAAAAAGAAAAAAAATCAAAACAAACTCAAAATGCTCTCTTTACAAAAGCACACTTGCAGCTATTATATTTAGTCACAGGTTTTAATCACACCCTGGAAACAAGCATGCAATAAATTTTTCCTTTATCAAGCTTACTTGCTCTACCTTTATGCTGTAGTGATTTCACTAGAGAGGGTGATTACACAATGACTCTTCACCACATTGCATTTACAGCAATACACCTCAGCCCACTGCTAAGCAGGAGAAAGCACTACATGTATCTAGCCGCATCTCAAAAGACCAACTCTCTGCAGGTTCTGATAAATTCTTCATCAGGGAAACGCTTGTTTTACCTGGGCTTGGTAATTTCTTACAAGGGAGTGATAAAGAAATGACTCCTGTTTCTGCTCTACCAGAAATCATGGATTTGTGAGGGGTGGAGGGGAAGTTCACCACTGCAAACAACTGTTCTCTCTCAGACACCAAAGAGGAAAAAAAAAAATCAGGAAGAGCAAGAAGAGTACAGCTGCACACAGCTAAGCCCTGGTTCTCTACCAGTAGGATTGATTTTTAAAAAAAAAAAAGGCAAGTGTATTAGTTTATTACAGCAATATTACACTAGATACTATTTAAACAGCTACATGACACTTGTTTTTAGTGAAGGATTTTAGTGACATTCATACTGGATTTAGAAATTAATATAAAAGTGATGATTTTTCTTTTCTGTTCTTTCTGAGAAGTTACTTTTGTCTAGAAAGTGACCTTAATCAGAGTCAAGAAAGCACCTGGAGATGGGTATAAAATGTACTGACATACTAAAAGTTTATATTCTCCCAGTTTTAACTTAAAACAGAGAAATAAAACAGAGGAAGGTAATGAACTGAACATGTTTTGTCACTGTGTTTTTCAAGGGAGGCACGTATCCATGTCTTAGTGGATGAGGCAAAACAAGTTTCCTCACTTGTATTCCCAAGTTGATTTCGCAATTTTGAATAAACAAAAGAACTTCTTTACTTGTGTAACAGGCTGCAACACTTTGCCAGGTGCCTACAGATGAAGGCTTGCTGCACTTCAGTGTTTGATTTATCATGCTCAGAAAGTTCAATGATTTTAGTAACTTAAAACAGATTGGCCAGAGAAATCTAACCACACTGGTTGCATTTTAAAATACTTTTCATGACATTAACTGACAAGCCAATTATTGTGTTTTGGGGATTGCAACTCCTCGGCCCTCTGTATTATACCTGACTCCAAGTAAGTTTGGCTCTTCCACAAGCCTTCATAGATATAAGGAGAGTTATCACTGATGTCATAGGGTCATTCTGTCCTCACTCTTACAAGTATTTGCTTCCAGAAAATTCGTAACAGGCCTGCAAGGAACTGTGGAGTATCAACTACTGTTGACACTTGAACTCCACTGAGCACAGCACTGACAGAATGCCAAATGCCACTGAAGCACAGCCACAGGTAACTGGAAGCTGTAGCATCTCCTGTATTCCAACAGCCACCTTACTGTCCAGTTCAGGACAAAATAAAAAAATCCCCCTCAAAAAAACATGAAGTGGACAAGGAAATGCTGACAAGCCTCGGTATGACTGCCTTCCTCTCAGCTCCAGTGATGATCACATATAAAAATGCTGCTCCTGAGGATGCCTGTCTTAACGTACTCTTGAAAATTCCCATGCCCATCATCCACTCTACACATGCATCATGCTAATGTATCTTTTGAAGCCAGCAGCTATTACATTTCATAGGGCAGACCTCTCAAGACCAGCTCATATTTCTCCCATGAGCACAGTCTCATCACCTTCACCCAAAAACCTATTATCTGTGAAGTACTTAAACTTGAAGGTTTTCACAGAATAGTTTTGTGTTTTAAGGGACCTTTAACTGTTATCTAGTCAGTCTCTGCATAGGGAGCTGGAAATACATCAATGTCAAAATTCACAAAAATGAATTAAAGATAAAATCATATAGAAAGACAATGTAACTCATTCACTCACTTCAGATAGTTTAGACATTGCAACACAGTGGTAAAGACAAACGTCAAAATTCAACATTCAGCAGCAAAACAGACTTCTCAGCCAAGGGTATACTGTCTCATTAAAATGATACCACTCATGTGGGAAACCTATGAGAGGCCTGGACTTTTTACCTTTTGTTTTGTTTTTAAATGAGTAGACAGAGGAGGAACCTGTCCAGACAGTCAGCTTTCACTGGAACAAACAGGCCAGCAAGATTTCCAACCACACAGCCAATTAAATGCTATTTTTGGAGCCTGCAGTAGCAGGATGAGTTGCATTCTTGCTATCCATCCAACAAGGGAGCAACAAAATTACATCTTTGTGTCAAAAGTACAGAATTAAGAAGTAAGCAACTTTAGTACTGGCTCACACAGGACCGGTAGGAACCACAGTGGTTTGGGGAGACAAGTATACCGTGCTGTAATATTCTGTTATCATCACAACAGCCTCTGCAACAACAGGATATTCTCAGCTCCTCTCCTTACCCTTTTAATTCATCAGCTAAGCACATGCCAAACTGCTTGGTACCAGTTTCCATGCATCTTCTTATCATTAGGCGATAACGAGGTTCAAAGACGTGTAGCGGACAAGGGATGGTAGGAAAGGCCATGGTACATACGAAGATGGGAACGTCTTTATTCAAACTGCAAGATAATTGTTTAAAACAATTTCACCTTTTTTCCTGGGTACTGCTAAATTCAGCATTAACCCTTAATAAAAGACTGATTCCAGCAGTTTCCTTAGACTCATTCTTCGTAATGTGTATCCGTTAGAGGTTTGCCATTTTTACATGACAAACTTATTTCAGTCTCTTTCAGTTCATACGTTAAGTAAACAATGGCTCCAATCTACTGTCGTAGAAAAAAAGTCAGGAAATAATAGCCAATTTCCCAAATATGTGCATACTGATACGTCTAGCTTCGATACACATTGCAAGATTTTGGTGATAATTTTCGCAGTAACAAGGTACTTAACAAGCCATATTCAAAGCAAGATCGTAGAGAATCCCCAAGCTCAACAAAACCCTTTTGATTTTGAAGCCCACTAATCCACTTAATTTTTTCAGGCTTAACTGCATGTTTTGTTTTACTTTTTAGTTGAATTATAGCATAAGATTCACAAGTCACTGACAAAACTGGATCCTTGAACTTCTTCTGACCTGAAGTATAACCCATTTATAATTTGATTTCTACTCCCAGAAAAACCCCATTATAACTTTCAAAGCTATTATACTGTTTCAGAGGAAAAAGCAATTATCTTTATTTTAAGAATATTGTTGTGCCTTTCCACCATCCATGCATATTGTTACTCGTTTATCTGCAATAAACATGTCACAAATATGACACATCTGGCAGGTTCGTTTACAAATTCATTCTTTTTATACATTTTTGTAAGCAAATGAAGCTTCTTCAGTAATTTAGATTGAAAAACACAGTTTTATAACAGCTGTCAGTAGTATAAAGAGAGCCTACTTTGACAACTCCTTCATTTCTTCCTCATAAACTTTCTTTCTTTCAGATAACTCCTCTGGCAAGTAACGGACTATCAATTCTTCTGTAAGGACGGTCTTCTTGTAAGTTCTGCTTGCTAGAAACTGCAAGGAAGAGTCAACTCTTAAGTCTGATAACAAGAAGTTATCACTCCAACAAGAAGGTTCACTCCAGTGTCCTTTTAACTATAACCCCATACCCTTTTTCTGGCAGAAGTTGTACTACCAGGAAGAAAAGGCAGTCCTTCCTCACTTCTGCAGAAGATATATTTTTTCACCTGAGCTGTCAAGTTATTAGCAAGAAATACTCTTTAAGTATGAGAAACATCACGTCTGCTGGAGCATAATTGTTCACCCAGGAGTAACCATTCCTCGTTCACCACAGGCAGATATACATCTGGACATGTGGTACGAACAGGGCTATGGCTGGCACTCCCCAGGCGTGAGCCTGACACCATACTGGAAGTCTCTATTTCCTTAAGAATCAGAAAAACTACTTGTCTTCCAAGGAACGCCAAATATATCTTGGAAAAAATGAGGTCTGTGCACAGCTTGATGCTGTTGGTAATACTCTGTTGTTCTGGTTTAAGAGAATCCTAGAATAGCTGGGGTTGGAAGGGACCTTTAAAGGTCATCTAGTCCAATCCCCCTGCAGTGAGCAGAGACAACTTCAACTAGATCAGGTTGCTCAGAGCCCCATCCAGCCTAATCCTGAACATTTTCAGGGATGGGGTATCTGCCACCTCTCCGAGCAACCTGTTCCAGTGTTTCACCACCTTCATGGTAAAAGATTTCTGCCTTCTATCTAGTCTAAATTGACCCTCCTTTAGTTTAAAACCATGACCTTCAACAGGCCCCACTAAACAGCCTGTGCCCATCCTTTTTATAAGCCCCCATGAAGTACTGAAAGGCTACAATGAGGTCTCCTCGGAGCCTCCTCCTCACGAGGCTGAATGACCTCAATCCTCAGCCTGTCCTCACAGCTGAGGTGCTCCACTCTCAGATCATCTTCATGGTCCTCCTCTAGACTCACCCCAACAGCTCCACATCCCTCCTGTGCTGAGGACCCCAGATCTGGACACTCCAGTACTCCAGGTGGGGTCTCACCAGAGCAGAGCAGAGGAGCAGAATCATCTCCCTTGACCTGCTGGTCATGCTGCTTTTGATGCAGCTCACAAGCAGAGCACAGGAAATCCCCACATAGATGCTTTCACAAGAACACAACTTTGTGCAGTTTTGCTAACTGGGACAAGGACATACTTACTTCTGACAGCTTTTCTTTGCAGAGTGGGCAAAGTGGATTATGGTCAAGGCAACGCTCAAGGCATTTGAGGCAAAAGGTGTGTCCACAGGGTGTGGTAACAGGTTCGTAGAACAACCTTAATATGAAAACATGGAACAGGAAAGTTAAGCTGCCAACAAAACCAATGCAGATTCCCAAAGCGTGGAGGGGAGTTACTAGTCCTAGCCCTCTCTTTCTTGCTTGCTTTTGTATAAAGAATAGGTGACAGTTTTATCTAAGGATATAAAAAAGATTTTCATTTTTAGAAGTGGTAAACAATGGAGAACACCATGCATAATGGAGAAAACTGCATCCGTAAAGATTCACCAGATGCAAGGTTCAGCAAAAAGGAACAAAGTAATGGTTTACATATTCTCTGGCAGGTTTCTCTTCTGACACCATGAAAACTTTTTTCAGAACCTAGAAAGGCTAATATTAATTCCAGGTCAACACAGTCATACCTCATGCAGAGGGAACACTCAAAGTCCGATGCATCCACCAGAGTTACTGGTATTTCACTTGAAGTGTTGGTGGTGTTTTCAGGTAAAACATCTGCATCTAAGTAGTTAAGAAAATTATTAGAGTAAATACTTAGGTATTGGTGCATTTTTAGGCTGTTTTTTTTCATAAAGAACATCATTTATGTCTTTTACTTTTTAAAGTTTTGTTCCAAACAAACATATTTCTCATTTAAGTTTCTGGTTTTTTTGACAGGAGATCTTTTGGAGAGCAGAAGATGATGTCTACGGCCAGAGAATGCACTTTAGAGCTGAATACTCATTATTTCCTTCTCTAAAAATGATTTGTGTTGTGGGGGGTTTTTTTTAGTCTAGTTTTTAAAATACTCTGCTATTGCTCTCCCACTACCATCACCACCCCCACATCAGCCAGGCCAGATGTTTTAAAGTACATTTAGTCCAGAATTTAATTTGTTTACACACAGTCAAAATATTTCATCAGTGTTTATTATAGATTTCTCAGCAGGGGTATTTTTTCTTACAAGTATAAAAAGCTTACATTCTTCTAGACTAGGCTGCTAGACAAATCCCAAATTTCAGACAGCTTACTGGACTACTGGAGTTGCATTAGCTAATACTAATTTTACTAGCTCAGCAATCTGCAAACACAGAGGCAAAACACTTCACTTAAAATTCTGCCCAGACTGATGGTTTGGGGGTGCTTTATTGCCCTGTGGTGTTAGGGTATGTGCTTCAAACTTCACATCAGCATTATTTAACCTGAAGAGCTCTCAGCTCCAGCTTCAAATGACATTCACAGAGGCAATTTCTGCAACTCCTTTAACCATTCGTATCTTTGCTGCTCGGTGATGAGTTGCAACAGAGCCATGAATGCTGCCTCCACATCCTTTCTATTGAACAAATTCTTGACTGTTTAAAAAAAAACCCCAAAACAAAATGCTCAACTTTTTATGTTCAGTTAAACCACTAGGAGGTTTTGTTAAAGGATAACGCATGCTCAGCATCTGGTTTATCTCAAGCACAGACAGGGTAGGTGGTGTGGCCTACAATGAAAAACAGTGCTATCTTTAACCTACATCTCACATGTTAGCATTTAGTGATAGCAACAACCTAACTGTGTTAATTCTGAAAATAGTAACATGGCACTGGGACCTAGCGCAGACCAGAAATTAGTGGTTATGGGTAAAACATGATCTCTGGCCTTTGCTGTGAAAATACAGGCGGGTCAGATTTCACAATCTATTTACTGAGTCTGCAGTTCACAAGCAAGTACAGGGTTTTTCCCTTCACAGCAACGTGGTCAGAAAGTGGCCACATACTGATCCTTCACAGAGGTGGCAGACAGACAGCAGCACTCAAAATACTTTTAATACTTCAAGGTAGAAGTCAAACCTATCAAGGTGTGCGTTGTGGTTTTTTTCTTTAAGGGAAAAAATGCACATCAGCACAGCAGCATTTTCAAAGTCTCTTTTAACCAATGATTCCACTAGTCTGAAATAATGCCTTCAGCGTTTTTTGCCTCGAGTACTAAAACCACTCTGGAGGTCTTTGTTAGAAGCTTGAGAAGCATACCAATTCTAAGCAGAGTTATCAAGTAACAGAAAACTGGGTGGACTTATTATCCTTTAAAAGGCTTCTTTGTTTGCTTGGAAAAATTCATGTAAAGTTGCATGTGACCAGTTAAAGATCAGTTTCCAGGCTTACTTTATCTTTCAGTCATATAGAGAGACAACGAAGTTCACCTATAGCTGAGACCTAGAAAATGAAAACGGCACTACCAACACAAATACTAAATTGTGAGTGGGTTACACATTTGAAACGGCCTGTTTGAGAAAGAAAAATAGAGTTTTCATTCATGAACTGGAACGGCTCTGGAATAAGGTAAATAGGCTGTTACAGCAGAAACAGACATACCAGAGAACAAAATATAATTTCAATTCCTCTAGGGAATATTTCATAGAAACCCATATAAAGGGAGGAGTAAAAAAGTTTATAGTTTTTCAGTATGTACAAGAGAAATTGCCTTTCCAAGCCACAACACAAACCTTTTTTAGGAATCTTATTGGGGACATCCAAACTCTGTAAATCCCTCATATCACTGGACAGCTTTCTTTTTAAGCCAACCCCAGGTAAACTGGAGAGAATAGCTCCCAAAGACTTCTTGTTGTCTTCAAAATAGAGATCCAGAACATGATGGGAAACAGGAGAATCAGTGCTTCTGAATACATCAGATTCTTGGGACGGGGTTTTTGTTAACCTGAAGACAGTATCCTAAAACAATTAAGAACAGTTATATACAGCATGAGACAATTTTGCTTTGCTTTTTTCTGTTCATTTTATCAGCAATAGATCAATGTCCCCACAATGAGCCTAGCAAGGGAAAAAGGTCTATATCAAAGGTCACTCTCTAGTTACACAAAATAGGGCCACTTCCCTCCCTAAAGCTCCTGTCTCTAGGAATTATGTTCCTGTTATAATAAAATCCTTACTGGAAAAAACTTGCCCAAAAATACAACTGATCCCCACATGAAGGCATCACATTGCTTTCTGAAAAAAAGGTTTCATTCTCTTATTCTTCTGAGGAAGTAAATCCCAATAAGAGATCCAAAAGCAATGGAGAAAACAGGCTTACCATGAAAATAAATGCCTACATGAGCGCAGACAAAGACAACATCACACAGATCAGACAGATCAGTCCTTGTGTTACTTTTGATATTTTTATGTTGAAAGCTTTTTGCTTTACCTTTGAGGACCCAGCAACAGAGTTATCTTCCACAGCAGACTGTGTGTTTATGCTACTCAGAAATGCAGGTTTCAATCTTGTATGGGATGTTCGACTAGAGAAAGGTGCTGTTAGACTATCATGCACATTTTCAAAGGCTGGGAAAAACATCTCACACATTATCTAATCAATTAAGAGAGAGAAAAAAAGGAAAAGTAATAATTACAACATAGATACTTATGTTTGTATGAACACAGATGCACAAACTTCACAGCTTCTAGACGCCAAGAAGCTTGCAACAACCAGGACACCCTGCATTCCCCAACACCCATGGGAAACCTGAATGGCTCTCCCCACCACAACCACAGTCACATTTCAAAGTGCTCTTCTGGTGCCCACCTCACTCTCCAAAGGCTTCTGCTCCCCAGGAATATCCAGGGCAGCAGTCTGTTACATCCTTCTCCTGATGCTACCCATCTCCATTCTGACACTCAGACTCTGCCTCCATAAGTCTTCAGACCATGCTCTCCCATCAAAACCAGTTAAGAGAGATGTGTCTGAACATTCCTCATGCCCTGCATCCATCTTCTCTATCTTCAGGCAGATTTAACCCCCAGCTAAAAGCTGTGTAGAGCCTGTTACCCCTCTCACCAGTCCCCACCAAGCGCCTTGACAAATCCTCATCGCATTTTTATAAAAAGCTGCCTGTATGGATGGTCACAGAATACCTGATGATGGTTGGTTAGCATTATGTCTAATTTCTTGTAAGGGACAAACTGCTACAAAGACTGTAAGATTTTTTTCAGGACAGAGCAGCATAAAGCTTCCCCTTCTCAACCCTCTGCCACTTACCACATAAAAGTGATTTTCCGATGGGTACTACAATTAGCAGCCTCAAGTCTTTGCAATCCAGGTGTACTCAAATTTGGCTGACATACTGCAAGTGTAATTTACAAATGACAGCACCAAACCTACGACTGTTCAGCAGGAATTCACAAATGTACAATTCCTCTAGTTGAGGTATCAACCAAACCCAAGGGATGCCTCACATAGCATAATGCTAGAAAGGTTTACTAGAGAATCTACTGAATCAAATTATCCTTTGGCTGTTTACTGCCACCTGAAATAACATGAATTTTACTTGGCTGTAGAAGCAAAAGCAGCACGATGGCCAAGTAGCCAGTAAATGTGTTTTATACCTTTTGGGCTTCTTTCTTCATTGAGCTCCATTCAGGATTTAAGGCAACACAATAAAGAAACTCCTTCAGTGCTTCCTCAGTCCTTTCCAATCCAGAAAGAGCTTTCGCTTTCACATAATGGCCCTGTTCACACAAAGGAAATGTACAAATCTAGAGATCATTTCTGAACTAGCAGCAAGACACCAGAAAACAAACTTGAAAGTTCATGTCATCCTGCAGATGAAGAACAAGATGCTTTTTGGGTAACAACCTCTGACACGTGAATGAAGGAAATTCAGTCCCTTCTGGTGAGAAAAGATTTCCCAGGAACCCAGTGCTGCACCACCCCCTGCCAAAGGCATTGCTCTTTTCCTCACAGACCTGAAAACGAGGAAGTATATTTGTTTCCCCAAGGACAAAGTCTACTACACATCCAGCTGGGCTCAGATACACCAGAGAACAGTATCACATACCAAGGCAAACGTAACATTAATTCAGCTGCATGGAAAAGGCAGTGGCATGGGGCAGGCTGGAGGTGACAGCTGAGGGAGTTAAGGACGCTCACTTCTCCTGGGTGTCTTACCAAGACAGAGGTGATATTTCACATATTCTTTCTGGCTACAGAAGACCACAATATTATTAGCCCATCCTACCTCTCCCATGTCCTGGAGTAACACATCCATGGCCAACAGGCACAGTAGCCAGCTTGGGAACAAGTCCTACTTTACTCACTACTAGTGGCAACAAATGCCTCACTTCTGAGTTTCCCTGTGGGTATCAAACTGCAGTTCAAATCTACCATGGAAATTACTTCCTTCACAATGAAAAGAAACTAAGTGTGCATTTAAACATTTGCCTCTTCCTTATTAGAGAGAAGTGTGCTCTGGAAATCCACTTCTGACCCATGCAAACATCTCTAAGCTGTACTGAAAGTCTAAGAGACTGGCTAGATGAGCAGATACACTTTTCTGTCCTTCATTCTAATGCCAAAAGATCTAGTATCACATAATCTTCCCAAGCAGGTAACTCCCTCATTCTTTCAATACTGCCCTCCAAGCTAAGACCTATTAAGATCTTTAACTTTACACTGTTGGGTAGGACACTTGTACCAAAAGGAAGTAACAGGCACTGCCTAGGCCAGGTTAATTAGCACAATATCATTTGGTGACCTGAACAAGAAGCCTCACTGCACACCAACCTCCAGCTGAGATACGTGTTTCTTCTCCTCAATGCAGTAAGAGAGGCAGAGTGAGACCAGACCGTAATCTTCTTACTTTGATGCTTGCAATCTCTGTAAAACCTTTGAACAGAGGTCTTAACGTGACTGCCATCACTGACAGCATTACTTCACTGGACTGGGGAGCCTACAAGCTTTTTTTGGCCTTGCCCTTTGGGGCCGTAACAGCAGTATCCTTATCCAAGCTGCAAGGCAGGACTGAGCTGGGCTGTCTGCAGACAAAGTAACTAAAGATCCAACACTGGGAGTTAGGCCCAGGGACCAGAGGCCCCTATACTTCAGAGACTACTGCTGCCACC
The DNA here is from genome assembly GCA_013396755.1 of Sclerurus mexicanus. Taxonomy (NCBI): domain Eukaryota; kingdom Metazoa; phylum Chordata; class Aves; order Passeriformes; family Furnariidae; genus Sclerurus; species Sclerurus mexicanus. The sequence continues at coordinate 700,924 of VWZF01003705.1, read as the reverse complement.
TTCCTTTTCTTATTTTCACATAGCCCTGCCAAGCATCAGATTGAAGAGTAAGATCCAGGCAGGACCTTGTGCAGCAGGCAGAAGGGCACCTCTGTCTATCTTCCATGTAAAAGCACAACTGGAAACTTCTCCCTGCCTCAGAGAATCCAAGGAGCTGGTTTTCATCGCAGCTGAAAAGAAACCAACTTATCTATGCTCCAGTGACTACAGCATACCAAAGAGCTTCACCAGTAACTCAGCAAGCTTCTACATTTCAGGTATCAATAAACCAAAAGGTACTGGTACTGCTTGCATCCCAGGAGCTACTCCCAGAATTAGTTTACTTTTGTTGTTTGGTTTTGGTTTTGGTTTGTTTTTTTTTTAACTATACAGCAAATGTTTGAGCTTATCTCTGCCACTGGATTATGTGTTGCAAGCTACAAAACAAAGCAGATGCCCAGAACTCCTGGAGAACATGGATTCTGGATCGGCACAACTTATGTGGATGTCCTCACACACATAAAAGCAGAAGTGAAGTACATGTGAGACATTGCTGGTTATGCCATGATGACAAATTTCATTTTCAATTAACATTCTTCAGAGATGTGATTAATAAAACTTTTATACGCCTACAACTGACATGGATCACATTTCCATGGATTCAGGCAAACAGAGAAGACGCTTCAAGAAAACATTTGAACCTGCGTAATTCATCTTTCTCACTCAGCACAGAAACACAGCCAACGTCACCCAAGATGGGACTCCTGAGCTGATGAGAAATTATCCTAGACAGAAAGGGAAATTGGACGTGGGGGAAGATTATGAACTGCCTTCCAATATGAAAGATTTTTTACAGGTGTGGAAGACAGATAGCCTTCAGTGACAAGTACCTAACTTGTCAAAAACTTGGGTGCTTCTGACCACCTCTCTGCTTGCCTTGCATCATCCCTGGCTGGAAATGGAGCACTAGCTGCAGCCCCCCTTGCTGACAAAGGCAGCTGAAGAGCTTATGCAACACCTCTTTAGTCTACAGGAAGCCAGGGTCTGTCTTCCCCAATTCCCCATGTCACCCTCTCTCCAGAAAGCACCCAGAGGCTTTATCTGGTCAGATCTGTGCTGCAGTTTTGCTTCTCATGGGAGGGCTGAATGAAGGTGTAATCCTAGGTGGGGAGAGCTGTTGTATACCCAGTCTAGCCTCGGGCAACCACTGGTAATGGTGGACATCACATGCTTCTTCCATTTCTCCCCCCTAATGTCATTTCTCATGCTTGCTTTAGACTGCCCACAAATCAGTGCTCCTTGTAGCATTCCTTTCATTTTGAAAAAAATCCCAACCCCTCTATGAATCACAGATATGAAATCCTAGGATTAAAGAGGGGAAAAAAGTAAGCCTGAAATACAGTCTGAGGTGCTCCTCAGGAAGACAGATTGGCCAGCAGCCTGTCAAGGCCACTCACTGCCTGGGACACATCATCCCAGAGGGACCTGCCTGGCCATCCTGGGCTGCTGGAGACTTACAGACCTGATTCTGCTGCCAAGCTGCAGCACTATCTGTAACAGATAACAGGCACCAACACAAACAAAACAGTATCACTGGCCACCCACTACCAAAATAACACCAGCTGGAGAGATGCTAAGGACTTCCAGACTTGTCCTAAGAAGAACTTGGCTCTCATAGATATTTTCAGCCCTGTTAATGCTACAGTGTTCTTCCAGCACCACCCTGGCAGCTACACTGTCCCCAGCAGAGAGAGAAGCCCAAGAATCAGTAGTTTTCGTTTTGATCTTTACAACACGCAAGCACCGTACCGCAGGCCAGTGGGGTTTGTTTCGGCAGAGGACATCCGCGTCGTGAAGAGCTTGCTGGTAGTTTTTCATCAACGTACAGAGTTCTGCCCGCTGTGCTATTAGTGAACACTTGCAAGGAGCTGGAAAACAAAAATGGTTGCAAGGAACTTCATTAAAAGAAGCACTAGGACATGTTAAATACAGTAACCTCATGTCCAGCCACAGTAACCTAAAAAGCACTACTGTACAACTATTATATTTATACTCTCTTGTAAAGGGAAAAATGGCAATTCCTTCATTTTTAGCTTCTTAGAATATATTCTTCTCAGCCTGGAAGTAACCTCTGTGTTTTATCTAGCAGGACAGCCTTCATATTCACATACAGGATGCCACCTGCTCTTTCCCTCATCTTGATTACAGGACATTTCAGAAAGCAGAAAGAAAAAATCTCCTAGTGTTTCTCCCCTCAGTGTGGCTTTGCCTTAAAGAAATCACCAATGCAGGACTTGAGCTAAAACGTTCCTGGAAGCCACTCATTAACAAAAACGCATGCAGCCTTCACACTTAATATCCACGTGCCTTCCTCAGGGCAGGCAAACCTCTCATGATCACACGCCTTGCTTCAGTACCCACAGATTCATGAATCATTCAGTTTGTATGGATTATATGAACTTCTCAAGCGTTATTTTACCCTTCCCACATTTTAAGTTGGAAATCTTCCTCCAGAATACAATTTCACAGAATCACAGAAAAACTGGCTGATCCGTGTTCAGCTGGTCCACCGGGACCTCCAGCTCTTTTATACAGATCTGCTGTCTAGCCCAGCCCGCCCTGTTGCACAGGGTTATTCTGGTCCAGGCGCACCTGCATTTGCAAAAGTAGGCATGGCTGGTCAGCGCATGCCCCAGGCTGTTAGTCTGAAGGACAACCCTGCTCTTTCAGCACATCAACCACTTCTTCCTCCCTCAGTTTGGTGTCACAGACAAACTCGCTGACAGCACACTCTTGGCTGCTGATGGAGGTGATGGAGCTGAATAAGGTGCTGAACTGCATCAACCCCATTACCAATACCTGAGCAATGCTACTGGTAGCCCAGCAGTTCTCAAGCCATCAGCCACCACCTCAGGCCTCTGATGGTTCAGTCAATTCTCCACATCTCTCCAGGCTGGCAAGAACGACATTGCAGCAGGCTGCGGCAGCAGCCTTGCAGAACAATTATCTCATCTTAGGAAATCAGATTTATAGGAGATTTACACTTGGTCACTCTTGACCTTCATGTGCTGGAAAAGGCTTCTGGAGGGCTGGAAGCTGGCAGCTAAGCACAGTAACTCCTTTCCAAATATGAGCTGGTTAAAACTATCAGAACTAGTAATAAACTTAACAAAGGCTCCAAGGCGTGCTGAGAGATGGTACGGCACTTTCTACAAATTTTAAACTTCACCTCAAAGCTAGCATTCTCAAGACTTTTCCATCAAATGTCACCTTCTGCATGTCCCCATGCAGAGTTTCTGTCTTCATACCTCTCCTGCTCTCTCCAGCCTGCTTAGGCTTCACTGTTTTTATCTCACTTCAGCCTGAGCATCCTAAACACTGTGCTCAGTAAGACCACATTGCTCATACAAAGCCCAGGCACATACACATGTGTGCATGGACACAGAATAAGCACAACTGCTGCAGATGTCACCACTCATTAAATTACAGCACCTACCAGGCAGGATGGCCCGAGATCACATCCCTCTTCCACCTCCTTCCCTCCCTTGGGCTGGTGCTACTGCTTGTGAAGCAAACCAGGCTCGTGTGGTTGCACTGAGAACCAGAGCAAAGAATCAACTGACCAAAAGCTAATTCAATAAAAACAAATAAATAAAACGCTTTCAGAACATTGTTTTCCTCTCAACTAGTTCACTGTACAGTCACACAATGCAAGTGCCAGGACAAGAGATGAGAAGGAAAGAAACAGCAAGGAGTGCTGCCTTTTTTGGCTGTAACATGGACTGACATCACATATACTAATTGCAGAATGACATATCGGGGTGATGCTGCTCCAATGGTCTAAGACAGTGATAGTCGGAGAAAACATTTAAAATAAGGTCTGCAAAAGCTAATTCACACTGGGATTCTGCACAGTTTTTTGTTTGGTTTTGTCTTGGTTTCTTTGGGTTTTTTAACTCTTACACATTCAGACTGCTGCACTGATCCAAATTTCCTGCTGATAATTCTTGAAAAGACTGCAAGCTGAATGCAATTGAAAGCACTTAACCCAAGATCTTCAGAAGCAAGTTTTATTTCTTTTAGATCCTCAAATATGAAATTATTTAAAATAGCTACATTAGAATAGCATGTCTTCTGTCTCTATAAAGTAAGAATGCATAGTCTGTATTTCCATCATTTTATCTGCTGCAGGGTACCTGTGTGCAGAGTATGATGAGGGGGATAGAGGCAGCAAGCAGAGGTAGGCACCTCAACAGGCAGGCAGGGCACTGGGTGGGGTATTTTGTGGCACCATAGGGAAAGGAAGCAGTGTGAGATTAAGGGGCAAGGCAAGTCAGGTTCCTGCTTCTGTTCACTACAGCATGTTTTGACCACTCTGATGCTTCCCTGCATACTATTCAACATGATTCATACATTCAGCAGACCTAGAGAGAGAACAGCTTCATCAGCTCTTTTTCAGGATCTTATCTCTGCTGCAAAGGTTTTAACCGCAAAAAAGCCATCACAGTGCACAACGGTATGCAAAAGCTGCAGGTCCCCCAAAAGAAAATCCAAAGGATCTCACACTATGAAGGGAAAATAACAAGCTACTGAAAAGAAAAAAAAACAAAAACAACCCGCAGGCAAACAAACCAGAAAAAGCTACGTGTATGCAGGGCTTGTACCTCTTGTTCACTGACTGTTGGTCAGAAAGTGTAAGGTGTGGCCCATCTTAATGAGTAACTGGCAAGGAATGTTTAGTTAACTAAGGGAAAGGATAAAAAAACACAACAAAACAAACAGCTTTGCTAAACAGAGCAGTATTTCTAAGACTATAGTATAACAGGCCTTCTATAGGGAGATGAAGCATCCAGACAAGATGCCACAGCTGGAATGGTTCCCAGCCACCTCCATTCAGGCTCCCCCACTCAGAGTGGGCAGTGCAGCCTGGAATCTTGCCGGCTCTGCACCCAGCCCATGCATCCCTCATTCCCGGCCTCCTGCTGTCAGCAGGACTGGCCTGGGAGGGTCTGCGACTGGTCAGGCCAAGGCTAGATGGACTGAAACCTCATGTTCTTTGTCAGCTGAAGTGTGGCATCAGCTGGCTGACTCCAGCAAGGAGTGGAAGTGGAAGTGGGACAAAAAAGTGAATATCCAGCTACAGCTGAAGTAACTACAGGGTTCCTATAAGCACCGTGATACTGAGGTGTTCCACCCTACAGCAAAGACTGTGGTGATTATAATTAGTTGCAGAAGGTGGATGAAGAGGGCTTGAAGACATACAGAGTTTGTGAACACTACTTGACACCAGTCTGCAAGTATGCCAGTATTCAAATCCAGGCTGGACAATGCCTTGAACAACACGGTCTAGTGGGAGGTATCCCGACCCACTGCAGGGGGGAATTGGAACTGAATGCTCTTTAAAGTCCCTTCCAACCCTTAACATCCTATGACTCTACACTATAATAACTGCCAAGTTTATCTGGTTAAAAAAAAAAACAAAAAAAAAAACAAAACAAATAAACCCAAACCAAAAAAATGCACAACAGCCAAGTTTGTTCTAAAATAACACATCCATTCTTTCTTCTGGAGGTAAAGGGGCAGAGGGAAGATTTCTTTTATGAAATGATTTATTATTTCAGGCCAAATTAAAAAAGAAAAGCGCAGAAAATGTTACTGTTTCCAAAATACCAGCAGATGGCATTTCCTGAATCAAACTCCTCCTGGGAGTCTGCAGCTGCACAGCAAAATTTATGTCCTTGTCAGCATCAGGGATGCACTGCTGAGGCTCCCAGGATCTGTGGCTCCGGGCAGCTGGGATAAAGAGACTTCCTTCGAGCCACAGGTCCTGGGAGCCTTCCCACGCGTCTCCCAACCATAATCCCACTGCACCAGACAAAAGTGGCCCATGCAGGGCCCAGAGCTGAGGGAGCTGAGGGGTCTTTGCCTCCTGAACTCTCCTCTGGACTGCCAAATACTGCCTATTCTAAGTGTGGCTGATAGCTTGGGTTTCTCCAAAATCCTTACCTTTCCGCTCACACCACCTCTGTGTTCATCTGCAGATGCTTGTTACATTGTGTTTTTACTTATGCAGAAGCTAACATCCAAAATTACTTTCACATGTATGTCCAAACATTCAAGTTTTTTAAAAAACTACGCTGTTGAGTTTGGGAGACTGGCAGAACAGGACTCCCTATAATCTCTCTAATTGCCAGGAAGGCAATTAGAGCAATTAAGAGAATTTTGCCCAATTGACTGTAGATGATGATAAAAGTTTTACTGTAATAAACTACTGCTGAGAGTTCTTTCAGGAACTCAGCACAGAACAAACAAGTTTAAAGTTACTAGAACTCCCTAATCCTCCTTATCTCACATTTCTTCCCTAGAAAATCACATCTTGTTCAAACCTATTTCAAATCTAAGAATAAGCAGAAGAAACAGCGTCATCACAAACACCCTTCAGTCTTGCTTGTAAGAGTCAGCCTGTATAGTACTTCAGGGGAAATTCTTCCCACATTTTGAAGAAACTTCTGCCCTGGAGAGAAAAAGAAATTTGGCTTGTTCTCTTATGTTATCCATTTAGCTCTGAACAATTCAGTATCAAAAGCCTTTTTGTAAGCTTGAAAAATAATAGGAAACATGTATTTTCATTTCAGTGAGAAATTAGTAAGGTTTAGTAATTAACTGAACAGCGAACCAGTTGTTCTCCTCTAGACTCCATGGAAGCATGACAAGTCCATACACAAAAAATGGATCCACAGGGTTGTTTAGTAGAAGGTGAGGGTGGCAGAGAGAAAGGTGTGCATTTGATAGAATTATTAACAGAAGCAGTAAAGTCATTCAGGACATTCAAATAAAACTTCATTTCACATCAAAAGTGAAAACCAGGGTCAGCTTCCCAAACCTGATTAAGGGGGACAATGAACAAGATCACGTACTTGTGATCAGCATCTCACGTTTCCTCAATTATTCATCCACCTTAACTGAATTAGCAACTGGATTTAAAAGAAGCCTATATATTTGCTGAATATCATGGCTTTTCCTCCTTGTATGTACATCACTGGCAGTCTTCAGGAAGCGAAGTAACCAAAGACCCAACCGGAAATGTGCAAGAGTTTTTAGCGCACAGAGGATGCAATACAGGATGCCTTTTCCTCTTCAGTCCACTTCTACAACCAAGCACCCTTCACTGCAGTTACAAAGCAGGCACTTGCAGACAGTATTATGCAGGCAAACATAACACCCATTTCCAACAGGTGACCAACACTAACAGACAGCAGTGTATGACCTTAGGAGCTCTTGAAAAAGGCTGCAGTGAGGACAAGGAGCGCAGGGCACCACCATCCCCTGCTTGAAGCCTGTGCCACCAGGCACCAACTGGTTTGTGTATGCAAAGGCCTCCTTCCTCATCCACACTCACACAGCCAGTATAATAAAACAGACGCCATGAGAGGAGACGATGTATCTCCCATAAAGCCCTACTTAAATATTTTAATTACTTTCACCTTCAAGCAGATATGAAGAATACTTCTTCGTATCTTTCTTCCTTCAGAAGCACCCATTATAAATTTTAAAAAGCCACCCCAAGGCAGTCTTCTCTGTCATCTCCATGAGAAAGCTGATTCAGAAACCACCAGATCGCTCAAGCATGGCTCTCCTGTACTACACAGCTACAGTGCCAGTCTACGTCTCACCAGGATTTCACCTCAACACCCAACCTAAGCACACAGCACACCAAAATGAAAAAGGAGAGGAGGCCTTTGTAAACTGGAGTGAACAAACTGCAATCACCACTTCACCAGCTGAACTGAAGTGACAATGCTCTCTCTTGCCTTTCCACCCAAAGATAAGAGGACATCCACCCACTTTCCGCTTTGCCCCACAGCATGCTTACCCCATGTGCTCGCTGGTCTGGGGCATAGGAGACAAAGAAATTCCCTTGTATTATCACTCTGACTCAAAGAAAAGACACAGGCAATAGATGAGCTGGATTATTTTTAGGAAGATATAATTTTAATATTGAACTAAGTTCTCTCCCAGCCTCTGTATTTTGCTGTTCAAAAGCCCAGGATGAAAAACACAGATCTTTCTGTGTGCTGAATAAAATGTTTCAGATTCCCAGTAGTTTTATTTCAGGCTCAGTAAGTCCTCAGCTAGGAATATCCATACTGTTATTTAAAGCTGGACTGTCATCACCACTAAGCACAGCTAATGACTATTCCCGCCATTACTCAGGAGAAATACCATAAGGGAAATTAAATGCTACCTAGAAGAAGAGCTGCTACAAAGAGGATGCAGCTAACTTTACACTATTGCTTTTGTGCTGTAGCTTTAGCCTCATGAGGCAGAAGCATGTCAGACTTAATACATTAACCTACAGTTTAGTTTGCATTTTCACAACTGCAAATCCAATGATAACCTTCTTCCCAAACCCATTAAGGGATGAATTGCAGCAGCAGTAGCAGCAAAAGTCCTGAATTCAGGAATGTCCCAGCATAGAGCTAAGTGTAATATATCAGATCATTGCTCCCTCCTATCAAAGTTCTAATGTTTCAACACTCTGCTAGATGCGTATTATTCTTCCCAGATAAGATAGCATGAAACAACACTCCCTTCCTGTACTTCCCGTTCCCACTCTACCCTTTGGACACTTGGGCACAGCTTTATGTGATGGACCCCAACTCCATCTGTGGCCACTTGGCACTAGCATAATAAAACCAGTAAGTACACAAATGTGATTCATTTTCCATGCTATTACTAGTTCACCCAGCATTTAGTTCAAGGCTGGGAAAAGTTTCCTACCAAAGCCTCAGTCAGAATGCAACTATTGTCTCAAACAGCAGGTACAGAGACTGCCCCAAGCAAGATACTTATGGACTGAAGCATTATAAAATGAGCAAGATTCACAACCAAAACAAAACACTTCAAGAGGTCAGTCCACTGCCACATCTCCAAAGCACCCAAGGAATGTCCTGACCCTCCCATAGAAACAGGGAGCTATGCTAGGTGCACATGAACCTGTGACTGCAAAAGACTCCAAAGACACTGTGCTTCCAGCCAGGCAGGACCAGACAAGTAGGTCTCCCATGATCACAGTTTAACACGATAAATTTACAGCCAGATATTCTATCATAAAATGACTTTACCAGTGACAACCTAGTTGCCTTTTTTCACATGATTAGTACATAAGCAACCATTTCTATCAGTTACTCTTCAGGTCTTTATAACTTTTACTCTTTCCAGTTAAAGCTTGTTTCAGAATTCCTAACTTCTGCAAAAAGGGCCTTCCTTGTTTCACAGTGACTACCTCACTGCTTCTGTCCTCAGAGCTGATGATTTAATACCCTTGTAAAAAAGGAAGAATACTGCAATACCCTACTAAAGATAAGGAAGCACAAGTTCATTCTATAAATGTCTTCTTTCAACAGCAAAAGACATTCTGTTACACTTTATCAAAGAAAAAAAAAAAGAGTATGCTGTTCAAAGAGACTTCAAAAATTCTTCAGACTTTCTGATATGTATGTATAATTCATTCTCTAGGATTGCTGAAGTAGTTCAATTATTAACAGAAAATTACATCTCAGTTATATACATGAAGTGGGAGGGGAAAATACAGTTATGTACCACTTAAGATAGGGTAAGTTACATGAGCAACATAATTACTTTTAAAAAAAACCCCACAACAGTATAGCCAAAGACTGTCTACCATACAGCATAATGTCTCCTTCCCTTCACCAGTGATGGATAAGGCTTCTGACCACCTTGGCTCTAGTCTTGCAGCCCTGTAGTGCCCCTGTCTTCAGCAGGCCCTCTGCAACCAGCCAAAAGCTTCCAGAGATCCAACTACAGGATCTGAGCACTCAGCCATAAGCGCTGTACAAACCAAGAGTAACATGAGCTTCTGCTCCAAAGGACTTGACACATTTCCAGTTGTGTCACATATGAAGCATTTACTATTATTATTTTTCAAGCACTACTTCAAGTAAAAGAGAACGGGTGGCTAAGGGACAGAACTCTGCAAAATATTTTAAGTTTAAAAATAACACTGTGATTACTGCAACAGTCTATAGGTAACCTTGACTCCTACTTTTACACATTTGTCTGTCCACATAAAACAGAACTAAGATGTTTTGGAGACACACTAAGTGGATTCAAAGACATGATTCTACAAAGGGATGGAAAAGTTCCTTTTTTAGCACAAATCCCCTAAGCAGCAAGCTTTTTTGTAGCAGGTTATTTCAGAAGCACTACCTCTCATTCTTCTCCTAAAGTCGTCTTCCTTTAGGAGCTACAAAATCAATTATTCTTCTAATAAATTATTAAAATGACTGAACCATTTGCTGTTGCAGAAGTCGTGACAGCTGTCTACCATGGCTTTTTGTGGGTTTTGTTAAATGGCTGGTGCAACAACAAACACTGATTTCTTTACTACTGGAAACTGTAAAACATACCCAAGATCCTGTGAGGAAGGAAGAGTCAGTCAATCTCTTTTTTACCATATCAGAAAAAGACAAGTGACCTTACCTTTTAACAGTAACCTAGAAATGGTGTACAGAAGAAGAGACCATTGAAGTGTACTAATTAATACATGTAATTCAAATACAGGTATACGTGGAAACTCTCTAGCAGTTTTCCTTCAACAATGCAACTTTGGTGTGTAAGCGCACCATTAACAAATGCAAGACCTTAGAAAACAGCAGAATTAATAAAATGCATACTATGACATCAGTCACCTCCCTAAAAATTTAAGCATAACTCTCTAAAGAGAGTTCAGCAGCTTCCCTTTACAGACAGGGACATTTCTTTGCTTCTTCTGACCTTGACCCATGATTACACAGAAATCCATCACCTCCCAGGGCTGCAGTAGGAAGTTACCAGGAGGCTGTTCCACCGGCCCACCAAGAAATTCTGATCATCCTTTCCCCCCTTATCTGAAACAACTCAAAAGCAGACTTGAAAGGAAAGTGCCCGAGCAAGTAACTTTTGGGGCATGGCAAAATGCTTGCCCATACCTCTCCTACTCATGGCTGTAAGCAGTCAGTGCAACTCTAAGAATGCTTGGCTGGAAGTTTACCTATCCATGCTCTCAAGGAAGCAGTGCAACCCCACAACCTGGCATTTACTTAGCAGGAAAATGTACAGCTGTTGCTCTTGAATTAACCTGCACTGAAGGTCTGTATATCTCTCCCTTTATACCTCTTTGCTACTGCTTCCTGGCCTGCTGCACCTCTTTCATTCACTTCTTAGGAAAGGAGAATCTGGAAGGCATTAGATAAATGTCCATTAATTGCTTGACCACAAAATAAATTAGTGCTGTGTAGCCACATTAAGCTTTCTTTTGGATCAGACCAATTTATGGTTAACATTCACTGGGATTAAAAGGGAAAGGTTTCTCCAAGGTCTGGCCAAGAAAGGCAGGTTCTCCTCTTTCCACCAAAGCCCAGGAAAGCTCCCATATTTTGTTTCTAGAAATGCCCCAAATACCACTCCGTGGGCTAGAGGTCAGCGTGCAGCTCTCCATCCCAGGAGACTAGAAATGTGCCCAGGCAGCAGCATCTCCCTTGATTGCCCTGCAGCACACTACAGGCTTCGTACAAACTTGCCTTTTCTCCCTGGCCTTTCCTGCACCGTCCTTTGTCCTCTGGAAACAGATATACACATAGGGGACTAGAGAAGAAAGGGCCTCCACATATATATTGCTGTGTTTTTATAACGTATATAGCTGAGCTTTATCTCCTACATGCTCATTCTGAACCCCTTGGCGGGGGTGGAATTAAAATGCTGGGCAATTTGAGGAGCTACGTTTAACAGCTCTCTCCCCCTCCCAGGACAAATCTATTGCTGCTCAGAAAGAGGCCATCACACCAGAAGTAAACACAACTACTTTGAGCATTTGCTGAACTCTCACTGCTCTCCGCAAACAGGGACCTTCTCAGGCTTGATAAAACTTTGCAGCAGTGGGTAATTACACATCAGAGCCGACATGTCTCGTGCAGAAACAGGGTGTCCTGAAATGCCAGTGTCCAGATAAGATGTGTGCCACGGTGCTGGGAGTCAGCCTGCGTACAGCTGGGATACAACTGCACTGCACAGAGCAGGCAAACAAGAGCAGCTACTTCATCACACCACAGGAGCCAGGACACAGTCACCCCTTCCCACAAGCTTGTTTGGGATTAGGGTCAGGTGGACACAGCAGGGGCACAGCCCTTCCCAGCAGAGCCCCAGCCCTTCAGGCAGGCTTGAGACACCACCAAGACCAGCAGCTGCCAACACAGCAACAGGAGCCACAGGACTGCATCACCGGGCTTTGTATCTCCGAGCAGACATCTTCAGTCTCATCTCAGGAAAAAACAGAAGAAAAAAATCCAGAACTAAAACACACTCACAAAAGCACATCCTCAAAATACATTGATTTGTCACTGAAATCTAAATTTGTTTAGTTTCAGGCACAAAGCTTAAAGGATCTGTACACCTGGATACACAGAAACAACTCTACTCCTTCCAGGCATAGGCTCTCCAAGTGACAGAAAAAAGGGTGCAGAAAGCACCTACTCCACAAAAAGATCTCAAACCCAAACAAAAACCCCACCCAAGCCAATTCTGCACACATATCTATTTCAGTTTAATTGACCTAAGGGTTCATATAATCAAAAGACAGGTTAGAAGAGAAGGGATGTCAGAGAGGAAGCCCACCTCTGATCCCCACACAGATGAAATTCAGAAAGCTGGGATAACAACCACAAGAACAGCATCTGGACAATACTTGATACGATGATGGCAGAACAGCATAAAGCTTGGCACAAAAAGTGATCCAGCTGGAAACAAATGCTTCCCTTCAAGCAGCCTGACATGTGCTTGCTTTGAAGCTGTAGTAATTAGATACCTTGCAATAATGAGGGATCTATTCCAATGTTTATGGCAGCAAAAGAAAAGCCAGCAACTTTGTATAAAACAGCAGAGATCACCAAGCTGTGGGCAGCTCACGAGGACTAGAAGGATCAAATAACAAAGCTGATGTTCTTAAGAAAAAAAAACCCACACAACCACACCTGAATCCATAGCAGACTATCAGAGGGAAGATGGGAGCATCAGTGGTGGCATAGTTCTGATAGTTAAGGACAAAAGAGGAACATACTTGTTAAGAGTATGCTTTTGTAACACTAACTAGTTAACTGGAAAAAGCTGACAACTTGAAGGCATGCAGACCTCTTCCCAGACCTGAAATTAGGAGCAGATATTCTAGATCACACCAGAAATAAGTGTACTGCCTACATGACAGGAGTCTTTTGTAATTTAGAACTGAAGCACGTGGAGAACTATCATGGAAACTGGAAGACAGAAGGTCACAGTCAGAGCAGGAACTAAAATGCAAATCAGAAGACAGAAGGTCACAGTCAGAATGAGAGCAGTCATAGATAACTGGAAAACTTGCTTAAATATTGCATCACACAAAGTCAGTTGTTGCAGATCCAGCAAGAAAGTACTCCACAAAAAAAAAAAAACAACCAGTAAAAAAAAATCCCACTGAACTGCATGTCCTGCCAAGAAACCTGGAGTTTTACCTAACTTTATACTGCAACTGTATAATCATTGTGTTCATATGCCTTCAGTCCCTAAAGAGAATTTTAAGGATAGCCAGGTCCTTGACACTCAATAGTAGCGCATAAGCATTTGGAGGTTGTAAAAAGCAGTTATTTTCTCACACAGAAGTTTGTTCTGCCTGGAGAAGACACGACTGAAGGGAAACCTCATCCTGGTCTACAGCTTCCTCCTGAGGGGAAGCATAGGGACAAGCACTGATCTCTTCTCTGTGGTGACCAGTGGCAGGACCCGAGGGACTGGCATGAAGCTGTGTCAGAGGAGGATAAGGTTGGATATTAGGAAAAGATTCTTCACCCAGAGGATGCTCAGGCACTGGAACAGGCTCCTCAGGGAAGTGGTCATGGCCCCAAGCCTAGCAGATTCAACAAGCATTTGGACAATGCACTCAGGGACATGGTGTGATTCTTGGGGCTGTTCTGTGCATTTCAGGTCACCCATATGCTAACACTACTACTGAAGAGTTAGAAAAAAGTCGTGGTTTGCCTTTTTTTTTTTTCTTCCTTCTTATTTACCCTGATACTTGACTGGAAAACAAGAAGACAACTCCAGCATGCCAAAAATCAGTACCTGATGAACATGTGGCAGGAATTTCAGAATATGTGCCTCATACAGCAATTCAACCTGTGAGAAATGGCACTGGCATACACAAAACATCAGAAAAGGTGAAGGGCTAGCAGGTGGGCTGCCCTTCAGCAGCAGGAATTTGGATCCACTATGTGATGAGTTGTCAATAGGAAATTTTGTTGATACATTTAAATCCCATGATATGGGCTTGCATTACTAGCAGGGGGCTGGATATACCGCAGATATCCGAAGGGGGAGGACAGGGGTGACTTTTGTGATTGCAAAATATTCTTTGGGGTGCTAGCAAACTATCTCAAACCTTGTGCATATAGACTTGATATTTCTGTCAAACGTTAAAAGTTTTTCTTAAATTGTTAAATGTAATTTGTTATCCTGTTTTGTTGGCTTACTAAACTACAATGGTATATGTGTTATAAGCTTTTGAACTGTACTAATAAGAAAGGTATAGAAAGAGCTGTGAGAGCATGAACAGCATAATAACGGGACTTGCCACCTCTACCCCTGGACCACCTACCGTGATAACAATGGGACTTGCCACCTCCACCCTGGACAGCCTACCGTGATAACGGGACAGAGCCCCGAGCAGCAACAGAATAGACCCTGATTAGAAGATTTAAAAAAGCGATAAAGGGTATAAAAAGCAAACTCGGGACTGATCCGGCACATGCCTCTGGTGGAGCAGGAGACTCCCGGGCCGTCCAGCGCTGTTTTGCTCATTAATAAATTAATAAAGCTTATATAAACTGCATATTGGCTCGGGCAGTTTATAACACACTACCTGGAAGTTACAACACGTAAGTTTATGGGCTTTGGATTTTAAAAGTTAGCAAGATACCTTCTATTATTTTATTTTAAAGCAGTCTTTTTAAGCAATTTTAGTGTCACTGACAGAGCAAGGAATTTCTGAACGGGTTCCCAGTGTGCTTGGGAAATCACAGAAGAGAGAAATCAGGATGCTGCAAAGGAGTCATCTTGAGCCCCTGATGCACAGCAGCCATGGTGGGAGATGGTGCTCCAGGGACAGGAAGGGGAAGGACACATGCTGTGTGAGAGCACTTGCAGCACACGAGTCTTCCCTCTCCTTTCACCCCCAGGCAGATACAGCAAGAAGCAGAGGCAGCAGTGAGAACTAGTTCTCTAAAAACCACTTCAAACACTAATTTCATTCATGAGATGCTATTTTCTTCATCAGTAGGACCCTGAACCCAAAATATTAGGAGGCTCCACTATTGAAAACTCGCTGTATCCACCAGTGACCTACATTAAGCCTCTCCCCTCCTTCTGGGAGAACCCTTCCTTTTTGGGCTCTCTGTCCTGCCCTACTTTAATAGATTATTACTCCAGCTAAACCACGTAATAGTTTATGGAGACTCTCAGCTGGGACTGGAAACTCCCACATCTAGCTGGAAGAGTGGAAGAAATAGCAGAAGGAATGGTTTCTGCAGTCAGTATCAGCTACGCCACGCTATCCCATCCCCAACTTTTCTACCTCCAAAGCCTATTGTGTAACCGTGGCATCCCCCCTGCGCTCGCAGCACACACACACACAATACTACGCGGCTACAACCGAGCCAGCAGGACCCACCTACTACTCGGGCGCTCAGCCTGAAAACAACCCAGTTTTGATAAACTAGGGCTGCCATGGGTTTGGCGGGGGAGGAAGGCAGACGGTGCCATTTTTATTTAAAGCCAGGCTCCTCGGAGAGCGCTGCGCGCAGAAACCCTGCGTGCCAACAAAGAGGCTACGCTCAAAACATGGGCGGACCATCTCCCCGAGGCAAAACGCAGATTTATCTTCAGTATTTTGCGCAGTGTAAGATGAAGGAAATTTCCTGAGCCTTTACGCCCACTGGTATCTCATTAGGCGTTCTCAAAGACTGTGCCTCGCTTTAAGCTGCAGCTGCACGTAGCTGAATGAATCCCATCCACACACTCACTTCCCCCACGAAGCCGCGGTGGGGCTCAACGCGACCACTGCACTGAACGACGCTTTCCCCCATAAATACGAAAGCGGGTCTTCTAGAAATACTGCATAATGAGTCATCGGCTGCGAGCAGCTAAACGCGAGGCACCTTGAGAGCAAGGGCAGAGACACCAGCGGAA
>VWZF01003705.1:647206-683756 GCA_013396755.1 Sclerurus mexicanus | reverse complement strand
CGCCCGGCCCCCGCGCCTGCACCACCTGGCGGCGTGGGCCGGGGCACCGTGTCCCGGCTGCGCGCTTGTTTCCCCCCCCGGCCCCCGAGAAAGCCAGCACGTGCTGGCTATTAAATAAATAAATAAGGGGGGGGGAATACCCAAACCCCACAACTCTCAGAAAAAAAAAAAATCCCTTTCTGTAAGTGGCAGCTTCGCCAGCGCAGCTTGGGATCGGCGAGCCCTGCTGAGCGCTGGCTTGTGCATCGGCAGCAACAATAAAGATAATGCAGCTGGAAGTTAGTTAATCATGCGTGAGTCAGGGAGGAATCCAACTCGCTCCGCAGGAATAACAGGAGCGGGGGGAAAAAAAAAAAGAAAAAAAAAGAAATTAGGCAACGTTTATTTTAGACGCAGCTGTAAACAAACTGCTGTGAAAAGCGGAGAGCCCGTCAGTCCGATGGGAAGATACCCACACCCAGCTGCTTTTTGGGCTGCAGCTGGACAGTGGAGGGTGTTTTTGGCTTAGCCTCTGTCCTGGTAGGCCTCCAGCCCCCAAATGGTGGCCTCCTAGCCCACGTCAGGAAAATCTCATTCATTGACTATTGTACCAAATATGTACTATGAGAGTGTATTGATTTTATAAACAGTATGATACTAACTTTCTTTAGATATATATGCACAGTCAGGTTTCAGTAAGCATCAGTATTCATGCTGAAGCAAGCATGACCAAAGCACCCCAGCTCACGGCAAGGAGCAGGATCTTTGTTTCCCAGATCCTCAAAGCTGTCCACGATGGATAAAGGATAACCCTGGACTACCAAGGTAGTGCCAGCCATCCCAGCCCCTCCAACACCTCTGTGAAGCCCTCCTTTTATCTGGCATAACAGATTACAAACTGCAGCAAGACTGACTCCAGGGATGTTCAGATCAATAAAGAAGCAGGAGGATGATGGCTGCAGAAGTATTGTTGGTTTCCAGAACAGTGATCTGTTTGCAGTAAGTAGCTCCATCACTTACCCATTTGGCACTGTTCATGTTTCCAACAGTTGATTCTTTGAGCAATGCTCACTGCTCCAACACTTGTACCATCCTCTGGCTCAGGGCTTCTATCCAGAAAGTGACATTAGCATCCTGTCACTATTTTATAATTCTCTTTCTTTCTTGACATGTTCACTTCAAATTAGGATGGGAGGGAATCCTGTTGCCATTTTACCAAATCACCTGGGGACACGGTTCATAGCATAGAGAACAGAAACTGTGTGGCTAGTTCTACTCTGCTGTATCAAGGACAAGCCTGGGATCTTGAACAGATGATGAAAATGTGGACTCACTGAGCCACCCCACAGTGTTACTCTCTGGTTCCTGTAACCCTGGCAAGGAACAGCAGCATTTTTGCTGATTGCTTGCATCCCACTCACCTGGTCATTAGGCTCTTTGGCTGGGATCTCCCCAGCAGCCCTCCTTGCTTTCCTGCAGAAGGAGGCAGCAGGCACGTCCATCCTGTCACGCTGCTTTTCGCCACATGTCTTGGGATTGCTGCATGACAGCCTTTCAGCTCTGGCTGTGCCTTCTGATGGGCGACTCAGGAGGCACTGGCTCAGGTGGTGATATTGAACACGGCCTGTCAGCCCCTCCATTTACTGCTGTGCTTGTGTTGTGCCATGCCGTGCTGGTGTGCTGGAATGGCTGCAAGGCCTTTCCTCATCAATGCTTAGCAGGTGCTTCTAGAAGAGCCTACTGTGAAGCGAGGCTACTACTTTATTTAGAAACGTGATCAATAGCCACTTGGCACGCAGCATCCATTTTTTTCCAAGACATCTATTTGCAAGTAACAAAATCACTTCACTGCTGTTCCAACTGACTCAGAGTGCCATCTTTTCCCTGCTTCCCATGTGCAGAATTGCTTGCCACTTGCGTCGGAACACACCTGCGTCACTCTTCTCCTCGATGTCTATTTTGGGGGCCGTGTTCTTTCACGAGTCTTCTCGCTCCAGAACATGGTTCATTTGTACACCTGGCTGCACTTTTATTTGTTTCCCTATCTGAGTAACAAAGGCACTTTAATACAACTGCCTTCTGCAAAATTGATAAGAATTCACTGAGCTGCAGATCTTGGAGGGATGAAATCATGGACTTGCCACCCCAAGGTAGCAATAATTTTCAGGAAAGAATGAAGGACTAAGAAACAGCAAGAACCAGGGTTAAAGAAACCAAAGTAAAATTGTTAATAATCTATATCTAAGAAGCTCATGCTTCTCACTGAAATTATCGGTATTACATCTACCCCAGAGAACGTGACATAGGAGACTCCTGCCAAGAAAGTCCAGTGGAACACGTGCCCCGTGCCATGGTCATGTGGTTTATGGCTTCTTGCTGAATAAAGTACAAGCAACAGATTGCAACAGCCACAAAACAGAATGGATTTTTCATAAAGGATCTGAAAGCTGACAGAAACACCAAAGTGGATTTGTAATTTTTATTAGAGGAAAAGCTGTAGCTACTGCATAGGATTGAAATGTTGCCTACCACAGGGGATAAGGGACCTCCTCTTTTACTTACCAAAACTGTGGGGAAACTTCTGCTAGCTTCATCATCTTAAAAAACCCCAAACCTGTCACCCAAAATTAGCTCCTATGTGGAAGGCTGTTAGAGGCACTCCCCGCTAGCAGCATTGTTTTCCTGTTAATAGTATGTTTCCCCTTATGAGTGGCTGCATCACACTCTCTCAAGCAATGTGTAGAAGCCCATCCTCTTTCCAAGGGAAGAATTACAGGTACTTACTCCACTGAGTCCCTGTTGCACACTTCAGAGTTGCCGTGAGGTTTCCTTTAAGTCCATAGCCTAATTTTCAACTTCTTCCTGAGGCCCAGCTTCCACAGGATTTTCCCCAGGGTAGAATTTACTTGAAGCTTGAAGGGGAAAGGAGGCGATGAAGTTACTTTGAAATGACAGCATTTACATATTTGGAGGGCATTTTTAATTCCTCTAACACTTTTCTATTCCAAAGTAGTTTGAAGTATTAAACTCCGTTTTGTTTTGATGATTTTTTTTGAGGAAATTTTTTTTTTGTTAAAGAATAAGTTAATTAGGATATAATCAGTGCACAGGGTGACATACAGGTATCATGCTTCTATAAATGTTACAGAAGTTGTAAAGCCAAAGACACAAAAATTAGGGTATAGCATAATTAAGGCTGTGAATGCTTATTTAATATCTCCTTTGTGCATTAACCTGATCTGATTTTAATTAATGACATACTATTTTCTCTACAGGATGCATGCCTGTCATGGTTTGACTGCAGGAAAGGAGATACTCAGTTAATGGGCATCCAAACTGCAACAGTCTCCCTGGTCACTGTGCAGTTGTTTTAATTTGTATTAGTCATACTTTGCTGCAGTAACAGAATTATAAATTTCCTTGTGTACTTATCTATAAAATTCAGGGTACAGCACTGGAATATTCACAGATATGCACACATTTATATTTTCAGCAAGAGCATAAGTGAAAAGGAATAATAGTTCACCCTTTAGCAGCTGGGAAGTTGAGGTAAGGCCAGAGTGGCCGGTAACTAGGGGCACTGGATTTAGGGATGAAATTTCAGAATATGATTTTTCAGATACGCAGATTATTTCAGAAGTACATCTTCCTTCGGTTGAGCAGCAACTGGCCGGAAGTGCTGAGACTTCTGAGTCTGAGTTTGGGCCTCAGCTAGAGCACTCTGCAAACAAGAGCTATACAGTTAGTGACACCACCACCACCCAATGCATGATGTAAATGCCTCACACTTTGGCACAGAGAAAACCCACAGCAGAGTGTCTAATGCAGTCCTTCCACCCAACACTCAACTGCTTTCCTCCTTCTGTCATCACTGACTCATTTATTGCAAGCTTTCCAGCTTTCAAAAGAAAAGGTCACTGTATGATTATTACTACTGAAGTGTTTGCCAGTTTAATGAATTTGCCCCAACTGAAATAGCAAAAAAAATTTTTTAAGAAAGCCTTTTTAGAAAAGTATTAAATTAAATTATTTAAAGTATTTTTATAAGAAAGCTGTAAGGTAGTGCCAGTGATGAAAAAGTTGCAAAGGTGCTAGCTAAAACCTACTGATGTTAAGCATAACAAAGGTGTTTTTTTTTTCCCCCAGAAGACATATAATATGTTAATCCAGTTGCCGTGAATCAGAGGAGCTAAGACTGTTTCTGGAGATTCTCATGTTTCTTTGCAACATCCCAAAGAGGGAGATGGATCTTGTCTTTTCAGAGTGACACGTGTGTATTGTGTACAAAAAATGTTATTCATAACTACATCCTTCATGGGCTGGCGGGAAGATTAAACAGCTTAATAATGGTCCAGCAAATCATTAACACATCCTATGATGCAAAAGGAACCAATTAAAGTGTACTACCGGATTCCCTTCCAATAGCTTCTGAGATAAGCACTGCTAAGAAAATCCCCTTCCCTAATATGATAACAATCAGTCTTTATAGAATGAGAGTGTATTAGCTTTTGTAATTTATGTATTAGTTCACATTATACACTCTAATGTAATGAGGTGGTATTGTTCATGCTTAAGTAAAACAAACTACAGGACAGCCCAATCCCAGTGGCTTTGGT
The DNA here is from genome assembly GCA_013396755.1 of Sclerurus mexicanus. Lineage (NCBI taxonomy): Eukaryota > Metazoa > Chordata > Aves > Passeriformes > Furnariidae > Sclerurus > Sclerurus mexicanus. The sequence continues at coordinate 679,161 of VWZF01003705.1, read as the reverse complement.
ACTTCCTAGTATAGAATCAGGGAATTTTTCAGTCTCGTTTGGTAAGCATCAGCTTGGATTTTCAGAATAATACACAAATATTTTCCACTGCGCTGGTTCACACACCTGAAGAAATATCAAGACTTGTGTTTCTTTATGTTGCTGGTGCCATCAGGACTTTTGTCAGGCACAGGGCTGAAGCAGGATATCCTCACGTTGCGTGCTGATCTCCATCCACCTCTGGATACACAGGGTCAGATTGCCCACTGAGTGGGAGGGGGTTCTGCAAGCAAATCCATGATGAAATCGGGTGAAGTTATGCCTGTGTGCAATCTCTGCTTAACCTGTGGCTTAGCAAAGCACCACTTGCACTCCTCTGGACTGCTGTACATGCTTAAGTGCAGCAGCACCTGGCCCAGGCTGAAAGCTGACGGCCCGAGCATTTACCCTGCATGGGTGGAAAGTGCTGTTACCCATGCTCATGTGACCCCAGGGTGGCCTGGAGTTCAGTGAGATGACACACACCCTGGCAAGGGACTCTCCTGGCATCTGGCATTGTGCTCGTTGTAAAAAGCAGGCCCAGGTACTACCCTTCTTAATAGAGGTGTGAGGGCTTATTTCAGGAGTGCTGCCTGGGATTCGCCAAAGGCAAAGCTGAACCTCGAGCATGAATTTCTTTCCCAAAGTTAAAATTCTTGGTCGGTGGCAATCTAGCATGAGAAAGGCAAATAACATCAGTTAGATGCACACATGAAATACTGTTTTGCCTGCGAGAAATTTTCTTGTCCTCTTCTGATCACTTCTTTACTGTGAGTCAGTCTATGACACATTTTCACAAAAACTCCAAGACGTTATGCTAACAAAATTAAATGTGGGTCAAATGGGAAAAACATTGTAAAGAGCTGACAGTGTTAGGGCAGAAAAGAGATCATGTTCCTACAGGTGAGCAGTGCCATGTCTTGTTGCCCCTCAAAACTGCTGATCACTGTGTTCATGACCCCATTCAAGGAATACTCAGGGAGTCCCTGCTGCAGCTATCAGTGATTCCTGGTCAGGTGTTTAGCGTGGGTCCCTTACAGAGTACCCATCACCTTGAGCCTCACTGCTATCATCAGCTCAAGCACCAGAAACCTCCCTATGACATCCCTGGCCCTAGAAGTCTAGCAGCCTACAAAGTGCATAGGCAGGATGGTGTCACCAAGCCAGTAGGTCTGGTTGCATACATCTCCCCACACTCAGCCATCAGGACACAGGCAGGACCACCTGCCTCCATTGCTATGGATCGGGGAGGGCAGCAGCACCATGGCCACGTTACCTCTCAGAGATTTGGCCTTCAGCAAGGGAGCAGTCATTACCTCAGAAGCCAAAAAGCCAGGCAAGCAGGGCTGAACAAAGGTGTGGAGGAATCTGAGGGGATTTCTGCTCACACAGAAGAGGTGAGGCAGTAAGATGATCTGAAGGAGGAATAAGAGAGTTAACAAACAGGGAGGGAAGGAGGTTTGTACAACTAATTAGCAAATGGCCACCAGCAGAGAAGAGGCCAGAGGTAGAGAGCAGCCAGCTCAGTCATGTGGGAACAGCATGGCTGAGACCAGGAAAATGATACAGGAGTGTGAAGAGATATGAGATCTTGTTTGGAAAACACAGTGCAGGCAGGAATAAAAATATTTAGGCAAAACCAGAACATGAGGGCTAAACTGTAGGAAACCAAGATTACAGATCTGAGTAACAAGAAGTACAGTGATACAGATGGTGGTGATCAAGTGGGCTAGCCAAGGCTACGTACCCACCAAGGGCTGTTATGATCAGGCATCATGACTTATTGTAGTTGTGGGGAGCAGGAAGCTAATAGCTGAAACTGTGTTTGGGGCTGACATTGCTCAGAAGGGCATCGAAGAGGAAAGTTCCAAGGGACAGCATCCTTCTGCCTTAGGACCTGTAAGAAAGGGAATCAGGAGGCAACAGCCAGAGTGCTTCCATGGAGGACAGGACGTAACTGCAAAACACGCACCGGGATGACCTACAGAAGAATCAGAGTAGCACATTGCTGGGATTTGGAGGTGAATGGGCAGGCAGGCAGGAAGGGCGGCATTGTGTGACAGCTGCAAAAAGCGACATGTTCCATGCAGGCTGGTAAGAAGATGAGGGGAAGAATAAGGTAAAGGGTAAGAAAAGGCAGAAGGTGAGATGCTGCAGTCTCTGGGGAAGGAGAGGCTGAGATGGCAAGCACTTTTAAGCTTCTACAATAGCACTGCCACAGGGGGATGAAGCAAAACAGGCTCTTTCAAACACCTGGAATGTCTTTTCAAATTTAGCTTTGAAGAAATGAGCCAGATTTTGAGCGCAGAGCATTTTGAGCAAAAAATACTGGATTCAGACACAGGACCAGAAAGATGGAAGAAGAGGAAAAAGTAAAATGCTTTCTTTGTTTGATTGATCATTTTTTTAACCTACATCCACTGGATTCATACTTCAACTACTGAAGAAAAACAAGATCACTTAAGGGAGTTGACAGCCAAAAATAAGGTTATGTGCATGTAGATTGGCTCAGTCACAACAAAGATAATCCTTTATACTGCTTTATTCACCATCCAGATTCATTGGGTGTTATCCAGCTAAGAATTATTACTTTTAAGACTAATCCAGATTTAAGGAAGCCAATAGTAAAACTTCAAAAGATTAGATCAGCCCCCTTAATGAAATATCTAAATGCAACCCTGTCTATCAAAAGAACTGCACAAGCAAAATGTAGCTATTGGCTCCATCATAAACAAATATTTTGTGAATCACTCTGTCCAGGAGCAAAAGAAGAAACACTGGAAAGTGAATGCCTGTGTAATAATCAACATCTCGCCAGTTAAAACTAATTATTTGGAAAGAAGATAAGAAGGGAAAAACAATTCTGGGATTAATTGCAATTGCAGTGTGTTAGCTAGCATAAAAGGAAACCTTTTGTACATGGAAAGAATAAAAAAATAAGTGTAGGGAGTTGGTAGCCATTTTGATTAAAAATACTTTTTAATGAATGCAGCAGTGATTAGAATGAGAAAAAACAGAAGAGTGTCTTCCATTAAGATAAATTAGAACAAGATCTCTTAAAGCTGTTAAGGTTTCCAGTGAAATGTACTCTGAACAGCTAGCAGGGCCATGCAAAACCAGATATGGCTTTCAAAGTGTGTGTGAAGCTCATACATAAGCTCATTCTTCTATTCATGCAACAACATAAGTAAAAAATTTGTAGTGTCTCAGTCACAGAAATACATGGTATTTACTTTTAAGAGCTATAGGGAGGTGCATTTTAAATGGTCATCCTTATAAAGTCCTATTATGGAATAGCCACAACTGACTGCTGAAGCTGACTATTAATTTACTGATTATCACATGAATAAATCTTTTTCCAGCCTACTCGCAAGCAAGCCGTGCACAATACATAGTCTGCACAGTCTACCTTAATTCTCCCTGCATACATACACACACTTATTTTCTGGTTTTATTAAACTAGCAATCAGTAGAGTACAGACCACTCTGATCTCTTATAGCTGTCTCTTCTCTCCAGACTGCTTGGCTCAGATCCTCTGTAAATATTATTTAGATGGTGTCTTTGAAAGTCTGCATTTTTCTAGGTGGGGCAGCAAGCCCAATCCTTTAATAAAGTCAGCAGATTTCACCTACTACAGAGTCAATGCCAGCTAACCAGGTAAATTAATACAGGCCGGTGTCACTGATGACTTACAACTATATTCAGGCTAATTAGTTCCAAGGTGTGCCGTATCTCACTAGGCAGTCAACTGGCTCACTTCAGCCTGAAATTCAAATTGGTCACTAAGAAAAAAGACTCGAGGTGTCTGGAAACCTAATCCTCATGTCTCTGGTTTGTCAGGTCAAAGAGAACAAACAGTGCCATTAAGTGTGAATAGATGCAGGTGATTTGCAGAAAGATACAGACTGCTGCTACACAGCTGCAAAATTAAATGTCTTCTGGATTCATGCCAGGGGTTTAGATTTACACCACATGGGAATAAAAGAGGTCCTAATGCTTCTGTCTTGAATTCCTGGCTCAGTCAGCTTGTTTTGATTTTTTAAAGCAAATTTCTGGAAACAGGGATTGAGAAAAAAAATAATGCAGGTTTGTTGGGTTTTTTTTATCCCTTTCCATTTCTCTTCAGCCCACATATCATGGGGCTGACATACAAGGTCAAGGAAGTTGAAAATCTGACAGTGTTTCTGCAGTGCATGCCAGGAACAGAGCTTTGTTCCATGAGAGTTACTGGACTGGTGACGTACATGAGAATACTAGGACATAAACCCCACTGCTACAAGTCAGTTTCAGTTCTTCCCACCTCTAATGATTGGTGTGGTAAGGTGCAGGATCCTCCATCAGCACCTGTGCCAGAACAGACATCACATCTAATTTCCTGGCTGTAGTGAACTGAAGCATCCCACGTTTGAACAGATGAAGCTTGAAGAAAGTTTAGAGTACAAATGAATAATAAATATTTAACTGTGATGATAATGGAAGGTAAATACCTGTGAAGGTAATTAAAACTAAGACCTTTTACCAAGAGCTGTGATGACCTCTCCATTAATGGACCTTTGTAAATTCAGGTCAGATTCCTTCCTCCTGCCCTTTCCTAAACGTGCACCCGTGGTCAAAATAGAGTACAGGAGTACAGTTTAATGGCTGTGTGATGTATAAAGTCAGAAAAGATGACTATGGAGTCTCTGTACAACCTATGAATCAGTTTAGGACAGAGATCCCTAACTCAACTTTTCTCTAGCTTCTATGCAGTTGTTTTGGTTCACAAGTCTCTCTTGGAGTTGTTTGCCCATGTTTGGGTGAAGTTTCTCTCAGGGCTTGCACAGCAGCATTAATATTGCCCTGTCTTCACCAGAAATCATAAACTACATGCCTAAATAACAAATACTAGGCACAGGAGTGGTGACAATGCTTGACTTGCTGCCAGAAGAGCTGCGTAAAAGCATTTGCAGCAGAGCAGCTTAAGGATATTCTGATTTAATTTAGAACTCAAGCATAATTTTTCTTAATTAACAAAAAATACTCTCTTTGTTTTCAAGGTTGGACATTGGCCTTCATCCCAACCATNCCCCCCCCTCGAGGCCAAATAAGCAATAATGATGTAAGCTAATCATTACCCATTTACAAGGATTTTCTCCATGCACATTTCATTACTTTCACGCAAATACCTTATGGCTTCTGGGGCTGTAAAAGGACTACTAACAGTGGTTTCCCTTCCTATTACACACTGAACATCCCAGTTTTTATGTGGGTGTCAGTCTTCAATCAAGGCAATGAGTAGCAGCCATCAAACACTTACTGTGTATCTTTGAAAGGCATAGCACATGCACAGTGCCACTCAGGTGTGCCAGAGGTACTGTCCTCCTGTAAAAGTTGGTCCCATAGCAGTAGTGCTCCAGGTTAAAAACCTCCCAGTGAGTCAACAGCATGAGCTGTCGAGCCAGAGGAACTGCCTGACAAGTGAAATTGCTGTTTGTGTTCTGCTCAGCACGCCACACCCAGACCATGTTACTTGAAAAGAGCGTGTGAGCAGGAGATCACATTGCCTGGGTAGGAAGGTGCTGGTGGAAAACAAGGTAAGGAGGTCAAGAGTACAGCCAAGCAAACGTTGCTTTGTTTGTGTCTCAAAAAGGGGGTTTTGAATGTGAGGAATTCTGCAAAGAGCCTTGCTTGCATGCCAAGGGGTTGAAGAAAGTAATGTTAATCAGATGGAGAAAAAAAAGCTAGCAGTGATTGGATCACTAAATGGCCCTCTTCTAGCCCAGTTACAGTGACTGGCATTCGGCAAGCATTTCACCTTCTGCATAGGTCACTTCATGTAGCTACATGTTCCATGGGCTTGTCCTCCATGTAACTTCTGTTTTCAAGAGAAAAAGGACAGAAAGGTAAGAAGTAAGTTGAGGAGAACTATGCTTACTGCCTCCCTAGACAATAGTAACGGACCAATGTGGGTTTGAAGGATCTCTGGAGATCATCTGTTACAAACCCTGTTCAACACAGGGCCAAACAGAGTTAGAAGAAGGCACTTACTCAAGAAGGTTGTGTACAATTGAGTTTCACACACCTCCAAGGATGGCAATTTCTCAGCTGCCTTGGGTACCGGCTCCAGCACTGACCCACCCTTGCTGTAAAGAGCCTCTTTTCTTATATCCAAACAGAGGTTGCCAAAACTTGTGTCCTTGCAGCTCCAAAAATATTCCATCTTTTCCAAAACCACCCCCACACTTGGTAGTTTAAGAACGCAGTCTATACAGCTGAGTAAGATACAGGGTATAAAAGGGATAGAGGAGGTAAGTTTATATACTGTGTGCTCCCGGGCAGGTTGGTCCCCAGCCTATGCTGATGCCTGGTGTTGTTCCGCCTCAGGTGCTGAATCCTGCACTTCTTCTTGAGCTTCATGAGGTTTCCACTAGCCCAGCTCTCAGGTGGTTTTGATGCTGCTCTACCATCCAGCAGAGCCTTCTCCTGCCCAACAGGCAATTTAATGTCTGTGATCAGCTGCATAGAAAGCCTAATGAAAAAAACCCACCCATTTTGGAATGTCAGCTGAGGTACCTAAACCCAAATGTCCTATTCAGACTCCAGGCTTGTCTGACTTCAGTTGCAGCCCTGACCAAACAGGGCTCATACTAGCCATATCTGAAGTTTTGTGGTTAAAGAATGAGGAACCTGTAACCAGTGACATGATTTGTGAGAGTTGGGGTTTGGGGACATAATGCAAAACTTTTGTGGCAACTGCTAGCAGATTGTAAGATCATGTTCTTTCTTCATGCAGCTCTCTCCTCTCTCAGTACCCACCTTCTATTTTCTGTGAGAAGTAACAAAGCAGAACCACAGGCATTTTACTTGTCTCCAAGAACTGCTCAAGTCAGGTGCCCCATTTCTCCAGTACAATGAACAAGACATGAATTCTGTGAAAAAATAGCATGTGACAATGTAGAGCAATGTCTATGCTAAGAAGAGTAGGCAAAAAGGGTGTGGGGGAAGCCCCTAATATTGGCATTTCACAGCCTTTTCTACCAGCTGTTGCAAACTCATCACTTCCTGAATGTAATGCCTTTTAGACATAGGCCAGAAAAAAGCAAAGCAAGTCCCATCAGTTGCATCATCCTTCACAGGTCTTTAGTGCAAGACTTCTTGCACAGTCAATCCCTTGCTTCTCCTCTACCTCCTACACTGTAGAATTTCAGTACTATTACCCTTCCCTTCCAAGCTTCCTTCAAGTGTTTGGTCTCCTTATTCATGCTAAATGCTGGAATTCCACCAAATTATCCTCACCCCTCTAGTCTCCAGTGGGTCTAGCACTTGAGGCTGCAGCAGCAAGAAGTGATTGATGGAAGAACCCTCTCCACCATGTGCAGGCTCAGGAATGTTCAGGACAGGGCACAGGAATTTAGCCACCAAGCTTGAGGACTTTTCCCAGGTTGTGTGGCCCAAATTCTTAAAAATTGTCATTTTCCCAGTGGTTTTATCGCATAAACAGCAAAGGGCACGTTTCAAACACCAGAGTGACTTCACCTTCTCAATGAGTTTTAAGTCCTTCATCCCTTGCAAGCAACTGGTGTAGCACACCAAGATTTTTTTTCGCATCAAGGGCACAACACAACCTAAGTAACTTTCCTTAAGGGTACTCCCCGAAATGGCATAACCATTTTAGCTCTTAGAAACAGTCAGCAAAATTAGAAGTAATCAAAGTCAGAGGTTTATAAAGAAAGCATTTCAGAAACCTAATTGCACCTGGTAGTATCAGCTCTACAGTCTGTAAAAGGAACTACCTCAGCCAAATGCCCTGAACCTCTAAGATCCTTCAAATTGAAGACAGTGTGATCTAAGATCCAGTCACATTTGAAGAACTCACCTCAACAGGTGTTAAACAAAGCAAAACTCAAGTAACCACACAGAAGTCCAGGTTTTCTGACTCTCTGCCCTCTCAGGTAGAGCACAGACTACACTAAATCTTTCTGTGCCTTTAGCTCAAGTAAAGTGCATAGCAGAATCAGTATGTTTCAGAATAATACTTTACAAAGAAAGCCCTCAACTGCATGTCAAGAGTGAAAGGAAAGTATCACTCACAGTCTGGAGCATTAGGTTGCAGCACCGATTGCAAACACATACACCTCTGATGGTTTGTGTCAGGAAAAAATTAAAACAATGCATCAAATTAAGCCCCTGATGGTATTTGGTGTACCCTGTGTTAGCTGTAAGCACTGGCAGCCTACGTGCTAAATTCACTCTGCATGATTGAAGCCAGAGGTTGCAATTGTCTTTTAAAGGTATCTGCTGATAATAAAGCCATAAATATTTCAGTCATGCTCTGTCTCCCACAGGAACTCTTCACCTTTTCTAAATGTGTTACGAATACCTTCAGTACTCCTAACCTCATAGCAAAAGCTTTGTTTATAGGCCTCAGTCATCAATAAAGCTTATTTAGTATGTTGTCCCCCCAGTGACAGCTTCTTCATGTCTGACAGTGGCAGTTCCATGCTGCAGAAAGCACTCTTTATTGTCCCCTTCAGGGACAGGAAAGAGGAGGTGGATTGAACCTTCATGATTCAGTTTGAGTGGGACCAGCAGAGCCTCTAGCAGTGATGTCTTGTAGAGATCCTCCCAAGTAAAGACATCTCCATCTACTGTGCTATGCTGACAGTCGAGTCAGTCTGGCCAGTTAGGGATGGACTTGGAGCAGAAGTCTAGTTTTAGCACACTGTCCAGACTCTTCCTTAAACAAGGGAGACAGGGATTCCAAAAGCTTTAAATGAACAAGTTGCTCCATGAGACTCTACATTTCCTCTAGTTTCCTACCAAGTCATGTCTGTTTGTGTCAGATACCAACTCAAACATGGACAGGGGGAAGCACTGTAAGCTTTCCACAAGAACCATAAACTTTTCACTAAAGAAACAGTGAGGGAATTGACTCTGTGCTCCTGGCTCCTTTCAAAATTTGACATTTCTTTCATCATCTCCAGATGTGATTAACAAGCTCTAAAGATGATGAGGCAGGAAATGGCAACATCTCTCCGTGTCTAAATATATTTATCTCCAGATATATAACCCATCCCTTGGCACACGGGACTGAACTGAATGCACATGGCTGTGTGAGATTGGCCCCGCCTGCCTCTGCTGATCTTTTTCCTCTCAGATGGTTCACTCGCCCCTCACACACAAGCCCTGCTCTGCTGTCCTCTTGCAGCCACAGCTCACTGGGGTCTCATTCTCCACAACTGCCTGAGAGGAGGTTGTAGTGAGGTATTGGGCTCTTCTCCCAAGTAACAAGTGACAGGACAAGAGGAAATGGCCTCAAGTTGTTCCAGGGGAGGTTTAGAATGAGTACTAGGAAAAAATTCTTCACTGAAAGGGTTGTCAAACATAGGAAGAGCCTGCCCAGGGAAGTAGTGGAGTTACAATCCCTGGAGGTATTTAAAAGCCATGTAGATGTGGCACTCATGGACATGGTTTAATGATGACCTGGCAAGTGTTAGGTTAATGGCTGGACTTGACCTTAGAGGTCTTGTCCAACCTAAATGATTCTATGATTCTGTGAAGTCCAGGTCTCTGCTGCTTGAACACAGTGGCACAGCAGCCTGTTATTATTTCGCTTCCTTTGTATACACCAAAATGACAAGACAGAGCCTCGGGGTAGGAAACCTCCTCCCATTTTCCAGCCTCAGCTGGCTCCTGGCCAGCTCAGACTAGTTTGTCTTTGTAATTGCATTGTCTTCTGGCTTCCCTCCTTTTCTGGATGTGAGCTTCTCCCACTGCTTCATTTGTTCCTGTACAGGTTTAGACAGCAATTATACACCCTCTCCTTTCTTAGGCTAAACAAGTTCTGGTTGTTCAGCTCAAATGCCAGCAGCTCTCTGCATCTCTGCTAGTTCCTCCTGGTCACAGCTGACGAGAACTGGAAATGGGGTCAAGGCAAGGCCTCTCCACAGCCTTAGTCACCATATTCATATTTATTGGCCACTACTGGAAGTATTTATCTGGATGCATGCGGAATCAGCTGGTAGCTTTCTCACAGCCATGGTACGCTGCTGGCTTGTAGAACTTCATGAAAGCCTTCACACCGCCGTTCTGTTGTACCGATAATCCAGTTACATACTTCCCAATGCAGAGTGTTTAAACCTGAAACAGCTCCAGCTAGAAGCTGCAGAAAAGAGGCCCCAAAATAACAGAAGTATGAAATCTCTTCCAGTATTACTCTGGAGCAGGAGAGCACTGCACAAGACAAATCTACCATGCTATATTTTAAGACCCAAATCCACAAATAAGAGGATTACAATAAAAAAGTATCACTGTCTAATGAAGTAATTTTTCTCTAACTGGCAAGCAATCATATGACAGACCCTTCTGGGGAGACAGTAGCACTGCACTTTAGTTGTTGTCCATCAGAATGGCATTTCCAATGATAATGTATTGTCAACTTTAAACCCACAAAAGCCAATTGTAATTTACTGCAGTACCTTGCTGTCATACAGAGATAGATGTATTTAAAGAGTGTGCTGAGATTAAAACCTGATTAAAACACTGTTTTTACCACTGGTCATCTTCCAGAAAAGTGCAATTATGTTTATGCTGTGTAGGAGTCAAGAGAAGTAAAGCAACACACTGCTACTGCTCAGAAAGTGAGGAAATAACACCTTTGCTCCATTGTTGCTATGTGGTGCTGAAATGCTTGATGGGACAAGGGACTCACCTATGAGAACCTATCCTGCTTCTATCAGAGAAGAGCAAGTGTGTGCATGTGTGGAACTAAGGCACCAATGGGAAACGCACCTACACTACACCCTACACTTGACCGTAAGGCCAAGAACCTAGGTCCTATAAGCAGTCAAACAAAAGTATACATGATGGAGCAAAAGGTACAAAACTGTGAAAGGTAGTGTGGAAGCCCCTTCCTCATGCTGCTTCTTTCTTGCTGCAACTCTATCGCTAACCCCTTTCCTCTTACACATTTCTAAAATTGTAATTTTAACCACAAATACATACCCCCACAGGTTTTACAGCAGACAGCTAGACTGAAAAGATAACGAGAGGAAAGCAGATGTTGGCAGATGAAAGCAGCATACAGATGAAGGTCCACTTTGGAGTCCTGTTCTCTCCAGAGTATTTGCTGAGTTTTCTTGCTCACCGCCTTTTCACAAGTACAAATGCTACAGCATGACAAAGAACAGTAAGAAATTAAGGAAACTGAGTAAGTGCAAAGAGTTGACTCTTACTCTACAAAATGCTTCAAGTAGAATGAGACCAAAATAAGTGGATCCAAAGTGAAGCTTTGTGGTATGGCAGACTTCAAATTTTACTTGTTCTAAGACCTTACTGGGAGCTATTCAAAACATAAGAGCAAAGATGCCAAATACAGAGGAGAACAGTGATAATTTTTCCATAAGCAAACTCCTTCCCATCTCCCAAAATATCTAGGAAGCAGGTCACGCATGATAGCAACTCCCTCAATTTTCTCTTTGTGTTCCTCAAAATTATGGAGGACATTTTGTATTTCCTACAGCCTCTTCTGCCCTTCTGACAAGAAAAAAATGACACATCATACTGTGCTGTTTCATCCAAAGACCCCTCTGGGAAAGAAAATTGAATAAAACAGAAAGGCTGTAGACAAGAGGGAAAAAAAAAGGTGTACAAGACAAAATGTTCCTATTTCTTAAATCACAGCAGGTGCATAACACTTAGTTGTTGAGAGAGCCAGTTGTCCCACAAGAGCTTTTTCTTCTCTCATTGTATGCTTCCAGCATAGCTATACATTTTTCCTAGATGAGATCCATTTACTTAGGCACGATTGAGAGCCTTGGCTAGGTTCTCAGTCTTAAATCACTTTCCAGAGCATATATAGACGCCTTATGATCCATATTTACTCTCTCGTTTGCAGATTTTCTTTTGTCCCACAAACTGCTCAGAAATTAGTTGCACACATCCAGGGCAGCGTGTTTCTGGCAGTTAAGAGGGGTTACTGCATTTCCATGGGTGCAACCTTCAGGATTATTTTTTCAATACTTCCTTCCCACCTTCTTTTTTTTTCTCCTTTCTGTAATTTCAAACAGACACCCGTAGCAGATGCTTCATGCTTTCAGCCTGCCATGTGCATGCTGTTCCATCGGCATCTGCTCCTCTGGCATGCACACACATCGTATGGGGGAGCACACTTGCTCCTCTGACACCTCCCATAAAGCTTCAGCAACGCTCCTTCAACATGGAGTCCAGCATTTGTGGGGGCTTTAAAACAACTGCCCACAGCTTTTTTCAGCATTGGTCTCCCACACATCGCCTTGCCTGGGTTTACCAGTCTGGAATTTCTATCAGCATGGCTCCTTTTTATGACTCAAAGCAAACACACATCTTTTTTCCCCTTTCACTCCTGTCTGGATTAAAAGGGGAAAATGATGATTTTACAGCAGGAAGCCCCAAACAGCACCATTTTGTGCTTACACCAGCCAGCTGCCACCAGCTGCATGTCTGCAGGCTTAATGCTGCTTGCTTCATAAGGGAAACACATCCTGCTGCACAGCAAAACAGGCTGCAGGCTTTTCAAAGCTGCTCTGGTGGTGATGAGATGAGGCACCTCAGGCTATTGCCACACACAAGAAACCAAGCTGACAGCTCAGCTGCACGCAACTGCATTAAAAGCACAAAAATGGAGATCTATACAAGGCAGCACCAAAGCGTGCTGCACACTTCAGCATGAGCTGAACTCACTCCTTCTCCAGGAGGGAGGCACTGCTCACCAGCCCAAGCACTGCAGGCTTTGCTGCTAATAGGATCATTTCCTCCTAAAACCTTCCCCAAGGCAGCAGCCCAGGAACATGCACAGCTAACTCAGGCTGAAAGGGAATTTTCCACCACCCACAAGCTGCTTTCTACTGTGCATAAATCTCAAGCATAGGCCACAAAGAATCCACACCAGCCTCTGCAGATGACATGTAACAAGTATTTGGACACAAAAAATCGCTAGGAACCAACTCCCATGTCAAGTTTCCTTTACACCCTCATATTTAAAATAAGCACATGTTGAATTTACACCTCCTTCCAGGTCCCTTCACATTATTGTAATAATAGGATGGGGGCTTAGTGTAAATCACTACAGGGCCATTGAGCAGAAAGATCATTCACCCTGCCTCTGTCAGTTAAGGGATATCAGATACACTGACATAGTTTTTCATCTGAGAAAATAAGCTTAAGCAATCCCTATACAATCACTCTTTCTCTCAGCAAACTTTCTGGAGCACAGATAAGATCAAAGGCAGCTTTTCCAACCAACAAAGTTATTAACACTTCAAGGAAAAAGTAATGTTGTAGAAAAGCCAGAGCTGTCTGATGGCTTCCCTGATCTGAGGAGGGAGACACATGGAGCAGCAGGGAGCCCTTACCCCAATACAAAGAGGGCAGCATCTGCATATGAATTGGAAAACAATATGCTTTTTTGTGAAAAATACATATCTTCAGGACATTTTTGAATTGCTACTTCTTTGGCAGAACAGTTCCCAAAATTAAAAAAAAAAGGCACATGTATTTTTAACCACAGAAAAACATCTTCATGGCATGCAATCAGAAAGCACACCGGTGGTAATGCACTGTGTGCTGAAGTTAAAAGAAAACGGGACAGGCATTGCCCTAAAATTGTTTCACAAGCAAGTGAACTCTGGATCCATTTTCACCACAAGGAAGACAAACTCCCAACTCCAAGATCTCAAAAAAACCCCCAGTCAGCTCAATTTTATTAGGAATGTGAAAGTAACAGACCCATGGAATACATTTTAATTTAATTTTTTGTTAGCTAAGAGGGCAAACTGAGCAGTCAGGAAGAGAGTCCATTAGAAACAAGGAGCTCCATATGCCCAGGCACAGTAAAACTGTTTCGTGTCTGTACTTTACCTAAAGCTAATAAACAGCATGGACTCTGTGATGCACAAAGAATGTTTTCTCTCCTATTTTCAAGAAAATTACTGCAACTCACTATCCCTCCACTTTCCTCTGTAAAATGTGGTTAAAATGGGCCAAAGGATTCAAAAGCTGCTCAGGAGAGACAACAAAAAGAGACACAGATGCACAAAGTAAGGAGGTGAATTTGTTTTCTGAAGCTGTAACAATAAAAAAAGAGAAGGAACAATCTGGGCCAGCAGTTCCAAGAATATGACATAAATATCATCTGCAGTTTGGAAGTGGTATGCAAATGACATCTGAGCAGGCAAATGACATTCATGCATGCCACTGGGACTACATTTGTAAAAGCCTTGTGTAGAGTACAGTCAAACTAAAACAAACCACAAGCACCTAATTCATCATAACTATCATGACAAGAGCTTCTTCCCCACCATGAATGACCACCCCACCTGCGCTGGACTGACTTAAGGAGAACCCTACCATACCTTGCCAAGGACGTTCATGGTACCCAAATTTCCTCAAGAGTCATGCCAAAAACATGCCATCATTACTTTAACCATGTAAGGAAAAAAGCCCCCCACTTCTCGAAAAAAAATAGCTCAGGAATGTATCATTGAAAGGAGAAACTTTGCATTTGTATTGAAGAAATGGTAACAAGTGTTCCAGCCTGAAAAGCTTGGGAACACAGAGATGGGAAAGCAGTACACATCTCTGCCTAGGTCACTCCATAGCTCTGTTCAGAGATGTCTAAGGGAACTCAGTGCACAGAAAGCTAGTAGTAAAAAATATTATTACTTAATATTTATGTAGCACTTTCCACCTGGCAATTTTTTAAGCAATCAATAAATTAAGTAATTTACCAGAAAAATAAAAACATACATTGGCATTCTGTGTGATCAACAGCTTATGCATTCAGAGGAAAACAAGTCTATTTTATCTTTATTAGAATTAAACTTTTAAGGCCTGAATTTACTATACATTATTCACTGTTACATTTTAAATCGGCAGCGAGGTAATCAATCAGGTCATTAGCTCCAAAATGCATTTAACAGTGCATTTTGCTAAGTTCCCATATTAAATAAAACACAGAAAAACCTGGAGCCATCAACATCTTTTTATCATTGGTTAAGAACTAACACGTTAGGGCACTGCAATTGTTGTTTTTAAAAAAAATAAAAACAAAACCTGAAAAATATCCTGCCTACCAGCTTTGCCACCCTGGACTATTCTCATGCTAATGATGCCCAGTTAATGATTCTCCCTTATTCCAATTCATCTTTTGAGATCTTTCTGAAATCATTTCCCGCTACAACAGGGCTTCCTTTTTGTGGGCAGCAGCACATGTCAGCTTGGCACAGCTTTCCTTTTTACACAAGTGCAAGATGTTTCCTTGTGTTAATACAGGAAGCTATCAAAAACATACTGTGGTTGGATTTAAAAGCAGATTCCATACCACTGGCCATCATTAGCATTTCGAACCAGCAACATTATGCTGATCTGAAAATAACTCTATTGGGACTATGATTTAAAAAATACAGTTCACATGCCCACTGTGACAGAGCAATTCCTGTATTTCAGATACATGGTCTCTCTCTCTTCCATGGCCTGTGGGATGAGGTGGCAGCACATCAATTTTTATTGCTGGTGAACTCAAACAAGAGACTGCTCTTTATGAGACACAATGCAAGCACAGGCAAATATGATGGCTGTATCCACTCAGTTCTGGTCTTTTTTTTTTTTAAACACATAACATGCGTACACAAATTTAAGTGACATTAAAAATCCTGGCAAATAGCCAACTCACCCCAATGGTAACACAAATTTGGGCACTTCTGAGTTGGGACATCATGGCAGTGAATGACTGAAAAAATCAGATTCATCCTGTCTCCTTTTCTCCTTTAGAAATAGGGAGATGGATTTTCAGAGGGGGATAAACTTTCTGTTCTCTGTGGTACTGAACATTGAGTAAGGCTGGGTGTAAGAAAAAGGTAGATGGTTAATCCAAGTAACTCTAGCAGCTCTTTAATATGACATCTTGCTTTTGTGACTTCTTTATTAATCTTAACTGTTAGAAGAAAAAACAAGTTAAATTGTGTGAGAGCATCTCGTGATTACTATCTGTGCTCCCACAAATATAACTGATACTTTATTTTTCCTTGACGTTTCCCTAGCAGTTTCATATTTTCTCTATGCTCCATTTGCATCTGGTGTTCTCAGATAACTTACATGGCCAGGAGTTAAATAGTATCTCAAAAACCAGAAGTACAATTATGAGGCTCAACAGATCAGTAGTAAGTAAACACCCGACAAAAACAGAGAGACAGCGGGGTCTGAAACCAGTCCCATTTTTAACATCTCTAATGCTTCTGTCTAATCATGTTCATTTTTTGACAAATAAGAATGGGATTAGATCACCATTATAGTTATTATAGCAGCCACATGACAGGACCTAGACAATTTTGTCAATTTTTAGTCCTGTGTTGGCTTCTCATTTACAAAGCTCACGGGAGACTACTCAATTTTCTCATGAGTGTGAATCCTCGTGTTTACCCACACATCAGAATTAGCCTACAGTGAAATTGCCATCTTTATAAATACTTCACATTTCAAAAATGGCATTCTGTCTGGGAGAAGGAGAGGAAGACCATAGCCCATTTATTCTCCCTCTTTTTTCCTGGAGGGCAGAAGGGAGAAGTGGATTCTGTATTTCAGATAACAGAGACACCATTCCTAACAGAGTGCAATGTCACGTACTGAAAACACGGTCAGTAAACAACAACTGTAAGCCCCTACTTGTTCATGTGACAAATATTTCACTGGAAAATAGAGCAACATCAAAAAGCTAGAAAACAAATGGTCATTCTCAGCTCTGTCAATGCTGCAGCTGGTATTCATGTGGGTTTAGATGAATCCATGAGACACTTCTTCAGACCTTATCCCAGGTGTCAGTTAAGCAAGAAATCTGGCTCCCGATAACCAAAGAGTTTAAAATCACCTTCAAATCGTGCGTAGAGGCGTCTTATGTCTCTCTTGCTAATTCCTGAAAAATACCGCTCTACTTTTGTTTTGTTGTACACTGTTATGCCTGGTGGAATTGTGGGGTATGACACCAGGTGGTCTATGCCGGCTGCTTTCAAGATATACGGAGCATCATCCTCCAGGGTTTCATGGTGTCCAATCACACTATATGTGATTTCACAGGGAGCACAAAGTTCCACGTACGTTACCCAATGAATGATGTGGTCACCAAACTGAACATCCAGCCATCGGTGATTGGGGTCACCCAGATAGCGCACAAAATCCTCAAACTGCAGCCCTTTGGTCTCTGTGCGATTCTTTCTGTATTTACGAATGATGCCAGGAGCAATTTCATGCCGGTACCAAGGTTCAAACCGTGGATTGTGCACAAACTTGTCTTTAAACGCAGAAATAAGTCTTTCAAATGGATCTCTAACAATAAAAAACTTGAAGTATAAATTCAGTCTAAACAGAAGGAAAAAAAAGACATTAAATAATTAAGGAAAGTGTTTAAATTCTATTTAGCATATACTTACAAAACATACATAAACTCTTACCACACACTTGGCAATGTGAATACTACAGTACTTGCATAATCTTTTAATATTATAATCAATAGGACTAGAAATACAATTGGTGTCTTCTTACTAACAGTTTTTTGTATACAGTACAAAGAGAAAATAGTTTATCGTAGCTTTCACATTTTATTCAAACTGGAGATTAGCTGATCTCAAAACATAAACAGGAGATAAAAGACGCTGAAAGCTGCAAGTCAAAGGTATTTAAAATGCCAGTGATTAAGCTCAAAAAGCAAAATACACAACAACATGGGGAAAAGTGCCTTGGAGAAGCTAAATGCATATAGAAGGCTGCATTTTTCACTGGCAGGCAGTTAGACAAATTGGTGCTTAAGTGAAAAAAAAAATCTGGTATTTTACTTGCTGTTTTGTCATGCTTTCAATAATGGCTGAGAACATCACTGAAATATGAGACTACAGTTTTCAACAGAATTTCACATTGTGATACTGTAATATGTAATATTCTGTAGTCAGAGATTATCTGTAGGAATACATTGAAAATAAAGTTTATTTCAGTAAATAGCTGAAAAAGGAGATTGAGAGCCCAGCCCTCACAGAAGTAAGTGGATGGACTCTTTCCAGCTGCTACAGGCAACATGAATCAGTCTTCAGGTTCTCCTGACTTACTCCTAGACAGGCAGAGCCAGAGATCAGCAAACTAGATCAACAGATTCACACCATCCCCTCTCTCAACACTTAAATTCTCCGATAATTTCAGAATTCCCAACAAATTCCATGTTATTCATCTCTAGCACAGCTTCTGTGGTAAGCTGAATGCAACAACCCAAACCATAATGGCATTCAACTTCAAATATCTTAACTATGGCCCATCCTGCAGGTCAATAGTTTCTATGAAGGGCTCTTCACAGGAAGGGAGAACAGATCCACGTTCTCAAGAACTTAGTGACAGTATTTCCTCTCACACAGTAACAAGACAACCAAGCAAGCCCAGTTCCACAGGCACAGCTGTTATAAATGTATTTGTGCCATTGCAGGCAATAAACCTTGCGCTGAGCTCTGCTAGCAGCTAACACATGTATAAGGGGCTGACTCTTCAGAACGGCTTAATACACACAAACCCCATGCAAGCACATGTTTACAAGTATCCACTACCATCTTATGTCCTGTTCTCTCCCTGCTGCCACCCCTCACAAGGATTATATATGGCATAGGCTCTAGTAGAGATGAGAGCAGACAGTTAAAAATCTAGCCAGAGTAATGCAGAAGGCTCTAGGGCTGAGTATTTTTTTCACCTCTGAAAATAACCAGAAGTACCCAAACAGCAAGACAAAGTAGTTCAGCTGAATAGACAATACTCAGGCTACAGAGCACAAACATATCAAATCTAATCAGTTCAATCCCAGAAAGTCTGCCTGCAATGACAGTGATACCTGTAAACAGTAAGGTTTACCACACAAAGCATGAGAACGGACCTTGCAACTAAACCTTCCCTTCTGAAGGCCAGCTGTCTAACAACTACATATGCACCACACTACAGAAACCCTGTATCCAGAGGGAGTTGGTTGGCTCACCTATCTATATCACAAATTACACTGGTGTTCTCCTTCAAAGCCAGCAGAAAAGCAGATACAGCAACGTCTGTGAGGATAACAGAATAGTGCCGTAATACAAGTGGTGGAGCAGAAACCCTGCTATCCTCAATTCCAGATGAACACTTTGGCTGTACCCTCCACTGCTCATTCCACCACTGATTCCAAACTCTGCCCACAGCCACCAGAAGCCACCACTCACCGCTTTTTAATTTCAGAGTCACTGAAAGAGGACAAACGTGGAAGGCCATTCTTCTCATGATCATGTACGATATTTTCTGGGATCTCTTCTATGGAAGAAAATGCTCCTAGACGAATGGAGAGAGCAAGTGATTCTTTCAAGGGAAAAACACAGTGAGTAAAAGCAAGCATGTGTGCCTTTGACTGACAGATTTATGTCTTTCTCTTTTTTGTATTTTTACCATTTACAGTTACTATGCTTAAAACTGTTAAATTATGAGAGATTCTGACTGGAAACTGCTAAAATTCTTTAGGGTATGTGGCACCAAGGTCTAAAACCACATGGCCTCAAAACTCTCAGAAAAGCACATTATGCAAATTTCATCAGCAATTATGTCTAAGCCTGTAAGTCCTCATCTCAGTGTCCTCATTCTCTTTCCCTCTGCCTGCACATACAAATGGAAGAAAACTTTAAGGATTAACTCAGAAGAAGGAACCAGCTTTCTGGCTGAGTTTCAACCATCAACAAAAAATAAATGCTGTAGGCTGCTTTTGGAACTGCTTCAAAAAAAAGCACTTTGCTGTCAGGATCCATGAAGTTCTTTTAACAACTACACTGTGCTGAAACAAAAATCCCAATCATACAATACTACAGATTAAAAAGCACTAAAATTAACACCAAAAAGTCTCCAAATATTCATTTCTGCAAGCATATAAGCTGACAAGAGAAATAATATCACTAAACTCTGCCGTGTTTATTTTCAGATCCTGGTCCCGGAAGGTTTTATGACCTCAAGAAACATCTCATCTGGCTCCCCTGGGCTTTAGGCATAAGCCTTCACACAACAGCATCGTTTCAGAGTACCAACCTGCAACAAGCACAGTGTGCTACACAACAAGCCCTTTGGGTGAAAACCTCTACAGCCTTCTTGTTTCCAGAACTGCAGTGAATAATTTACACCACTCAGCTGCTGAGTTTTCTAATTTAATTTTTTTGGGGGGGAAGGGGAGGAGACTGGTGTTGTATTTTATTAATTTCAGGTTTTCAATTTTATTTTTCGGTACCCTAGGTAAAATTGTATGTGGACAACAGATGTCAGACTAGATATCCTCAGAAATTGATACCTTGCATTCATTCAGAGCACATATTCAGTACAAGCAGTAGCAGAGTTAGTTCCCCCACAGCATCACATCTGCACTTCCCCATCCTGAACCTCCAAATACTACTTATGTATTTGGATGCAAATCATTCCCCTTCAAGTATCAGTCCTGCCTGCTGAAACCATCCAAAGAGAAAAAAGTTAGGTCAACTGCAGCTGTACCCTTCATCAGCAGATACTGGTACACTGCCAGTTTAAGGCAGAAGAGACCAGTGTTTATGTGGAAACAATTTTCTGTCATTATCTGACATGACAGAACTAGGAAGCTCAGGGTGAAAAGTTCCCTGCTGTTAAGAAGTGAGTTATCCTCCCCTCAGCGCAGCCAATACATACCTGCCTGTCCCGAGGCATTCTTTGCACATTATCTCTGAAATGCTGATAAGAGCAGGTATCTCTAATGCACTCATATAATTCCATATTTAGTACTTTCTTTGAGTGTGGCTTTCATAGGTATTATGACACATGCACACACATAGGTATAGTCATATTTTAGCTGAATTTTTACCTCCCATCCATATATCAAAGATGAAACTAATATTCAAGCTTTTAAACACATACTCCTTGCTACAAAAGTCTTGCTGAGGGACATGGTTCATTTGCTAATTCGTGACTGTTTCCTTCTGTCTGAGTGTGCAACCTAGTTCATGCAAGGCACAGAAAACATAAAAATTTGAGTGCAGAGCTGGCTGTTTGCAGGGCGATTCTAACAAGGAAGCTGTGTTTACCATGTTCAGGTTCTGCCTACATCTTGGAGAATTATGCCACCTGCAAAACCACAGAAGGACATCAACTGACCTGAGCATCTGTGGCAAATTCACTGCCCCGATGCACAGACAGGCAAGATGGTCTCATATCAAACAAGAGTTTGTTAAATATGATCATGTTAAGTTTACACAGCAGACAGTGGTACAGCAGAAAACCCTGATGAGACAAGTTATTTTTACTGGCATACCAAGCTACTAGAGGAGGATGGTAGGCTACATGTAGACAGGCAGTGTTCACCTTGCAGATAATTTTTTCAAACACACTAGTCCCTTTACTCATCCTTTTACAGTCTTTTATAACATGCCTTTGTCGACCAAACTATTGCCTTAAGCACCTCAGAATTTTCATATCTCTTGTAAAGGTTCACCGAGAGAACATACACAAGATTTCAGCAGTACAGACCAACAGCAGCTGGCAAATTTTATCTAGCTTTCCTTATGCATAAAAAACTCTCATTAAAAAGTGGCCTTTAGTCAGAAATTTATCATTATTACTTAGGAACTATGATACCTCGTAATATACTTTCAAATTCTATAAATTAGTGCCACCCCTTCAAGGATAAGAAACCTACCTACTGCATGCATATGGGTACACTGTCATGGCTCAAATTCCTTTTGAGCCAAGAAGTAACAATATTTATTTTCACAGAACGAACAGGTCTATCTTATTTTACAGAGATGTTTTGAAAGGACTAGAAACAACTGTGATGAATGAAAGGCTGAAATTAAGTATCAGTGTACAAAAATGCAGAAAGAATCCATTTTTATGTTGCCCCAGTTAGATCAATTCTGTTCTCTCCTCTCCTCCTCAAAGAAACACACACCCCCACAGCAGAGTAGATACCATTTAAAACGATCAAGACTTTTTTCCACTGAGTGTTGCCCACTTTTGGCGTCTGACAAAACAGGATCTTGTGCTTGTCACACACAAATATTCGGTCCAAGACGAATTTGGAAACTGCAGTGTGAGAAAGATCTCTCAATGCAGTGTCTCTGCAGACGTTCCTGAGAAGCTCGAGTCTTTCCATGTGAACCAGGGGTTGGCGGATCAGATTTCCAGAAAAAGCTTTTCCAGTTGGCTTTATGAAATGCAGAGGGGAAAGAAAAAAACAAAAGCAAAAGAATTTAGTTTTCAGATCAAATTCTGAAGTATAAAAATCCCCAAAGAGTGCACCCTAATGACTCCCAGATTGACAATTAAAACATTGCTATGTATAAACTAAAGGAGTAGCCCACAGTTGTCTTCCTTCCTGTGCTGCTGCTGTACTTGTTGGTTCAACACCTAAGCCATTACATAGTAGTATACAGTAGTAAGAGCTTTTCCACACAATTTAATTCTGCTGCAGAGCAGCAAGGTCTGATCTGTCTGGATAAAACATGCCTTGACCAAATACTGGAACGCCCACAAAGCTTCAACAGCCTGTAAGAAAACTTCTGAGAGGTTGGGACAGGAATTTCAACATAAATTATGCTTTAAACTCTGAGAAGATGGGGCTGACCAATGGTGTGATTCTTGGGGATGTCCTGTGCAGGGCTAAGAGCTGAATTTGATGAACCTTGTGGGTCCCTTCCAGCTCAGAATATTCTGTGATTCTGTGACCCATCCCAACCCAAGAATATAGGATAAAAGTTCTGTGTTGTTTTCTAGCACCTGTAGACATTCAGTG
This sequence comes from Sclerurus mexicanus, assembly GCA_013396755.1. Lineage (NCBI taxonomy): Eukaryota > Metazoa > Chordata > Aves > Passeriformes > Furnariidae > Sclerurus > Sclerurus mexicanus. The sequence goes on along the minus strand of VWZF01003705.1, from coordinate 656,341 downwards.
TTTCCATTTATCCAAGCTGAAATAAGTGGACAAAAATATGAACAATGAGCACCAGTGCTTACTGTGGCAAATAAAAGAAGTAGGCAGGATACCTCTCCCCAAAGATGAAAGAGCTGTCTCATATGTCTCATTTTTCTGAGACTAAGATAGGAACCACAACCACCTCTTCCCTCACAATTAATGGAGAGAGAGGAGAAAGAAGCTTCTCTGATTAAGAGGTGATGGGAAATTTTAAATTTCTACTCACAAATTTTCACCCTTCAACTAACTGATTTACACAGTTGGCAATCGCCAGTATCAATACAGACAAGGGGATGAACTGATTGAGAGCAACGGTGCTGAGAAGGACTTGGGGATACTGATGAATGAAAAACTGGATATGTGCCAGCAACGTGTACTTGCAACCTGGAAAGCCAAACACATCCGGGACCACATAAAAATCACCGTGGCCATCATGATGAACATTCTCCCCCTCTGCTCTACTGCCATCTAGAGTACTGCATCCAGCCCTGGGGCTCCAGCAGAGGAAAGACATGGACTTCTTAGAGGTGGTCCAGAGGAGGGCCATGAAGATGGGTCACAGGGATGGAGTACCTCTCCCATGAAGACAGGCTGAGAGAGCTGGGGTTGTTCAGCCCAGAGAAAAGAAGGCTCCAGGGAAACCTCACTGCAGCCTTTCAATTGTTACCAGGAGTTTATAAGAAAGAGAGACTTTTTACCAAGGCCTGTAGAGACAGGACAAGGGGTAATGGTTTGCAACTGAAAGAAGACAGGTTTAGATTAGACATTAAGGACTTTTTTCCCACTAGGGGAAGCAATGAAATAGGTTGCCCCGGGAAGTAGGGGATGCCCAGTCTTCAAGGCCAGGCTGGATGAGGCTTTGAGCAACTTGGTCTAATGGAAGGTGTCCCTGCCCATGGCAGGGGTGTTAAAACTAGATGATTTTCAAAGGTCCCTTTCAAACCAAGCCATTCTGTGGTTCTATGATTCTAGGTGTCGTCCAAGCTATAGTTGAAAAATGGATGATTTTACTTTTTGTCCCAATATTCCATAAGGAAAATATAATTTCATTCTACTTTTTGTTTGTTGCTCTTCTCCAGGAATGCAATCTGAACAGTTTATCAGACTGTTTATCTTTCAAAACAATTCTTTTTGCACGCAACCGGAATTAATGTTGTTATTCTACATTTCATACTGTCAGAAAGTCAAGAGGGAATAGTTTTAGATCCAGAAACCATATTATCCTCTTCCATACAAGTAAAGGAAGATATTAAAACTCACTACACAGAACTGCCAGCATTCCACTGAACAGTTTTTCCCAAGTATTTGGAAGGTAACTTAAAATTCAGGGTTTTTACATATGAAAACAAAAAGTGACATGTTTCCATAGCTAACCTACCCTCCATGCTGCATCACAAAAATACTTTAAGCATGAGATGGCTTATTTACCAATGCAAAAAATTTTGAATTTTGCCCGCTGTGAAACTGGTCTCAAATTTACATTTGCATAAGAGATTCTCAGAGTTTCCTTGTCAATTAACAAGTACCACTTATATTGCTGAAAGAACAGAACTATGTATCTAAAGGATCAACTGGTATTGACTACTATTGTGTTTACATTCTACTTTGGAAAAATACTGAAATGGAAAGTACAAAGAGCACAAAACATGAAAAAGAAATGGAGACTGATAAAAAGAAACAGAGAGATTGGGCAGAGGACTAAGAGAATAGACAAGACACAAGATTGCCTTCAACTACAAACCTCATGGCTATGGCAAGGCAGAATACAAGTAATCCAAAACTGGGCCATTATATTAAATAGGATAACAAAAATTACTCTCCTGAACTTGATAGAGGAGTACTGTAATAATTTTCTCCTAGAAATGGAAACACATTAAGTTGACTCATTCAGATGAAACAAGACAGCAGGTTACCATAACAAACTAGCTTTGTGAAGTTAAAATGAATTCTGTCAGTTCTATCCAAATAGAACAGTCTGAAAATAGTTCATGCCTAGCAATTCATTCTAACAAAAGAAAGCCTTTACTTAATCTCTTATTTTCTCTACTCTTTAATACATGCACCCTTATCTCAACAGTATACACCTGGAATTCTTCAGGCCAATGTTTTAGCTCCGGCACATGTACCTCCTCCACTTTTGTCACAGCTGTCAGTATCAATGGCTCTTGCTTGGCACTGTAGCCTGAAGAAGGAAGAGAGAGAAGAGCATTACAGAAGGTGATGCGGAGGCAACTATTTCTGCTTTACAACTAACACAAATGAACATTACTTTCTGTATTCAGTTTACAAAACATTAGCATTTATTTCTACACGGAAAGGTATTGGACAAGACATGAGACAGACTGAATATTTTAAAGGAGGTACACTGTACAAATTTGGGATGCAACTTCAGTTGAGTTTTATCAAACATGCCCATTACCTTTCACTTGGGTTTTTTGTTGTTGTTTGTTGGGGGTTTTTTTTAAGCAAACTATGCAAAGAGACACTGAAATCTTGAATCCAAGTATTGCAGTTGATAGTCAGTTTGGTATAACTATATGGACTTGTCTGTAGATTTTTATTTTTCAATAAATTTCCCAACGCATGTCCAAATAAAAAAACTTAATCTATAAGGTTTCTCTCTCCCTTACATTAGTAGATAGGTTTCTTCTGTTGTAAATTCCTAAACTTACCAGAAGAAAAGCATCATTAAGGATCACCTTTTATTTCTGTGGTGCTCCAAGTAAACACCTCTAACCAGCAATAAATAAAGATCTTGCCTTCTTTTATTACTGGAATGATGTCCTTACTTAGAGACTCCCATAACAAACTCCACTGATACGCTCATTCTTTTTAGTGATTTTAGGGCAGCTAATAGTTTGAGACCAAATTAAAGCATGTAAGGGAAGACCCCTTTGCATTTGGTATGGTAAGAAAAACTGAAAAATAATACAAGGCTGTAGCTTTAGTCTACACAGTGCAGAAAGATCAAAAATAATTTGAAGCAGCTTTCTCTAACTACAAAACAAAACCCTCCATGATTTCCCCCTGAAAATTTATGTACATTCACCTACTACTCTTGCCTTCATACAGCTTCTTCGATGAATAATGTTTCTTCGTCTGCATCCACAGGAGCTTACTGTTTTATGGCTGAGGAAATGTGTGTGCTGTCTGTGTTCTCTACTTAAGGGAGTACTCTAGTCTGCCTACACTGGATTTAAACAAAGGGTACGCACGGAGAAGCAAGTTAAAACTGAAAGCAACGTAAGCATCCAAGCAATCAGATAGTGTAATTATTGTTGTGTGCAGACTTACTTCACTGTATTCTTTTGTAAAATAATCTGATTCAGTGGAAGAGCAGTTAAAGTATTTTTCATTGTCATTGTGTAAAAGCATGCCTGGAGATGCTACTATAGATGACGGACAGAAACTTGCTCCCTCTCATTAAGAAGTTCTCATGTTCATGCTACCCAAGACATCAGTAAAAGGCTTAAACAAAGAACACTGATTCCCTGAGCATCTGCCAGTTTTATTCTATCAGCTAAAAAGACACATCAAAGTAAGAAAAATTTCTGACAAGCCATATTTTACTAAGTCTTGAAGAGTTTCTCCAGGATTTGCCATCCTATTTGGACTTTCTCCAAAATTCTGTTGGTATATTCAAAGTACATCCCTTTATTAGTTCTACTACAAACACTGGTATCTTCAATACATACATACACTTAACCACAGTCATGTCTTTGCAGGACAAGCTTAAGAATTTACACATCTTCTGCTCAGAAAATTATTCTGAGGAATAAAAGGGAAGAAGACTCATCACAGAGAAAAAAAAAGGAGAAAAATTGGCAAGCTAAGGTAATAAAAAGGGAGTAAATGCAGAAGGTATACTCTACACTTTAATCTTCCTTCTGGTGGAAAGAACCATCAAAAAATAAGCGAGCTGTGAACAAAGACTTGGTATAGAATGAAATACTGGAAGATGCCACCACCTAACATAAATCAGCTGATTCACAGATGTATTAGGGCTCAAAAACAGCTGGGTCCAAGAAAAGCTAAGTTAGCCTACAGTTCTCCTCTGTAAGACTTGCTGAATATATCTCCAAATAGAGGCATGCTATTTATAAAGGTACACTTAATGTATTTATCTACTATAAAGTTACTGAAACATATGGCACCAGTGATGTCAGCCTTCAGAAGTAACACATTTTTTCACATATCTTAGGAAGATGCAGAAACACAGATCTCTTAAGTCCGTAAGTCATATCATCTTCTTCATCCAAAACTCTCTGTTGGATGACTTTGTAACAGCAGCTCCTCAGCAGACAGAAAACTGTGCTGTGTGGCGTCATCAAATGGCTTAAACTCCTCATCAGCTTAATAACATCTGGGCTACTTAAGCTAAGCAAAAGCCTATAAGCTCTTTGCAAGTCAAACAGCAGAGGATAAACCTGAATGCAGGAAGCAAGGCAGAGGTGGCTAGGCAAAGTGCACTGCAAATGAAATAAAACTTTCCACAAGTTTTACATAATACCTCAGTCACAAGACAAGCAGCCACAAAAGGACGGAAACTAATATCATGTGAAATGAACTCTAGAATATCTTGTGAGTCTCCTTTGATTTTAAACAGGTAATTGTGCTCTGTTGTTTTATGCATGACTTCTACCCCTAGACAATCAAGCTACTGAAACTAAATATACTTGAAAAAGCCGACCTACCAAGACAGTACTGCCAAACATGATCCCTTTTGTTCTTAACCACCAAAATATAGATATGATGTTAGTTTTGTAACATTCTAGCAAGAAAAGCGGGAACTGAGTATCAGCACTGTCGCTTCTAGGAATTTAGTTGTTCTATTCTCAGTCCTGCTGAAGAAGTGGTAAACATGACGAGAACTACTTTTCACAGGAAAGAGTATTTGTGTGAAGCACTACTCAAATCTTCCGTTTCACATCAAAGTTGAACTTACCATCTGTGTCTTTAAAAGTCAATGTGATAAATTTGCTAGCAACCATGAACATGAATATCACCCAAAAGCATGCAGCTAGCAGCAGCCACTGGTGGTGCATGTTGTCAGGCATGAGCCATATAAAGTTGGCGCTTCCTGTTTAAAAGAGGAAAGATTGACACATTAATTATTTTTGTTCCAGTTTAGAAAAACACTTTCCATAACCAAAATTTAAAAACTCTAATAAGTATGTGTGCCATAAAACATAGCAGTAGATGTAATTTCTTACTTTTTGCCTATTCAGCTGGGTTTTCAACCAATTTTAAAGGGTGAGGCCATGTAACCACTGGCTGTATCAGAAGGAGGCTTTACTCCTCCTTTGCCCCTAAATACACATTCCCAGCCCCCTCCTTGTGGCAGCAATAGCACTGTCTGTCTGACTGCTTGGGGAGACAGATCAGCAAAATCCCTGATTTTTTTACAACATTTATTTTTCAATTTAACTTAGCAATGCAGCTCTTTGTAGGAAAGAAAGGGAGAATGAAGAAAGCTGTGCTCTCAGTGGTGGATGTAACATTAACACTATATTTGGTTATCCCAAGTCAGCTCAGGACATGTAATACTAAGCACCATCCACGCAAGTAATAAAAAGGGTTTCCTTGCAGCAGCTCCTACTACCTGTAGCTGCATCCCTGCAGGTAAGCCTCACAGACAGGACTTCCCCAGGAAACCAGGAAGAGTTACTCAAACAATTCAGGCTGCAATTTGAATGTGCAAAGAAAACACCCACAGGAACTGGCTGAATTTAAGCAGAGTGAGGATAAGGATACCGCACAGCATTACAAATACAGCGTCTGCCCTACCTCGCAGTTTTAAAGTTTGCTGGAGTGCTCTAAGCACTTCTATCCTGAGTTTTGAATCTGTAACCTTAATAAGATTAAATATAAGGAAACCAATGACAAAAAAGATTGAAGCCCCCAGCCACTAAGAGAAACGTAAAATTTTAAGATACATAATTCACTGAATTTCCAGCTTCTGATGGGCAATACACACAGGGGCTGACACCAAGTATCTGTGAAAGCTCGCCTGCAAAAAAAAAACCCAAACCAAACCAAACCAAAACAATCCACAACAAAAATGTAACAGCAAACATCACTGCCTACATACTAAAGCCTGAGACTCCTCAGGCTTGAATATTTATCCTGCAAAAATGCAGCACCATTGTCTCTGTTGTTGCTGGAGAGATAGACACCTGAGGGCCTGAACTGAGGTGCTGGAAAGCTCAAAGTTAAGTGAATGCTTCCTTTTGAGAATACATGCAACACAAAATCAGAACACTTAACCAAAGAGGATCTAACAAAAAAATGTCATACAATGGCATCTTCACAACAATCCTGTGAGGTTTGCATTTTTTAGTCTCAGGAAGAACAAAAATCCAAAACCATGATGCAACTAGCAATAGGATCAAACTCAGTCCTTAAGTAGCCACGTGCAACTTCAAAAGTCACATCTGCACAGCTTGTGATCACAATTTCGATACAGCCACTTGAGTGAATTGCCAGGGAATAAGAGATGCCCTCATTCCCATTTAAGATGCTAAAAATGTGCTAGTTAATACTCCTAAGCAAATTTATATTAAGTTTCTCAGTCATGTATCAGTGTTCTACCTTCTTTGTTCCCACAGATTTTCAATAACAGAAGAAAGCCCGGTTTTGATGTTTTTTCAGCATGTCCACCTGCAACATCAGTACTACTGCTACAGGTGCCAATCACTTTTCCAACTAGCTCTTGCCTTCCAGCAACGCAAATGTTTCCAGGAAGGGTTCTCACTGTAGCTGACAGAAGTGAAACGTCTTCAGGGTATGCTGAAAGTCTCTGCAGGCAGATAAGCAGATCAAACCAGATTTAGGACCCGAAGGATGTGTGCAAAACGGGTAAGAGGAGGAAAAGAACATTATATCACCTAAAATCATTGCATTTAGGTAAAAAGATGCATCAACTGTCTTTTGGGCAATCATAGGGGCTGTGACCTCCATGAAGATGATGTTAGTCATCTCCTGTTTTCTGCTGCAATTCCCTAGCTGCCAATTGAGCATGCAATGTCCAAGACACATTTATTCTTCATAATCTTGAAAACTGTTGACCAGAAAAGGCAAATAATACAGCATGAATTCCAGAGGGCTGACCTTCCAGCTAAGTAATTCAAAAGTTATTCTCTACCTACCACTGCACTAGTGCAAAACTTGCCCTAAGATTCATAGTGAATACCACTAGGTCTCAGAGGCCTTGCTTTGTCAGTCTGCCATGCATCCACCACCTCCCACGTTAAGCACTGAGATTTATCATATTTTCTTTCAGACATCAAGATAATTTGAAAAATCTTCCAGCTCTCATAGACGAGAGAAATTTAGATCAGATATCAAGACACAGAAATGTCGCAATGACATTTTTGCTTTTTAGGTAGCTCTGCTAAAACCACAAGAACCATTTAGCGTTCAAAAAACAACTGAACCTTAGTTCAAGGCAGCAGACTGACAGAAGCTTGAAGAGAACACTCTGCAGGAGGAAAACCTTCTAACCATCAGTTATCGGCTTTTTCAGAGATACAATGAAAGGTCCAGGCCAGACCTTTCTGTCCAACTCAGTACATTTGTTCTACATAAAGAAGGGTAGAAACAGCCTCCAACATTCATAGCATCCCTGCTAGTCTGCCCACATTTATAAGGGTGATGGATGCACACCATTCAGTACGGACTATTGATCTATATTCCCTTACATAATTTATGTATCGGATTTGTAAGAAATTGTGTTAAATTACATGGGAAAAGCAATTAGCATACACAAGGCCATGCTGCCATGTCCTGTGCTGTAGGGATAGGAGAACATTTCAGCCAAAATCATCTATCTACAAGTACTACAGTACCCACCTCAAGGACTGGACTCAGAAACCAGACAGAGGGCAGAACTGCAGTCACATCCGTAACAACCATCACTTTTAGCATTCAATATGTCAGAGCTGAGAGGGAAATGTTAAGCAGCTTTGTCTACCTTTTTTTTTTCGTTTTATGCACACATTAACTGTGCAACCATACTCATCATGAGTAAGAGAGCTGTCAGAGGGTCTCTCGTAACTACAGTGACTAGCACTGTTACTTCCAACATCCTAAATTACATCTATATCAGCAGCTCATCACCGATCTCAAGCAGCAGGACTATTCAAAATTATATGCAGGAGGACCTCAACCATTATGTTCACTTAAATGCAATGGTCAGCAATTTTTAAAAAAATACTGTGTTTATGTCTCCTGTTCTCTACCTTCTTTAATATTTTTATTGTTTTCACATAGGGTAGTTGTACTTCATGCTTTATCCCTGATATTACTACATTTTTGCTGTCTCCCCTGTTACGTATTTTCTAGCAAATACATGTATTAGCTTCTGGTTTGTTTTTTTTCTATAATAGTTTCTGTCAGCTTCCAAAAGTGTCTTTTACTTCTTGTTGTCTATAACATTTTTTTTTCTTTGTAAGTACAAAAAGCAAGAAATATGTTGAAGGTTTAGTCCATTTTGTTGCAATGAAATGCACAGGGAGTTTTCCAGTTACTCCCCCTCTCAATTATCAAAATTCTACACTTTTTAGGAGAACAAGATCCCCAAAACTCCTCCCTGCATTCATTCCTCTGCCCTTCCTTCTCGGGGCCACTTACCTCAAAGACAAAATGTCACATAACCCTCAGGTTAGCCAGATGCCAGTCTTGCATGAGAAAACATGGGATTGCACGCACACACACACACACACACACACAAACAAGAACCAAAGATCAAGATACAGAGTTGCAGGCTAGACCCATGTCCCACGAGCAAACTGCTGCCTCAAAACCACACTCGTTCTTTGCCAAAGACCGCTGTCTTCACGTGAATGATGCGACAAAGTGCAGAAGATTTAAGCAACGTTAAAACTGAGGCGCAGCCTCCGCTCTGCAGCCTGTGCTCCTTGGCAGGACAGCGCCTGCAGGTACCACGGATGGCAGCAGCACGCCAGCAGTCCCACACTCCCCGCTGCTGGACCGTCACTGCGCGACGAACGGTGCCCTGCAAGACGGAACTTGGCTAACGGAGGCCGAACACAGCCAGCTGCGGCACCTGGCCCGCTCTCAGCAATGCCTGCCCTGTGCTGTCCCGGAGGTGCC